>CM067322.1:37805638-38152158 GCA_034231615.1 Meghimatium bilineatum
AAGAAACTGCCAATACTACATGCTTCCTGTAAGAGTTGCACGTATGTGGTACGTGTAGCTTTGTGATTAAAGATGCATGCCCTTGTTGACACTACGTTATGAACAGCGTGAGAATTTTAATTACCATCCGACAGAAATAATTCAGTATATACTGGGGGGGGGGCGAACCATGGACCTCACATATGTGAGACCTACGATTAATATCTAGGCCATGCGTCACCGAAACATATACACATACTTAACAAATAATATAAACTGTCAAAGTTCCATAGGGCACAGCTGCTTCATACATCATATCAAGTTCCGTTTACATACAAAAAATTTACTTCACTGTATGACATTGTGTCCTGTTGACACAACAAGAAATATGCCATTCCATTAAGTTTTTAAACAATAATATTATTAGTATAATTACCAAATTTAAAAGACTATATTCGAATTAATAAGTCAATGTAGACCTTGAAAATGAAATTGCTACTCTCGAAAGAGAGCGTACTATTTAACAGTACAGCGTGTTCGAAATTAAACATTTAATTCCAAACAGAGAGAGAACAAAATACATTGCTTTATACGCAGATGAATATCACTCTATATCTATCTATCTATCTATCTATCTATCTATCTATCTATCTATCTATCTATCTATCTATCTATCTATCTATCTATCTATCTATCTATCTATCTATCTATCTATCTATCTATCTATCGATCTATGTATCTATCTGTCTTTCTGTCTGTCTGTCTGTCTGTCTGTCAGTCTATCCATCTATCTATCTATCTATCTATCTATCTATCTATCTATCTATCTATCTATCTATCTATCTATCTATCTATCTATCTATCTATCTATCTATCTATCTATCTATCTATCTATCTATCTATCTATCTATCTATCTATCTATCTATCTATCTATCTATCTATCTATCTATTTATCTATTTATCTATCTATCTATCTATCTATCTATCTATCTATCTATCTATCTATCTATCTATCTATCTATCTATCTATCTATCTATCTATCTATCTATCTATCTATCTATCTATCTATCTATCTATCTATCTATCTATCTATCTATCTATATATCTATATATCTATATATCTATATATCTATCTATCTATCTATCTATCTATCTATCTGTCTGTCTGTCTGTCTATATGTCTTTTCTGTCTTGTCTGTCTTGTCTTTCTGTCTGCCCGCCTCCCTGTCTGCCTGTCTGTCCGTCCGTCTGTCTAGCTGTCTGTCTGTTGGTTGTATCTGTCTATTTTGTCTGTCGGTATGCATATACACAGTGGCCCTTATTTTTATTGTGGCGTCTATGGTAGAAGAGTTCTCCGGAGTTGGCCTTCTTGTGAGCGGTTTGTAAGATTGTTCATGAGGATTCTTTGACGTATGTGGTCAATTTTTTACATCGTCTGCCTCTGGCCCTATATCCGTGATGCCTGTGTCATGGCCATCTGTGACATGATGTCTGTTAGTAGTCTGGAAGTGTGTGAAAACCAATTGATCTGTTTTCTTTGATATGTTCCAACATTTAAATTATTTGTGTTATATGTCTGATGTTATCGTTTCCAATTCGATCTCATAATGACACTCCGATTTGTCTTCGTAAACATGTCATTTCTGATGCCACTATAATATGAGTCGCAGTGACAAAGTCACAGTTTTATGTTAAATTGTATTTATCACGTTAAGAGGATAAGAGGAGCGGGTAATACAAAACTACTTCTATTATGAGAATGCACAATGAGTCCGTTACCGCAGTTCTATGATGATTTTCTTTGACTCAATTTAAAGGCCAAGTATTGTGTCTGATACGGTACTTGTTTCGAAAGCTCTAAAAATCGTACATGGTCAATATGAATTGATACCAATCATCAATACCCGAAAGACATTTTCAACATCCAGAACATTGTGTGGATGTAATACAATCAGTTGTCCATCACATCTGATGATGATAAGTTTAAAACCTGCGTTACACTCATTAAAGTTTACAGACACATTACTTTAGAATAAATTTCAAGCTGAAATTCTGCCATATACGGGCAAAATATAAACATATATCCACTAATATATCATACGAATATATCCACCGAAGACGAATATATCAGAACATTGGCGTAAATAAAATGCGACACTATGTATTTCCATTCTCTAGTCCACATCCTGATGGAAATCTAGTAAAAGTTAATACTGCTAGTAAAACTGTATGAACATAGTACTGACGTGGGACACGGGTAATGAAGTTTTACTGAACAACTAACACACTATCACTTTCAGATGCTCACGTGAATTAATACACACAACAACAAAATTGGATATAATCACATAAATAGCAAAAATACACGTGACATACTCGACATTTCGGCCAAAATGCCGTTCTCAAGATACGCACATAACATCAAAAGACGACAAATAGAAATGGCCACACAACACGCACGTGTCCGAGTGAAAATGATGTGAGATGCCAGAAGGACAGAAACAGGAAATACATAAACACTTATATGTATTTATATATATATAGGTGGAAACGTGATAACGAAACGAACAAGAAGATGATATAAATGACAGAACACAATTTAAAAAACAAAAATACCACTCCGACCGAGAAATAAAAAAAAGAGAAGTCGAATTTGAGTCCACATGGATTAAGGGTACCCAACTGAAAAATAAGACGATTTTCTATATCGTACCTAGATCTATCATCGGTGTTGCAGGATCTGATTGCTGTGACAAGAATATCAAGAACACCATGGTGGCCATCAGTTAAATGTGTGACAACAGGATTAGGTGTTCTGTGCTTGATAGCATGAAGATGGTTGCAGAAGCTGACGTCCAATCTTAAGCCGGTTTTCCGATATAACTGCTTGCCGTGGCGTTTACATATGATCACGTAACTTAGATTACGGGATTCACATGCAAAGGCCTCATAGATGGAGAAAGTGTCCTTGGGAATTGAAATGTAAGCGCATCTGAACCACATAGAAACATGTGTAGCAACGTCCGCATTAGCAACGAACAGTACCTAAATGATCAGGAATAGAAGACCTAAGGTTGATGTGGACCAAGATGTCGTTCAGATTTTTGTCTCGTCTATAGGCAATCATAGGCAGGTCTGAAAAGAGGCACATGCGTTAAGATCAGACTGGAGATGTGTAAGCAGAATGCGTCGAACAGTGGAGTTATGTGGATAAGAGGAAAGAACAATTTTAACTTTATCAGAGGAGGAGTAAGAACCCTGAGAATTATTCAAGGTATCGAGACTGGTAACTGGCGCTCACAGAGGCAACAAGGTGAAAGTATGCTGTCGAGGACGAGCTTCTACGGAAGAACTCAATCATCGCAGAGGATGCCGAAACAGACATCGACATCAGGACACAACTCTGGCCCTTGCGACAAGTTTCTTTGTTGTTCCACCAGCCCACGTTGCGCTCGTCACGAACTGTAAGGGCTGAAGCTCTAGTGTTGCTATTATATCTAACATACATTTCCGAATCTACTGGACAGCGAGTTGTGGTTCACCCTTGCGGGAATTCAGTTTGACAGCGAAAAGTTGTTGGAATGTGTGCTAGGCGGGAATTTCTTGATAGCTCTTGTAATGAATGCGACATAAGGAAGCAAATGTTAGGTCGTACTTTGAAGTGACAGAATACAACAACCACCCATTAAACCAACGTCTAGATGAGTCAAAGGGAAAACGAATCAAGTGTGGCAGATAATGGGTGGCAGAAACTGAAGACACACTGCGAAGAGTATGTGAATTGGAAGAAATAGGATAGGGCAGTGAATGGGTGGAGGTAGACACTGAGAAGAAATCACTGACTAAAGTAATAACATAACTAGATAAAGCGTGTCGAAAATGGACAAACGTTAGGGATTCAGGATACAGTGCATGAACTCGCCCAACTACACTCGAAACCACAAGACATAATTATATACACAGAAGGCTCCGTTAACAGAAACACAATTAAATGCCGTTGGGGTTTTGTTGCTTACAGAAACGGCGATAATTTGTTGAGCCATCTTCAGCATATTCCACTGTCACATCGAGCATGAGGATGGAGATAGAGGGTGTTAAGCAGCACTTAATTGGTTGATAACTGATACATCAACACACTCAGTAATACTCACAGACTCTAGAGTAACTATACGCAAGATAAAATGTTCATACTAAGAAAAGAATGGTGGAACTTATTGAACAACTCAATTGTCCAGAGCATTACATGGATATACTGCCGTGGTCATGATGGGGTCAGAGGAAACGAGAGAGCCGACTTATTGGCAGGTAATATGGCGATATATCGCACAATTCTGAGAAGAGATAAAGTAGACTTAATGAAGGCAGTAATTCATGTCAAGATGAAGATGATGTTAATGAGGCTGAGAACGTATACATACAGATAATTTTAGAGATGGGGGTATCTAGAGGTGAAGAAGGAAAAGTACGTTTTTTCGGAAAGTCTTGAAGATAACACAATCAATATCTGACCACTACTCTTGAGTCTTCATATACTTGGATGGCTGCTGGAAGGAGGGCGGAGCACTTATGGGAATGTCCCGTGTGCCGTGAATCCAGTTTCTAATCAGGAATCAGGAATCATCTCAGAGGATTTGTGAAGAAAGTCGTCGTCATCGCTACATAAGCGACGAAGGCGAAGAAGCTGGGAGTAGGGCAGCGAGTTGCAACAAGCGGGAGGATGACTGAGTTCTTCCGTAAACGCTCGCTGCCCGAAATCATCCTTTCATCAGCTTGGCTCCGTGTACGCCTATTATCTCGTCTCGATACCATGACTTATTCCCAAGGATCTTCCTCTGATAGAGCTAAACTCGTGTTTACCCCTCATCCCCATAACTTAACTGTCCGACTCATCCTACTTAATTATTATTTCCTTCTCCAGTCTGATCATAACACCCGTTTCGCTTTACAGGACTTGCCTCAGTTTGTCTATATACGAGACAAAAAACTGAAGGATATCTTGGTCCACAGGTACCGTAGGTCTTATGTTCCTGGTCATTTCATTAATGTGCGTTGCTCACACATTTGTTGCTACACATATCCTTATGTGGTTCAGATCCGCTTCATTTCATTTACCAAGGACACTTTTTCCATCGATGAGGCCTTTACATTTGAATTCCCTAATGTATTGTACGTGATCATCTGTAAATGATGTGGCAAGCAGTATATATGGGAAACGTGGTAAAAAGATTGAGCAACCGCGTCTGTAACCATCTTCATGCTATCAAGTACAGAACACCTACTCCTGTTTCCACACACTTCAACGGCGGAGTTCACCGTGATGTTCTTGATATTAATGTCACTGTCATGAGAACCTGCACCACTGATGATAGATTTAGGTACGCTCCAGAAATTGTCTTATTTTTGAGTTGGGTACCCTGAAGCCTTTTGGACTCAATTCCGACAACTCTTTCATGTAAAATTTCGATCGGAGTGGTCTTTGTCTTCATTTATTTTGTTTCGTCATTTGCATCATCTTTTTATTCGTTTTCACCTATATTTACGTTTTTGTGTACTTCCTGTTCCTATCCTTCCGGCATCTCACATCCATATTTCACTCGGACACGTTTGTGTGTTATCATTTCTACTCGTCGTCTTTTGATGTTTTGTGCTTATCTTGAAAAAGGCTTTCAACAATGGTGCTGCGAGGAACACCATTATCTCATTCCAATTTAGACATTAAATCAATTAGATGTGTCTTCCTCGAGAACAGAAGAACGTTTCTCTTGATAAAACACTTTCATGAGCGATACGAGATGATGCAAGAAGACCATGCATTCCAGCTGGTGCGTTACATAGTGAATAATTATATATGGAATACACGTATATGTCTTCGTTTAAGTATCAATTATTTTACTTAGTTTTTGCTTCTTTTAGCATTAATCTGATCACCCACTGTTTGTACAATTGTTCAATTTATGTACACTTGTCGATGTAATTTATTTTTGTTCTTGTACACAACCAGATACTTAGAACACAACATCTCAACGAAAACTATGATATGAAAAGTAAATAGTTTAACAAATCATGAAGAAGAAAAAAATTATGTAATTAACGAATCAACTGTAAGGATTCAAGAAAAACGATAATTAACATGTCAAAATTATTGAAATCCAGACTAATTAAGAAATACTAAATGAGGTAGAAAAGTTTACTAATTAACATGGACACTGGACACTAAAAATATACATCTTCGTACATGTTAATTATTATTTACAATAACACATTCAAAGACGAGATATGAACTATTTGTATTACTGATTAACAAATTAAAGCATAATAATACGTTTATAACACTCCACATTCGTGGATTGTCTTTGTGCTCAGATTATTGGATATTTAATCTGACATACGACTGTTGACTATAGACAGCAGCTTTATTAAGGTTGTTTCTTGATCGGTCGTGGATCATAAGAGAAACAGTAGATTGAAACATCGTATTGGTGTTTGGCATATGCGTGTATCTGCGTGTGTATACCAATTTTTCTTTCTAAAACAGTCTACTACTCTAATTCAAACAAAATTACCATAAGTCTACGAACATTATGTTTCCAATGAACACAAACTATCGAACGTGAGATGGAAAAATATTATTTGGGAAATATTTAACTTAGAAAAAAAAAAGTAAAATAAAACACGAAAAGGTCACAAGAAAACATGCATCATTAGTTATGTGTTAACTCAATAATATTGTAATAATTATATAATGTGTATATGAATATAGAAGTAAGTATTGTATTGTTTATTACCGTAAAAGTCTAGATGGTCTCGATTGTTAGTTATTATAGTCTTTACCAACATTATGCTGGTTTGTGGAATTATTAGCTATGGGCATTCATTATTTGGGCATATAAAAATATATATTAATATATTAATTCTGTGGGCATTTCAAACTCCATTGAAATTTTTCATCTGTATCAAGTCTTTGTTTGAGAATAGAAAAAAAAAGAACAACAACTAAGCCTAGCCAAGTTTGATTTCAGAAGACACAGAATCTACAGATGAACTATTTATCCTTAGACAACTAAGCGAAAAAAGGTAAACATCATGTTGTCGACCAAGAAAAAGCGTTGCTGACGTCTATTCTATTCAACGTCTACATTATAAAAGAAACAGAAAATTTTAAATATAACGAAACAATAGAGAATGAACAATAAGAACTACCAGAAAAGATAATATCTCAGAGGTAAATTCAGATGTGGCCAGGGAAATACTAAATATAATCTATATTGTACATATAAATCTCTTTTTGTTTCCTTCTGTTTCTTTTCGTCTTCTCTGTTCACTCTATTAATGAGAACAATTTTGTTCTGGAGAACTTTGAGCCAAGAGGCATTAAATAGTTTCGCTGTTAGCTTACAGCATAGCTGTTATATTTGCGCTATTCGGCCAAGCACCTCCTCCTATATGGGCACGATATTAGTGTTTCTAATTTGATAAAAACCTGCTTGTAGAAACGTTGATTTTTTAATACGCTACGCAGTGATACTGCAGTCTGCCTTTAATTTAATAATAATAATAATAATAGAACAATCTATTATTTTTAACAGTTGCTATTGTATTTTTCAGCTAATTTTTTTCCAACTGATATCTAAAATAAAGTAAGTTGTATCCCAGTTCAACCCGGATCAAGTTGTTTCCTAACGCAACACGGAGTAACACATGATTCGAAACAGAGATACATAAATTAGAACCGTGTAATAAGTTTTATTAAAATACATTCAAAACAAATATTTACACAGGTTGGAAAACAGAAAACATGAATTAAAAATGTAAAAAATCACAGTTCAGTTGTTTTCTAAGTTGACGTATAAATATGATGTTTCTAATGATTATCTTATACTTTCTTCTTCTTCAACACTCTATTTATTATATTTCCATCCGATATTGATCATATATAGAACGGTTTGTTTTAGGTCTTCGTGGGATCCACACAGTTTGTTTTGATGAGACACCTTGTGAAACGGACTGTTGATAGTAAACAGTGAAGCTGGGAAGATCCTGCAATATGTGGTCTGGAGTCGATTTAGTTTCTTCGAAGATGCAGGCCTCAGAGTCGTCGATTCAAATTCGATGTAAATCTGCAGTTTACCGTTCTTATTTTGCTTACACTGCAGTTACTATACCGATACGATGGATACAAAGCTACTAGTAGACCTTGCAAACGATGGATGAAGCACACACAAAAAAACAACTCTAGAGAACTCTTCTACCCCTGACGCTGCAAGGCATAATAGAGTATAAACCGAAAAGAAAGAAATGAGAAGAAATGTTTTCTAAGTCGAAATGTTGTTGCTTGTTCGTTTCTGCTCAAACTGTTGACGTTGTTTTGCTCAAGTTTGTAGTTTCCGTTTAATCCTATCCACTGAATTCTTCTTCTTCTGTGTTTGTACTCTTATAACACTTACCAACAACAATTTTTTTTACTTTCTCTAACATGTCTATGTTTTTCTGTTCACTTTTAATGCTCTCTTTTTTAATCTGCATTCCGATTTTCACTATCAGGTCGGGATCTCTAGAAATACGCAATTTAAGTTTGTAACAATACCTATAGTATTACAAATACTTCTTCATACCAGAAGAAGAACAGCTATGCAGACTTGAATTTCTTTGCAATCTACTTTCGTTGGTGAATGGCATGTGGTACGTCGCAATGAAGCATTTAACGGTAATTGGTAAGTATAGTCACACGCCACAGTCCTTGATAGAGTGACTCCGTCAATGCGATATCTTGATGGAATCGTTCTCTATGTTCATTGCTCACTTCGTCAAGATTGTCAGCGAAAAAGTCAAGATGCGAATCGAGCATGTGGAATTTGATGGACATTTTACAACCCATAATTCTGTATGCATCTATACACTGCTTAAAAATATGCACATAATCGACAAATTTATGATTTTCCAGAAAGTTAGCGACAATAGATTTGAACACTATTCATACTCGAAGTTCAAAACCATGAAACAAGTTATCGAATTGTTTGTCTGCAATAATTTTCCTAATCTGATGACCTACAAAAATACCTCCATTTTTCTTTGCATCGCTAACTTGAAGACACTTTTCTCGAAGATAAAAAAAAAATTGGTAGCATATCCTATCTAGAACGTAGCTATCAACCCAGCATTTGTTGGCTGTGGTAATTTTCTATGCAATATAAATACGTTCATTAGGTTGCCATTGCTTTCTGAACTGTCCTGATGCACAATTGCCTGTGGTGAGGATCGAACTCGGTACCTTTGCCGTCACAGACGATAAGATAAAAGACGATAAGATAAAAGACGATAAGATAAGATAAATTATCTCGAAGATAAGTGAAAACTGTGTTCGTTTTGTCTAACGCCTTTACAAAATTCTTCATGAGCCTCAAGTTTATATGTATAACAATGTTAAAACGTTGCTGTCTTTGTTAACTAATGGCTGGTGGATTCAATTTGTATGTCCCAGATGTACATGATAACTGATAGGCAACACCGTTCACGTAAAATGTTGCTGTCTGTTGCGAATGTCCCATTCACATAGGAAGCAACAAAATTGTATATACTCCGTCTACACGCACGTGAGAATTGCAATGAGTTTTGTCTCCACAAATCCTACATTAGTAGTTATTGTACTTTATTTATGTCAAAAGTATAGCATTATTGTCATAAGTTTCTTTCATATGAACAGGGTGGGCGATTGAAATTGATGAAAATAAATGTCCGTTATGCAATAACACAGCTTTTAGTCTAGTTTTGAAAGAGTCGATTAAAAGTCGCCATTTGTTGACTATGTACTTATGACTGAGATAATCAAGAATATACACTGAGGTGCACCATCATACCGTTTACATCTTTGCGATAGCAAATGTCATCATCCACCGTCATCATCATTATTTGCATCATCTATTTGCGAATTGAAATAACATTCATATGCTTTCTTTAGTAATGGTGTAAAGTCTTTCTTGTGAACACGATCTACAAAATATCCGCACACTTAACAGATCAAATCAGCAGAATTTCGACAACTTCTAGAAGTTTTCTCAGAATTATTTCAAAAGTTAGTAACTGTTAGAAAATTAGCGAAACATATGTCAATCATGTTTTAGCAGTTTAAAAGATTGAATAAGTGTGCATTATATTAATTTTGGAAATGTTATATAGTATAAAAGAAACAGAACATATAATGGTTTACCACAAAAATATACATTCACAAATATCTGAAGAACCCAATGTGATTTAGATAAAAGAATATCAAATATAAACTAAACAGGACAATTATCCACTTATGGCTCAAATTGAACCTTTTTCAAGAGACAAACAACAGAAAATGACACAATAAAAAACACAATAAATGACTATATTTCATCAAGACTATATTTCATCAACGTAACCAGTTTGTTACGTTGTTATAACGGTACCGGTAACGTCAGTCCTTGGAATATCGTCTCATTTGTCATATGGGAGTCTTGCAACCACACGGAATGAACATTAATCACCGTTTTGTTTGAGTTACCCACCTTTTCTTTATACCCTCTACTCCCGTATTGCACTGATTCTTGTAATTATTTGTCTTTGTACACTTTCGTGAGTAATTATTATTTTTGTGTTTGCCGTACTTCTATATAATTCTTTTATGTCTTCTTTCGTTTGTGTATGTCAATATGTGATTATTTTGTACTCTGCCATTTTGTTATTGTTAAATCATTTACATATTTAGATTTTGATTTCCTCGTTTTTATTGCAGTTGTCTCTTCGATGGGTGCCCACACATGTATAGTTATTTGTATATGTATTTCGTTTTACATGGTTCTATGTATCCACACAATTAATTTGGGCCACACATTTGTATGTATACATATGCAGTTGTTATAGCATTATCTTTATGTGAACGAACGTTTATATTTACATTAATATATGTATATGTTTCTATGTGTACGAATGTTCATGTTATTGTTTTTATTTATGTGAGAAAGTTTTCATGTGGATGAATGTTCATATTTATGTATATATATATATATATATATATATATATATATATATATATATATATATATATATATATATATATATATATATATATATATATATATATATACATGTATATATATATATATTTATGTGAGCGCTTGTTTATGTTAATGCACGTATCTCCATTCTGTGTCAATGTGTATACATATTCTGGTGTGAGCCCTTTCCTGTTTGTGGATACATTTACATGCCTGTGCATTTTGTGTGGGTATCCTTCACACATCTGTGTCCATTTTGTTATGTGTTTATTTCTTGATTCTTGGTGTGTGTATACATTTCTATGTATGTTTAGGTTTGGTTTTTTATATATGTTTATGTCTATATTTGGTTTCAGATTCATTCCATGCGTTTTCAAATGTTGATTCTTCTTGTATCCTTCCTTCCCCAAACCCACTCACCCCACCACCACACAACCTCATCATTACTCATCTAGCTATCATTGTCATATGTCATTCTGGTTGGCGTAGGTGACCATGGTTCTCTGTTCACAGTATTGTTATCAGGATCGTTGTTTCCAAGCCTTGCTAGGTTGTCAAACGAATATTTTCTCACGTCCCCATCTGTCTCTGTTCCCTTCAGTCTTGCCTGTTGTGACTATGTTCTTAAAACCTGCCTGTCTGATAAAGTGACAAAAGGGGTATTTTTCTTATCTTTTTCTTTTATTATTCTTGCACTCATCTACAGTGCCTCTAATTTCCCACTTTCGGTTTGTTTATAATGAACGCACACATTTTCTCTTTTACTAGATGCGTTGCCATCGCTGCGCTATGGAGACGGGGCTTGATGAAATATAGTCATTTATTTTTTTTTTAT
Source organism: Meghimatium bilineatum (assembly GCA_034231615.1). Lineage (NCBI taxonomy): Eukaryota > Metazoa > Mollusca > Gastropoda > Stylommatophora > Philomycidae > Meghimatium > Meghimatium bilineatum. The sequence continues at coordinate 37,817,473 of CM067322.1, forward strand.
TTTGTCGTTTTCTGTTGTTTGTCTCTTGAAAAAGGTTCAATTTGAGCCGATACTTGGAGAATTGTCCTGTTTAGTTTTATTGTATGTTTTTTTTATAAATTTTGTTTTTAAAATATATTTTTATTAATAGGCAAGGTAAGTGTTTTAGTAACCTGTTTAACTCATTTTGCTTTACTATAAGTCATACACCAATGACATTCATGTTGTTGTTTTCGGTATTTATATCAACATAAGAATGTTTCCAATCGAAAGTATAATATGTCTACATTACTACTTGCAATATTTTTATGTGTATTGAAATCAATTTTGTTAAGTTATTGATAAGTTTTGATAATGGGGGTTTGTGACGTCATTTTTCCTTATATGTTTTATATATATTTTCCAATTTACTTATTTTCGTAAAATAATAACTATTTTATTTGCTTTGATCTCATTTATTATGAAATTCAATCTGGCAAATGCTTCTAGCATCGTGTTTGCAAATTTACGCCAATTTGTAAGAAAAATTAGCCATATTTTCATTTGAGTTTCGTGTAAAGTTAAGTCTACTGTTTGTGATAGATGTCGAAATTCTTTCTAAATAATACATTTTTGATGCACTATGCATATATATTATACATTATTGTGTTCGTAATTGGATTATCTACAGAAATCATACAGTTTGAGTGGAATTTATTGATTCAAAAATTCGGTAAGGTCAAATATCATATCTAAAATAATATTTATTTGTCATTTACATATTTGGGGTGCAAAGGGAACGCATTGCTCTAGGCGGACCCAGGGTTAGCAGATAACCAAGATCCCAAATGTACCTCCACGCGGTGCACCCTGGAAACAGAAATACAGCAGCTCGTGCTGATTCTGGCCAAATCATTTGGGGATCATGTCCGAGAATGTGGAGGTAGCAGATGGAAAGAGATTTGACTGCACAAGAGACAGACAATATATCCGACACCACCAGCATCACCACATATAGCGACACTGTCGACATACAGTGAAGCAAGTCAGTCCAGTCCAAACATTGCAGGGGCGGCCAATGTAAAATGCACGTAAAGGTAGATGAATGGCGAGAGACAAATAGATTTCATACCGAGTACAATGAAACAATGAAAGGGCAGAACAGCGCTAGAGGGCAGCGCGAACTGCAAATAGAAAGTGAAAAGTCCCTAGGAAAGGGGAACTACAAGCTCCGTCAGCTCGAGACGAGCTACTAGTTACCTGTGTTCCTTACAGGCAGAGACCCAGACCCATCCATTGGCGTTTGGTAAAGCAAGAAGACCTAACCCAACTCTAATGTCGAGCCTTCCTAAACCGGAAATATGCTCGCGAAGAGAAAGGGTTCCGTACTCGATGCGCTCAGGCACAAAAGGGACAACGATTTAGCCCTGGCCCAACTCTACTGTCAGGTTTTCCTACACCGGAAATACACTTGAAGAGAGAAAGGGTTCAGTACCTGATGGGCTCAGGCGCTATTGGGACAAGGACGCTCAGCTCGAGAACGCCTTGCTCTCAAACGCGTGGTGTGAGACTCGAACTTGGACAAGGGGTACACGATGTCGGTGAATGACACCTCGGCTAAGAGGGCGAAAGAGCCAGGGTCCAACTCCTCTGCTGAGTTCTTCCCCTTAAGGAACCAGGCTCACGGATGAGAAACGGTTCAGTACCCAATGGGCACAGGCACAGCACGTCCAATTACACGAGGCAAGTTCATAGACAGTGGAATACCTCGTTCGAGTCAGACGAAAGCAAAAAATCGTCTGGGCGAAGAGTCTCCACTACGCGTGCCTGGAGACAGATATAGAGGCTGTCACAGGCTAAGGGTAGCCCACCCGAATTGTCAAGGCATGCCGAAATCGGATGTGCTAGGCCTACAAGGCGCATAACGGTGGCACAACGTAATCACGCTCCCGGCGGAAATCGCATGGATATCCGTGATGGTTACATTGGAGCGAACGAAAAACAAACAAACAAAACAAACAAACAAACAAACATTTACATATTTTCTTTTCTGTCTAAAATAATTTTTATATATTAACATAATTTTTTTTTTCAAAATCATTTTGTGATAATCACATTCTCTGTCCATTTATGTTTCGAAATATACATGTTACATTATAATGTAAATATATTTAGAAGTACTATTTCTTGCTTCCGTGATGCATGTGCATACACAAAAATCGAACAAAATTTAATTACGTTTAAACGCTAAAAATATTCCGGCCGGAATCATTAAACTAGTAATTTGCGTTCAATGAATTTAATTGTGAAAGGATGTGGAGTAAATGTATTTCCGACAGCTTCTTTCAATGATGGAAGTTTTCCAGATCTGTCGGCAGGCTCGCACTTGAAACGATGAAAAATGCCGGCCAGAAAAAGGAAAACTACCATTCTAGCCATAGATTCTCCCATACATACTCTTTTGCCAATGCAAAATGGAATCAATTCTTCTCTCTTGATGAGAGCTCCGTTTGTATCGATGAACCTCTCAGGTCGAAAGTTTTCTGGGTCTCCCCATATTTTCTTGTCGTAATTGACAGAATCTAGAATAGGCAAAAGAGTGCTTCCTTTCGGAATGGTGAATCCTCTGACATTAATAGGAGAACTAACTTCACGAGGTAGTCCATTGGGTAAAACACTTGCCATACGTTGCGTTTCCATAATGACAGCATTTAGATATGTCAGGTTTGATCTGTCGATCATATTTGGTGCGCGTTCAGTTCCTACATTGGCTTCAATTTCATCATAAATTTTATTCTGCACATCTGGGTTATGTAACATATATAGAAGACACCACAGAATGGTTGTGCTGGTTGTGTCTGTTCCTGCCACAAAAAGACCTCCGATTATGTGAATTAAGTTTTCTTCATTTAAATTAGATGTTATACCATTTTTCTGCTGCTTTTTCATTTCTTTAATGTATGCAGTTATAAAATTTTGAGGTTCTTCGTATTCATTGAAGTTTTTTGAATGCTCGTTAATATATCTTTTACAAAACATTTCATTGATTTCGAATACTGCCTTTGACCATTTCTTGATATTGAAAAGATCTCCTGGCAAATATCTTAAGAATTTGAAACGCGTGAGTCCTACTACATCTCTGAAGTATTCAATGGTATGTATTTGACACATGATAAAATGAAGGAAATAAGGATCATCATGTTCAAACCTATTTCCGATAGCAACGGAACATATAACATTAGAAACACTGACATTCAGAAGTAATCTGACATCTTCTGCTTTTCCATTCAGGGCAGAAAGTTTCTCAAGTAAATATGACATTTCTTCTTGAATTTTTTCCGCCATTATATTTGTCCCCACTCCAAAAGAACGTAGAATGGACAAAGATGTTGCTCTCTGTTCTTTCCAGTTGCCGTCTCTAGCCGCAACTATGCCCTTGCCATAATCGTCTAAAATTTCGTTAGCTAAAGTCGTTTGCGTATTAACAATGTGGTCAGCATGTTTCATCCAAATTTCTTTAATGGTTTTATAATCATTAACAAGTATAGTAAGTTGACCTCCTATGAGCAAACTGTAAATGTCGCCTGCTTTCTGTCTATATTCTCTCAATTGTTCTCTAAGTTGACTTCCCAAAACGTGTCCAATAAATGGCCAAGGTTTAACAGGAAATGGAGGAATATTTTCCACTGAGTACATACGTCTATTCTTCATCAACAACCAAAGCATGGCTAGTGAAACCAAGGCGAATACCAACAAGAGTGATACACTTTCAGCCAATACCATCTTGATGGGCTTGTATTTCTTGTTATGAATTGATACCTGATGAGGATACATTTGCAATTAATAATGTGAAAATGGAAAAAAGTTACTCATTGCATTTATGTTTTTACTAAGCTCATTGCTTTGTGTATACAATTTCACATATTCATTTAGACCTTTTAAAGAAACTTCGATTCATGGTTTTTAAATATATAATTAGATTTTTGTCGGAGATATATCGATAATGAAAAAGGAAAAGGAAATGTTAAAACATGGACAACGACAGAATAAGAAATCCGCTAACTTGTGACAGCTGAAATGGCTTTTTGGGATCTTAGGGATATCACTAATAGATAGAATGAGGAATGACAATTTTGACAAAGAAAAGTCACAATTCCTCTCTTGGAACATATTGTGAGATAACATTAGGTTTGCACACGTCAGCAGACTACCATCACACAGATAACCACAGCAAGGTATGTTACAAACATACAGTGCAGGCGGTGTCCGGCCATGAAATCTATGGACCACTGAAATAAAAGAGGCTACAAGTTCCACAATATACTCAACACATACGAGGGCCATCTACAGAAATGTCTTCTACTCCTGACGCTGAATGGCAACAAAGGGTTCTGCAAAATAGATAGATAAAATGAAAAATAGCATAGGCATATATTTAAAAACGATCGTGTTAACAACTGCTTGGAAAATATGCGAATATGAAATAACATGATACGATAAAACAAGGATATATGTGGATCAGAACATGTCAGGCATTTGTTTGACTAGAAATACCATATAGATCAAAATCAACTACTTTCAAATACAACCAATAAGATTGAAAAGACAGAGGAAAAGATTGCTTACGCTTTTATGGAACAACAACATATATCGAGAGTGTGGAATATCAAATACTCAACCTCAAAATAAAGAGTAAATGCTTACACCTTCTCAACTACCACTGTATGAATAACCGCTCACTAGCACTAGACGCAATCTCAGTGAAAGGAAAATGCGTCGTGTGTGTGGACTTCAAATGCTACTCGCATAAATGGGGCTATGATCACGTGGGCAACAGGGGTGAGACAAAAGAAAACCGACATGATTAATTGATCTTATCCTTATCAACTAACCAATCCTTTACTCTACATCAAGGCATACTACCTTCTCACCGGAACTAAGATTCCACTCGCTAAATCTGGAGTGGACATCAATTATGGTGTTGGAAAACAGCTGGAGGCAGCGAACACCGGCTAGTCTTTCGTACTGTAGAAAATGAATATATCAAAGAAACCAGCACTCTCTCTGTGTGGACTAAAAGCAGGTAAACTGGATAATGTTCTGACATTGCAACATATTTCTAGCCAAAGACTTACCTACAGGCAACGACATTAGTATGGTAGTCAATAAATTAGGTAGATGTTTATTACAGGCTGCTCTTAACTTTTCAAAGAGGGGCATGTAAATAATGCATACGTTATTAAAGTAGGGAAATAGAAAGACTGCTTAAGAAAGTAGGAATATTTTGACAGGAGTCAGAGACCATGTCAAGAGTATCACCAAAAAATATCAAAAAAGTTAATACTAAAGTTTAGAGAGTCAAGATACAAACTATGCGGAGCAGCAGGATAAAAATCGAAACGTCAACCCTTGATAAATATATGAAGAAACTGTTGAAACAATTATTGGATAAAATGTGGGTACTGGGAGAAATTAAAAGGTCATGTTACATTAAATAAAGATAGAATCATCCTTATTGGAAAACAGGCAGCTAGATACTTTGCAGATTCATTCACTGAATACTGCAACATCAAAATTAGCCCGAGAGACAGGCAACAGGAGATTTGTGAGAAGCGAGAAAAAAATGGACACATCGAAACCATATGTGAAATTATGGTGGTATGAATCCCACTCAGACAACAGGAGCATGCAGGAAACTGGAGCTTTATCTTTACTCACTGCAACTGAGAAAAGTCACCAGGAGCTATCCACTAAAAGTCCAATTAAAGTATTATCAAACATTTGGGAATTGCAGTAGACACAAGGGTGCTGCAGATCATCAATATATATTTGACAGGCAAAGTTCCACAGGTCTGAACCATGATATCATCTCAAAATCAGGAAACACAGAACCATTGTCTGTAATTACATACAGACCCATTAGTCTCGCATGCTTTCTATGCAAAACTATAGAGCATATTAACAAATTAATTCAGACTGCAGTGGTACCTTGAAAGTAAACATCTTTTTGTACTACATCATGCTGGCTTAATGTAATCATAATGTACTGAAGATCAGGCAACCTACATTTCTCAAGATATAGATGTTGAATTTTACGATAACATACTGGTCCTAATGTCATGGATACACGTGGGGGTAACTTGACAAGGTTTGGAAAGACGGATTACTAAAACATAGAGAAATTTCACATTCAATGGTGGGATGTATAAATGGATAAATGGGCAAAGACAGACATAACAGAAGCTCTAGAAGACATCTAAATGATTACAAATGTAAGGAATATAGTATTCCTAAATAGTCATATATAGTATTATCCTATATAGTATTCGGAATATATATATATATTCGCTAATCCATGTGTTGCCTTTCAATGTCAGGGGTAGAAGAGTTTCTGGAGATGGCCCTCTTGTATGCTGAGTATATTGTGGAGTTTTTCGCCTCGTTTATTTCGATGATCCCTAGTTATAGTTTTCGTGTTCGGCCTCTAGGTCTGCCTACACTGTACTTGTGTAGCATAACTTGCTGTGTTATGCTGCTATAATGGTAGTCTACTGATGTGTACAAACCATTTTATCTGTTGTCTCTTATATATTCCAAAATTGGAGTGGTACCGGTTCTTTGTCTAATGTCTTCATTTTTCACTCTGTCTTTTAGGGATATTCCAAGGATTCTGCTCAAACATGCCATTTCAGCTGTCACACGTTTACGTTTATCTTGAGCTGGCGTTGTCCATGTTTGGCTTTGGTAACACAGCGTTGGTACAATAATTGTTTTGAATAGTGTTATTTTGGTGTTTAAATCCACATTTTTTTTCTGAGGATAGATATCATTTGTAATAGAGCTTGATATGCTTTATTGTGTTTTGTTTATTGTGCTTTATGCTTTATTTTTATATGCATCTATTGTGTATTTATATGCTGTTCCTGCGATCTGTTGTTATATTGATTCCTAGGTATGTGAATTCTGTGACTTTTTTAAGTCTATTGTTTCCAATATATATATGTTCGTGTTTCTTTCTGTTAGTCATATCTGCATTACTTCGGTCTTCTCTATATTCTTCATCTTCAGCTTTCATTCTCAAACTTCTGCTGGATCTCCCATGTAGCAGGACCATGATCCTACTAGATTTCCAGCAGAATGTATTCAAGTGAATGGAAATTTGTTCTGTCGCCGTTTTATGTGTCTGCCTCAGTCGCCGACACATCAGTCCTCGGTAATTTCTCTTTATTTATCTTCATGTTAAAGCTTTGGCATGTTTTGTGTAATCTATTTGTTTTTATGGTTGCTCTTCTGATGAATCTTGTTGTTGTTCGTCCATCACAAGTGATGATGACAATTTGTTACATCCACTTTTGAAAATTCAATTTTAGTTATGTCCTTGATTATGAGTTCGTAGATGGCTAATGAGCCCTATTCGAGCTGTAAATGTCCTTGGACAGTTTGGACATGGAATGACGACTGTAGACGGATCTTGGTCTATCCTTGACTTTCTAGCTGCTCTCCGCTGTTGAGCTACTGCATTTTTTCTTTTCACAAGATGATGCGCTCTTGTTTATTTTAGAACGCCATGTAGATCTATTTTGTGCAAGTTCTTCCCATGTATCGTGGTCTATTTCAAAGGCTTTCAGTGAGTTCTTTAACGAGTCCTTGTAGCGCTTCCTTTAACAACCTTGATATCGTATACCCTTCTTTAGCTCACCATAGAGAAGTATCTTTGGCAGACGATGGTCTGGCATACACACCACATGACCTGCCCAACGAATCTGTGTCTGCATCAGGATCGTGTCAATGCTTGGGATACCAGCTCTATCAAGGACAGTGTTATCTGGAATCTTGTCTTGCCATCTGATGTTCATAACTTTTCTGAGACAATTTGTATGAAAATGATTGAGTTTTTTCACATGACGTCTATACACAGTCCATGTTTCACCAGCGTATATGAGCACTGGAAGTACCACTGCTCTGTAAACTTTCAGCTTAGTCTGTAGGTTAATGCCATTTCTACGCCAAACATTTGCGTACAATCTGCCGAAAGTACTGCTTGCTTTGGCGATCCTTGTATATACTTCATCATCAACGTTGGCATTGTGTGATAACATACTGACTAGATATGGGACTCTATTCACAACTTTCAATGCTACACCATTTACCTTTATGCAGGGCTCGAGATAGTTTTTGCCAAGTGCTGTTTGTAACATGACTTCTGTTTTCTCTGTGTTAATGGTAAGCCCAAAGTTGGTACAGGCTTTGGAGAATCTGTCTATAATACATTGTATATCAGCCTCAGAGTTGGCATTTAGGGCACAGTCATCAGCAAATAGAAGATCCCTGATTGTGTGTGATTTAACTTTGGTTTGTGCTCGAAGCCGCCGAAGGTTGAACAATTTTCCGTCTATGCGATAGGTGATGTTTACTCCCAGGTCTAGATCTCTGAAAGCATCATTCAACATAGCAGAGAACATGATGCTAAATAGGGTAGGTGCTAATACACATCCTTGTTTTACTCCATTTGAGACAGGAAAGGTTTCAGATAACTCTCCATCATCCTGAACTCTAGCATGCATTCCATCATGTAATTGCTGCACCATTGACATAAATTTCTGTGGACGTCCATACTTTGCCAGAATCTTCCACAGACACTCTCTACTTACTGTGTCAAATGCTTTTGTCAAGTCTATGAATGCTGTGTACATGTCACGGTGTTGTTCTTGACATTTTTCTTGAAGCTGTCTTTCAGCCAAGATCATATAAGTTGTTACATGTTCTTTTCTGAAACCACATTGGCTTTCGGTATAATAAGTATTATTTCCAAGGAAAGGACAACTTGACTGATCTTTTCTGTAGTTTTTTTGAGGTATTTAAAAAAAATACCTTGAATTATTTAACATTTTAATCTCGTTTTATGGTTAAATTTGTTTATTTTCTATTTTACGTATTAATTATTGTTTATTTGTTGGTATTTTCTTGTTGTTTGTTTTGTCTTGTTGTTTACTTTTTAGAGTTGTTACTACATACCTAAGTTTTAACAGAATTACCACCCCTCGTATTGTCCCGAGTTATCTGCCTCTATGGATTTAGAACGCGTCTAAACTTAGTTCGCGACCAGGCTGACCTTACTAGTGTTATGATACATTCCTGAACCTGTTCAGAGGTTGAGCACTAGGTAAACCTTCCTTGTATGCGCCTTGTAGGCCTAGCACATCCCATTTCGGCATTCCTTGACAATTTGGGTGGGCTACCATAGCCTATGACAGTCTCCATATCTGTCTCCAGGCACGCGTGTAGCGTGTATGTGGTGACTCTTCGTCTAGACGATTTTTGCTCTCGTCTGTCTTACACGAGGTGTTCCACTGTCTATGAACTTGCCTCGTGTAATTGGACGTACTGTGCCTGTGCCTATCGGGTACTGAACCGTTTCTCATCAATGAGCCTGGTTCCTTAAGGGGAAGAACTCAATAGAAGTGTTGGACCCTGGCTCTTTCGCCCTCTTAGTTGAGGTGTCATTCACCGACATTGTGTACCCCTTGTCCAAGTTCGAGTCTCACACCACGCGTTTGAGAGCAAGGCGTTCTCGAGCTGAGTGACCTTGTCCCAATAGCGCCTGAGCACATCAGGTACTGAACCCTTTCTCTCTGCAAGTGTATTTCCGGTATAGGAAAACCTGACATTAGAGCTGGGCCAGGGCTAAAATAGTTGTCTCTTTTGTGCCTGAGCCCATCGGGTACGGAACCCTTTCTCTCTGCAAGTGTATTTCCGGTATAGCAAGGCTCGACATTATAGTTGGGTTAGGTCTCTTGCTTTTCCGAACGCCAATGATTGGGTCTGGGTCTCTGTCTGTAAGGAGCACTAGTAATTAGAAGCTCGTCTCGAGCTGACGGAGCGTGTAGTTCCCCTTTCCTAGGAACTTTTCACTTTCCATTTGCAGTCCGCGCTGCCCTCTAGCGCTGTTCTGCCCTTTCATTGTTTCATTGTACTCAGTATGAAATGTATTTGTCTCTCGCCATGCATCTACCTTTACGTGCATTTTACATTGGCCGCCCCTCCAATGTTCGGACTGGACTGACTAGCTTCACTGTATGTCGACAGTGTCGCTATATGTGGTGATTATGGTGGTGTCGGATATATTGTTTGTCTCTTATGCAGTCAAATCTCTTTCCATCTGCTACCTCCACATTCTCGGACACGATCGCCAAATGATTTGGCCAGAATCAGCTCGAGCTGTTGTATTTCTTTTTCTAGGGTGCACCGCGAGGAGGTACATTTGGGATCTTGGTTATCTACTAACCCTTGGTCCGCCTAATTCAACGCGTTCCCTTTGCACCCCACTTCTCCGGTATGTTTATTGTCTCTCTGTGGTGTGGCTAGTTATATATATATATATATTAGAAATTGGATTACAATAAAAGTTAATTAAGTTCATCTTAAACTTAAATAATGGAAAAACCAATTTCCTGTATTCACAGGCAAGTTCTGTCTATTAAAATTACAAATCAACAATTAAAACTTTCAACTAAATCTTCATTCTGTTACAACAACAGTTCAGAAAAAAGATATACAAATCAGTTGTTCATACCAAGTGATTAATTAAATTCAAAGAAAAAGGAAAAACCCCTTTAGCTCTTTAAATATCAAGGACCTCCCTAGATTCCCTACTCTATCTTCTATCCTGTCAGAATAAAAGGCAAACATATAGAAAATATGATTAAGCTAAATAGATTTTGGGTTACTCCTCTTCGATATGTTTTAGAATTTACACTTCCTCGAGGATGGAGAATTTATTAATTATTATTCCTCACTTTCAATTATAATTCTTTAGACAAATCGCACTTCAAATTCTCTCTTCCATTACAATGTTCAGATTATGGATCTCAGTGTCAAGAATTCCATCATTTCTATGATCGATCTCACAGATTACCATGACAGTATAATAATTCACAACAATAGTACTGAAATACACGAAAGGTTGATGTGGGAGATTAGAATCGTCACTACTCTCAGATTCAAACGATGATACAAGCTTGTTCAAACGATTGTTAGTTATATCTTTCAAAGATACGTACTCACTTCGCCACTACCTTCTCAAAACAATTGGTATAAAATAACGTTGGGGTTGTAGTGATCAATAATTGTCGTCGCCACAATTTCGTTGACCCTGGAGTCTTGTTTTCATGTGGAATCGCTGATGATTTTCTCCACAACTTTTGGGTATTTGTGAAATGCTTGTGGAGATAATTATGTCTTCCATTACTCAGTGGGATACTACACTTCAAGCTCCGTATAGGACAATATATGAGGTTATAATTCTCTTTATCTTTGTATTATTGACGCTCAGTATATTACCTTAATCAACAATATAGGGAAAAGGCAATCTTCTTTTTTTGGCCACTTAAGCAAGATTGAAGGCACCAGAGACAGAGGGCGACAACGTGAGAAAATATTAGACTGTTTGACAACCTGGAACAGCATGGAAACAAACAACGACTTTGATACGTAATACTGTGGACAGAGAGCTGTGGAGATCAATGACCACCTACGCCAGCCGGCATGTCACCTGATGATGATGATATGGCTATGTTTATTATGAGGACATATTGTTCAATCCCTAATGTAAATTATAAAGTCTCTTAATGTGGAACACTTTCAATTCAGACACTCTTTCAAATATCAGTAAATATTCCCTTGTGTAGAGTAGTGGTAGTACAGACACAATTTCAAATATGATAAAATATCTCTTTGTGTGGAGCAGTGGTAGTACAGACACAATTTCAAATATGAGAAAATATCTCTTTGTATGGAGCAGTGGTAGTACAGACACAATTTCAAATATGAGAAAATATCTCTTTGTGTGGAGCAGTGGTAGTACAGACACAATTTCAAATATGAGAAAATATCTCTTTGTGTGGAGCAGTGGTAGTACAGACACAATTTCAAATATGAGAAAATATCTCTTTGTATGGAGCAGTGGTAGTACAGACACAATTTCAAATATGAGAAAATATCTGTTTGTGTGGAGCAGTGGTAGTACAGACACAATTTCAAATATGAGAAAATATCTCTTTGTGTGGAGCAGTGGTAGTACAGACACAATTTCAAATATGAGAAAATATCTCTTTGTATGGAGCAGTGGTAGTACAGACACAATTTCAAATAAGAGAAAATATCTCTTTGTGTGGAGCAGTGGTAGTACAGACACAATTTCAAATATGAGAAAATATCTCTTTGGGTGGAGCAGTGGTAGTACAGACACAATTTCAAATATGAGAAAATATTTCTTTGTGTGGAGCAGTGGTAGTACAGACACAATTTCAAATATGAGAAAATATCTCTTTGTGTGGAGCAGTGGTAGTGCAGACACAATTTCAAATAAGAGAAAATATCTCTTTGTGTGGAGCAGTGGTAGTACAGACACAATTGAAATATGAGAAAATATCTCTTTGTGTGGAGCAGTGGTAGTACAGACACAATTTCAAATATGAGAAAATATCTCTTTGTATGGAGCAGTGGTAGTACAGACACAATTTCAAATATGATAAAATATCTCTTTGTGTGGAGCAGTGGTAGTACAGACACAATTTCAAATATGAGAAAATATCTCTTTGTGTGGAGCAGTGGTAGTACAGACACAATTTCAAATAAGAGAAAATATCTCTTTGTGTGGAGCAGTGGTAGTACAGACACAATTTCAAATATGAGAAAATATCTCTTTGTGTGGAGCAGTGGTAGTGCAGACACAATTTCAAATAAGAGAAAATATCTCTTTGTATGGAGCAGTGGTAGTACAGACACAATTTCAAATATGAGAAAATATCTCTTTGTGTGGAGCAGTGGTAGTACAGACACAATTTCAAATATGAGAAAATATCTCTTTGTATGGAGCAGTGGTAGTACAGACACAATTTCAAATATGATAAAATATCTCTTTGTATGGAGCAGTGGTAGTGAAGATACTCTTTCAAATATGAGTAAATATTCCCTTGTGTGGAACAGTTATAGTTCATATACAGTTTCAAATATGAGTAAATATAATAAGTAATCTGAATCTAGTAGATAATGCCTATTATGACTTCGTAATATACAAGGACTTGTTGTTGTTAACGATCATGTTACATAAAATTCTCAATGTGAGATCAGTCTACTAATCATATTTAACTGTTCACATATCAATTCTGATGATAATTACTTACAATTTTCTGAATCCGTCACTTGATTTCAGCTGGTGAAAATCAACCAATCTAATAATCATTACACGAATGTGGTTGCGTCTGTGGGTCTTACCAATGGCCCACTAGACATACCATCCATGCAATAGAAAATCTTAGTAGATGACATGCCGTTATATTGAGGTTATCTTCTTATAGAAGCTTCATGGCATGTCATCTATACATTTATTATTTTGTTTTGTTGTTGAAATGTTTTTCATGTTTGCCTGAATATATATGTATGCACCCTCTGTGGTTGGGAGGGAGCCAGAGATGTACTGTGCAGCACTGAGGAGGAGGAAACTGACATCACTGTTTTTCCTATGGCTGAGGCCCATTATAGAGGCACAGTGACTCAGGACGTGACAATCCTTTTGACTTGAACAGTTGGTTGCATGCCTGGAGCAATAGAGAAGTTCGGCATAACCAGTAGTCAATTGGTGGCGGGGAATGAGCACAGTGAACCCTATCTTGGCTACAGTGGCTAGGAGCAGTACATAGGTTGAAACCTACCTTCCTGGAGATGTGATAGTTAGTCTTTGGCTCTGTCCCGGGGTGGTCCGAAAATCCACAGACTTCCCAGCAATATAATGCCATCTAATGGCATTAGGTCAAAGGGCATGAGCCCATGGACCGCTGGATCAGCAACCAACCAACCAACCAACCAATAATCATTATAAGTTGAACAAAAGCGTATGATTTCTTCTGGATCAATATCACAATTCTCACATATGATGAAGATGTATAACTGATATCAAATGAATAATAAAATGCTATGCGGGCGTCTGAAAAATCAGAGCCATGACATAGCTTGACTGAAGATCGAACGATACCTTCGTCCCGACTTCAGAATACAAAGTGAATTGTTTTCCCGCTGTCCGTGTCGTATATTCTTCAGCGATGTTCGATGACTTTCCTCGGCAATCAAAATCATTGTTTATATTTTACCGCGTCAATCTTCTCGACGCATCAAAATGACATCCTCCAGAAATAGCAGATGAACAATGCGGATTAATAGAAGGAAAAGGCACAATAAATGCTCTATATATAGTAAGAACAATAATGGAGAGGGACATAACAGTGCAACAAGACCTATACCTGCGTGTCATTGATTACAGCAAATAATTTGACAAGGTGAAATATTCAGAGATTATAAAACTACTAGAACGTCTTAACGTTGATTGGAAAAATCCTAAGAATAGTAAGAAATATATATTGGAAACAAACGGCTGCGATGAGACACTAGGAAGATTTCAAAAGATAGAAATGGTGTGAGACAGGTTGTGTAATGTCACCGGATCTTTTCTCCTTATATACAGAATACATTATACAGAATATAGAAGATATGCCCGTAATAACAGTGGAAGGATACAATATAAATTGCTTGAGATATGCTACCAACACATTACTGATTGCAATAAGCGAACAAGAACTAAAAGCACTATTAGGTAAAGTAATAAAAGAAAATGAAAACAAAGGCCCCAGTGTTAACAAGAAGAAAACAGAAATAATGGTTGTTTTGAAGAGACATACACCACCAAGATGCAACATAATAATTAATGACACAAAATTATCACAAGTTGAAAAAGTGAAATATCTCTGCACCCTGTTAAGATCAGTATGTAGATGATCAAGTGAGATAAAGAGTCGATAGCACTATCAAAATCAGCATTCCAAAAAATAAGAGCCATTTTGTGCAATGGAACACTATCAATGCAGACCAGAATTCGAGTGCTGAGATGTTATATCGAAAAAAAATTCTTCTTTACATATATGAATCATGGACTGTAAATAAAAACATTCAAAACGTACTGGAGTCTAGAGAGGTGTGGTTTCTGGAAGAATAATTAAAACACCATGGGCAGCTAAGAAAAATACTGCAGAGGTTCTCATTGATGCTCGCGTACAAAGATCCCTAATAAAAAATTAGGGACAGACAGCCAATGTTTCTAGGGCATGTGCTGAGGAGAATATAGCTTTAACACGTAATAACCATTGGAAAATCAAGTGGAGAAGAGATAGGGGACTACAAAGAGAGAAGTTGCTTCTCGAATAAACCGTCGTGATACAGTCACGATGTAGAACTGATATACACGTGCCTGGCGACAGATAAGGCTTTCAGAGGCTAGAGAAGTTTAGCTGAGTTCTTCTTCTTCTTCGATCAGTTTCTTATGCTCATAAGTCTTTACAGGATGTGGGCCGCCTCCGTGAATTCAGCCGTCAGCAGGATGTCCTCACGGTTGCCCACAGCTTTACCTTCAGATCTACCTCTTGGGGCCATATATTAGTACTCACGTCGTCGAAAATTGGTCATGTCTGCAGAATGTATTCTGGAATTTAGAGACATGGGCATTGGTCAGTTTGGATAGCCTTAATTGTGTTGAGAGATGCTTGTAGTCTGAAGTGTCCTGTGCCGAGTCTCAACATTGTGGTTTGCTGTGACCTGATTAGCTTTAGAATTGGGTCCTGTGGAACGTTACTGCCTGTTCTCTGGCACGACTCCATGTATGCTTTTTTTCCTTAATGAGAGTTTTTGCTTTAGTCAGTGACATTCTGTGTTGGAATTGTTACTTTTTTGCACCTGCTTTTGCAAGTCTGCCAGCTGCTTCATTTCCTGCAATTCCACACTGTGCAGAAATCCACTGTACCCAAACTTTATTGTTAACAGACCGTTAATTTAAAAGTACCCATACTTTATTGTTAACAGACCGTTAGATTAAAAGTACCAAAACTTTATTGTTAACAGACCGTTAGTTTAAAAGTACCAAAACTTTATTGTTAACAGACCATTAGTTTAAAAGTACCAAAACTTTATTGTTAACAGACCGTTAGTTTAAAAGTACCAAAACTTTATTGTTAACAGACCGTTAGTTTAAAAGTACCAAAACTTTATTGTTAACAGACCGTTAGTTTAAAAGTACCAAAACTTTATTGTTAACAGACCATTAGTTTAAAAGTACCAAAACATTATTGTTAACAGACCGTTAGTTTAAAAGTTCTACATTTGTTTTTGTGATGATATCTTTAGGTTCTATTTGGATGGTCTGGACTACTGACAGGCAGTCACACAGGAAGACGATATTAGCTCATTTGAGTCTCTGTTGCGTTCAAGTAATTGTATTAATTAGGCCTGCACGGGGCAAACCAACATTAGCACAAAGTATTTCATCCTCCTTGGCGTGAAATCAAAACATATGCATGTGTTGTAATAGGGAGAACACATATAAGAAAAAATAACTTGGAGTTTACAAACATAATTTTAAAACAATTCTCACCTGAAAATGTTCAATTATCGAAGAGAATGTCACAAGCTGAACTCCGTGGCAGAGTACTGTCGTTGACTGAAGACGACTCAGTTTTTGAATGAAAGTTTTTCAGTTGAGGATTTTATCTTGTTCTTAGTTGTTTACTGACTCGGCTTTCTATTGTGGTGACGAACAAAATATGCATACACTTGAATAGTTAATAATGAGGTTTGAGTTCACAACACACAAATGTATAGTTTCGTGCACCCGCATGTTGTTGGCAACAACTGTAACATCACAGAGATGCATCGGCAATACGATCTCATCCAATAGTTCCTAACTTTGTTTTTTTCTGGTCCCCGTTTGTTACAAATTTTCTTCCGTGATCTTCATGCTGTCTAAAAATGTTACTGACTTTCTGTGCAAGTCAGCAAGTATTTCCAAGCTTTATCTCTATAAATCAAATCGTGCACACAAAGTCACCCGAACGGACCAATCGAGACAAGGACTATTACAACAACAACAAACATCCCGTACAGGTATTGAAATATCCTCAGTAACAACAAACACATAACATAATATCCGTATTAGTTATACAAGGGCCGATAGGTCTTCTTGTAAACATGGATAACATATATAGACAATACAACTGTACGGGATGTTTGTTGTTGTTGTAATAGTCCTTGTTGAATGGCTTGATGAAATCGCATCTTTTTTTGGAGATGCGGTTAGTCAAGTACGGAATAACGCGTGTGTAATTGTTGCTAGGCGATTTGGTGCCGTATAACGGACTGGTTCAATTCCCGTTAGTCTTAAGAATCTTTTATTGTATGTGGCTTTGTTTTACTATAATTGTAATTATAAGCCATGAAGAGTTAAAGTAAATATACGGCAACCTTAAGATGAATGTGTGTCATAAAGGCCCAGATATCGTAGTCAAGTTGTAAATAATTGCATAGCGCATTCCATTGTTCGATTATATCCTATTAATCTGCTGTAGTTTGAGAATACATACAGGACAAGAAGGACTACACTCAGACATTCTTTCAAATTCCTTAAAGTTCTAACAAGAATTATATTTATAGATACAGAGCTAAAATCTCCATACCAAAAAATATATGAAAGATAAACACGGATCTAGTAAATTTAGGAGAGAATAATTGATATTAACAATGGACGAAAATTATTTTTAACATTTTAAAACTAAATGTCAAAATAGAGGTAAAGAAAGAGCTAATATTATTAAAGTACATAAATAACACACATAAACAAATCAAATTCAAGATTATTTTAGAAAACAAATACTGATTAATGAAGCAGAAACTATAGCAACCAGAATATAATTAAAAGAATAGTCAATATAAAGATTAAAGCTATGAAAAACATCAGTTTAAAATTTAAATTAAGTGCCCACTCATTGCTGAAAACGGTGATCCTATAATAAAATAACCTTTTTAATTCACAACAAATAAATATTTATTGATGTCATATTACGCTGTAATGAGGTGAATTAATTCTTTTCACATATTTTGAAGAACAAACTAGTTGTTTGATATTATTGAGCAATAAAACGTTTTGTTATTTGAAAAATATACCAGCTGGTGCACACACACAATGTAAACAGAAGCACATATATCGACCGGAACAATTTTATTCTGAACGCTCACTTTATTCTAAAAATAGATATAGTATCAAACAAATATAGTTTGAGTGTGAATAAGATTATGTGAAGAAGGTGAGAAGACTTGATTTCTGAGAAAATCTTTCCATCTATAATTAGGGTCATTAAAGTAGAACAGCGGATGCCTCAGCACACAGAGTCCTCAATCAATTTTTATCTTGAACTCGGCGGATTAATCAGGAAAGATTTTGTCTTCTCGAGTTCTTGATGTTGACTTCAATGCTTTTTTGTGTGTTCTTCTTTGCTTTTTTTCACCTTCGACGGTTCCCTGCAGAATTGTTTGTGACAAAGAGTTGGCATACATGTAGAAACATGCACGTTTTCATAGTTTCACTATTGGAAGCAATGGTTTCTGTAGGCCTGTATATCTCTCTATTTTATTTCTTACGTACGCATTTGTCTTATGTTCTCTAAAGGAAATTCGTAGAATTCGTCTGCAAGATTTGTATCCGAAGACTGTAGTCGTCTCTCCATTTCCGCCTTCAGTGTCCATCTCTCACAACCATACAGCACAATAGAAAACACAAGTGGGGTATAAAGTTGAATTTTCACTCTAACACCGATGTTGCTTTTTCCACATTAAGTTTACCTTTGACATTGAAGCTAAAGCTATCTCAAGACTTATCTTTAGTTCTGCTTTGCATTTTCCATCGCTGCATATGTCAGATTCGAGGTATTTGAAAATATTCACCTCCTCAAGCTTATATCTATTCATCATGATGTTGGTCTGTGCTTCTGTGTCTCTGCTGTTAAACAATTCTTTCTCTGTTCTGTTTTGATTTCAATTCCACACTTGCTGGTAACTTTTTTTTCAATTTTGCTGTTATTTCTTGTACGAGTAAATTCTGTTCTGAACCATCTGTAAGATCAATATCACCAGCGAAGCGCAAATTTTAAAAAGGCGACTTCCGATCGATGTAGACGTGATGTAGTCTTGAAAGCTCTCCTGTATATGCACTATGTATATGTTGAAAAATACTTGAGGCATTATGTATTATCATTAAACTCCGGCATTTGTTTTAAGCAACTCTTCACTTGTTAGTTAGTTAGTCGTCAAATCACCATTATTGCAAACTGGACAAGACCATAGCTGCTCCGAACTCTCCCTATGTGCATCCTTCATTACACTTCTGCTGACAGTACCGGTCCTATCCTGGTTGGCCATCATTCTTCTACACCCTCCAAAATGTTAACTTCTAGCAACACCGCATTTCAAACCCTGATCTTTGAGTATTTGTGGTGATTAGGTGATGAAAAATATTGTTTATGTTTTGCTGTAAGCCCCTTTTAAATATGAACTAAATCCATGTTATTTATATCAGTTCGTGTGGCTACCAACAAACTATGAGCTGTTAGTTGAAGTAATCGTGTCACAAGTAGTTTGATATTCCCAGTATTGGAGTGCGATATCAGCTAACGCAAGTTAAGTCATACCTTAAAGTAACAGAATATACTCACCGCCCATTACACCAACGTCTGGATGCGACAAAGGGAAAACGATTAAAGCGAGGTAGGTCATGGATATCAGAAGCTGAAGCCACACTGCGAAGAGTATGTGAAATTTAAGAAGTAGGAAGATCAGTGAATTGGTAGAGGGAGATATTGAGAACAAAATCACTGACTAACGTAATAAATAAACTAGATAAAGAGTGTCCGAAATGGACAAATACCATGGCCGAGTGTACAGTGCAAGAGCTCGCCTAGCTATATTCGAAACAACAAGACATACTGTTTATACACAGATGACTCAATCAGCAGAAATACAAATGCATGCGATTGATACTATTTTGCCTGCAGAAACGGCTTGAAGTTGGTTGAGAGATCGTCTTCATACTCCACTATAGCAACGAGGACGAGTATAATTCCAGTAGGGAACCGCGTAGCGCAATAACTTTGCATATGAGTGGTCGTGGGTTCATTCCTCAGTTGAGGCAGAAATGTTTTTCAGATCGCAATAACGGCTCCCGGGTCGACACAGCCTTAAATGGGTACCGGATTAATCCGGGAAGTAAAGACTGCGAGGGAGAGGAGATGGCTACCGCCCTCATTTGCAGAGCCTCTGAAATGTGAGATCGATAACAGCTCACACCCCTACGGCATTAATAAATGATATGGGTTACTTTACGTTTTTACTTACTTATGAGAAAAAAATCCTGAAATTTACAGTCCTTGATTATGAATATAAACGTTAATGCTGAGGTTAAGACACTAATCTGCGAGAATACGTAGACACTGACAGATTGGTCATCAGTCACCACCGATGCGCATGGGCCTTTACTGCCAGATCAAAAGGAAGAACAGTACATGAAGCCAGTGGTGCTTTTACCGCAACAACGAGCAATCTAACAATTCGCCATTAGCATGCTGATACGAACGGGCAATGCTCGCCTTCACTATTTGCGTTCTAGTGGGATGGTCCAGCAAGAATCGCATTTCCAATATTCCTGTATCTTAAAATAATTTACGCATAGATTCCTTGTCGAATTGTAATTAGTCTGTCAGTGTGTGGTGCACTAATGTTCATAACTACTAATTACTGTACTACTGTGACAAGATATACTCTTAATATACAAGTAGAAAGTGTTCTTGTAGAAATATATCTACTGGTTTCTGGTCTTCATTAGGCATACATAATTATTTCTGGACCTCATTGGTTATTTCTCTCGCGTTGCGCTCAAAGGGTTGCAGGTTCGAATCTGGCTCGTGTTGTTGTGTTTATAAAATGGATTTTTCAGAGGTGCCGTGGATTAATGCTTGAAGCTACGGGATTCATGCTATGAATGGTATTCCTAGCAAACGGCGTTTCACTATAAATAAATATATATATATATATATATATATATATATATATATATATATATATATATATATATATATGGAGTAAAAAGAGTACAATGAGGTAATTCTTTTATCTCTCCTTAGCTCTTTAAAAAAAATTATTTCGGACAAACCTTAATTCAATGTATTGTACATAATGATGATGTTCCTATTTCGCATGAGAATTTAAAACTCTATTTGGTTTTGTATTTGTGACTCGGCAGCTTTATCACGCAGAAGTATGTTCTATATCTGATATGGACACCTGATAAGAAGAGATGCTTGACAGGAGAACTGAAGCCCATGACTGGATGTTTCAGAGAAGTAGAAAAGTTACACCGCATCTAGTATTTACCTTCTCTGAGTAGGAGACTCGATGAGCGTTAGACTTCTGAGTTTCAAATAAAGCTCGGAGAAAGCACCCCATGGCACATAGGAAGGAAGAGCTAATAGAACGTAATTTCTGTAATAAATACAATTACAACAGCAAAAACAATTGGATGAATCTGACTAACTGACAGTATGTTGTAAATAAATTGACAGTAAATAAAAAAAAACTAGCAAATGAATGTAAGAAATATAAACAAAAACAGAGTGCCCTTGGATTTCTTGATGACCATAATGCTGCAACTCCAAGTAAGTCCATTTGTTGTCAGGTGGATTTTCTCTGCACTTTATCAGAGACAGGTTGTTCTTAGGTGTGGGAGTTGGACTTCGCCACCAACAGTCATAAATCCAGGACTACCACAAGGGTCACCTCTGTTCCCAGTACTATTCAATGTGTATACAGTTCAAATTAAAAGCTGTCTGATTGCAGGACCAGGAAGAACTATGTCTTATGCTGATGACATCTTGGTATATAGGAAGGACAGAGATAGAGAAAGAATTGCCAGAAATTTGCAGAGGGAGCTTGATCGCATAGGAGAATGGTGCAGTAATTCTGGAGCTTTTTTTAATCCATCAAAGGCATCGATAACATGGTTTTCCCTAAAAAATCACATAGTGAACACGTCCACGCCATCGGTTACTTTGAGAGGGGATGTCCTCGAGAGAACCAGCACAATGAAGTACTTGGGGGTCATGTTGGACCGAAGTTTGAGTTTCAAAGATCATGTTGACCACATAATTGTAAAGGCTTATAAAGGTCTTGCGGCGATGAAAGGTATGGCTGCTGCTCAATTCGAACAGAGACTGCTATTTCTGCTGTATCAGGGATTGGTGGTGGCGGTGGTAGAGTACGCACTGGCAATTCTGACACTGAGTTGTTTGTTTGTTTGTTTGTTTTGCGTTCGCTCCATTGTAACCATCACGGATATCCGTGCGATTTCCGCCGGCATCGTGATTACGTTGTGCCACCGTTATGCGCCTTGTAGGCCTAGCACATCCGATTTAGGCATACCTCGACAATTCGGGTGGGCTACCCTTAGCCTGTAACAGCCTCTATATCTGTCTCCAGGCACGCGTAGTGGCGACTCTTCGCCCAGATGATTTTGCTCTTGTCTGACTCGCACGAGGTCTTCCACTGTCTATGAACTTGCCTCGTGTAATTGGACGTGCTGTGCCTGTGCCCATTGGGTACTGAACCGTTTCTCATCCGTGAGCCTGGTTCCTTAAGGGGAAGAACTCAACAGAGGAGTTGAACCCTGGCTCTTTTTCCCTCTTAGCTGAGGTGTCGTTCACCGACATCGTGTACCCCTTGTCCAAGTTCGAGTCTCACACCACGCGTTTGAGAGCAAGGCGTTCTCGAGCTGAGCGTCCTTGTCCCAATAGCGCCTGAGCCCATCAGGTATTGAACCCTTTCTCTCTTCAAGTGTATTTCCGGTGTATGAAAACCTGACAGTAGAGTTAGGCCAGGGCTAAATCGTTGTCCCTTTTCGTGTCTGAGTCCATCGGGTACGGAACCCTTTCTCTCTGCAAGTGTACTTCCGGTATAGGAAACCTTGACAGTAGAGTTGGACAAGGACTGCCATCGTTGTCCCTTTCTTGCCTAAGCCCATCGGGAACAGAACCCTTTCTCTTCGCGAGCATATTTCCTGTTTAGGAAGGCTCGACATTAGAGTTGGATTAGGTCTTCTTACTTTACCAGCCGCTAATGGGTGGGTCTGGGTCTCTGTCTGTAAGCAACACAGGTAACTAGATGCTCGTCTCGAGCTGACGGAGCTTGTAGTTCACCTTTCCTAGGGACATTTCACTTTCTATTTGCAGTTCGCGCTGCCCTCTAGCGCTGTTCTGCCCTTTCATTGTTTCATTGTACTCGGTATGAAATCTATTTGTCTCTCGCCATGCATCTACCTTTACGTGAATTTTACATTGGCCGCCCCTCCAATGTTCGGACTGGACTGACTAGCTTCACTGTATGTCGACAGTGTCGCTGTATGTGGTGATGCTGGTGGTGTCGGAGATAGTGTCTGTCTCTTGTGCAGTCAAATCTCTTTCCATCTGCTACCTCCACATTCTCGGACACGATCCTCAAATGATTTGGCCAGAATCAGCTCGAGTTGCTGTATTTCTGTTTCCAGAGTGCACCGCGTGGAGGTACATTTGGGATCTTGATTATCTGCTGACCCTGGGTCCGCCTAGAGCAATGCGTTCCCTTTGCACCCCACACTGAGTCAAACTCAAACAGAAAGATTGGATAGAATCCAAAATGAAGCAATGCGAGTAATGTTTGTGTGCACGAGAAATACGTCGGCTCGGGCTATGCGATACGTACTTGATTGCCCAACTGCGGAGCAAAGAATACAAATGTGCAGGGCGCGAGACTACCTAAAAATCACCACTGATAAAGAACACCCTCTTCACCCAGAAATTATCAAAGTGAAAGGTAGTCGACTAAAGAGAGGAAAGTCGTGGATGGGGCGCGTAGAGGACGTTATACAGAGTGTCTGCAGATTAGAGGATATACTATCTGGTGCCGAATGGAGTCTGGCACCCTCGGATAACCCAACAACCTTCGAACGAGTAATAACACTCAATAGAGAGTGCAGGGAATGGTGTCCGACAGTGGTCGAGTCGGAGGTGCTCGCTCTGATCAGTGAGAATTATAGGGAATGTGATATAGTTATATATACAGATGGGTCAGTTGAGAGACACATCCGGAGTTCCTGGGCTTTCACCGCTCAAATGTGGGGGGGGGGAGACTATCAGAGAGGAAAGTGGTGCATTCGTTCAGACGACAAGCAGCTTGACAATGGAGATTCTGGCGGTGACCAAAGCTTTGCAATGGGTCTGCTCACAGACTGTCTGCGAGCATGTCTGTATCCTTAGTGACTCCATGAACATGATTGTGAAAGTTCAGACGGGGTACGTTCGAGAACAGTGGCTGGATGCAGTTAATAATTCCTGTGTGCGTACAGTGACTTTTATTTTTGTTCCGGGACACGCGGGAGTCCGGGGTAATGAAAGAGCAGAAAGGTTGGCCGCCCACGCTGCTACTACGGCTGTTGGTGGAGCGATGAACGGACAGACATTTTGAATGTCCTACGTGAAAACGCACGAACAAATGACTGTACAAGTGACGATGACTCTTGTTCCATGATTAGAATAAAGGAACTTGGTTTGAAATGTGGTGTCGCTAGAAAGAAGAGTTTTCGTGGGCGAAAAAGAATGATGGTCAATCAACAACGTACTGGGACTGTCAGTCAACGTGTAATGGTGGATAAACTCAAGGAAAGATTTGTTTTTTGTTACACAAATACAGTTTTCGACAAGCAGGTAAAATCCAGATATGGCACTATATTCGGATTCATACTCATCTGAATGGCACCACATCAGAACAAACACAAAGTGAAACAAAAAACAGTAATGCACTACATCTACATCTATGTCTGTTTACGTCTGTTTAATTTGTTTTTCTTTTTCGTTGACTCTTTATTAACCAGTACGATTTTTTGTTTGTTTGAGCCATGGGGAGAGAAATAGTTGCTCTTATAGTTTTACAGCATAGCTACTATATTTGCATGTTTGGTCAAGCTTATCCGATATGGAACGATTCCATTGAATTTTTCAAACTAGATGAAATCTTCAGTACGAAGCGTCGATTTATGTCATATGCTACACAGTTTTACTGCAGTCTCTTTAGTTTAATCAATGCATATAGAACAAACAATTCGTTGTTGATAGTTGCCATTGCAGTTTTCAAATTGCATTCTCAATTTACATGAACAAATAAAGGAAGTAGTATCCCCATTCTACCCGTATCAAACTGAACATGAAGTAACACATGAATGTGAACATTAAGTCAAACATTATAATCATGTGATAGGTTTTTTAAAGAATCAGTTGAAAACAGGTATGTACCGTGGTTGGAAAACAGAAAACATGAATTAAAAAAACAAAACACATAATTCAGTTGTTTTCGAAGTTGACATTTGAAGATGATTAGCTTATATTTTCTTCTTCTTCTTTTGCAATCCATTCTCGTACTATTCTGGTATTGGTTACAAATAGAGCGGTTTATTTTAGAACGTCGTGGACTCTCCCACAGTTTCTTTTAAAGTGACACCAATTTAAACCGGACTGTTGATATGTGAAAAGCGAATCTAGGAAAATCATGTATTTGTTTTATATAGTATCTGTTTTATTGATACACAGATGCAGGCTTCAGAGTCGCAAATGCTTATTGTGTATATTGTTTCTTTATTCTTTATTAGGAACAAGCTTCACAGCAATGGTGGCATTCCTATATAGACTCTGCTTGCAGTTCCGTCAGCCATCTAAAAATTTACAAGCTCAGTGTCCAAGTCTGTTGCTGATTATGCGTTCTTCTGATCTTGCCAGAGAGGGAGCACTTTCTCCCATCACCTCTAGTCACTCCAATTTCTACCATTTTCTGAATATGTATATTGTCACGTTTGACCTCCTCCTCGCCTTCTCGTAGGGTATCCGTGACTGCTCTAATCAACTTAATACTGTCTCTTCTTATGTCGATGCTGCTCACCAAGGTTTTACCAACCAAAACATCGGCTCTTTCGTTTCCCCCGACACCAGCATGACATGGACAGTATATCCATTTAATTCTCTTCGCGTTTTTGAGAAGAGTGACCCATTCAGTTCTGATCACAAACTTTTCTATCTTGCGCAGCGTACTCTGAGAGTCCGATAGAATCACTGAGTCTATTGGTGATTGTACCGCAAGCCAAGTGAGAGCTGCTGTCACCGCTTCTATTTCCATTTTCATACTCGATGTTGTATTGGAGTACGTAGCTGACCTCTTAGCTACTTTCTTGCCATGTCCAACCAACCACGCCTGCTTGATTCATGTGTTACTGAATCGTCTGGGTAATTTATTGTATCGTGTGGCTTCGAGTGCTGCAGTATGAGTTCTTGGGTCATTTCCTCTTTCTTGTGGCAGTCCAGTCGTGGCACTCTCTTCCTATCTGCATCACAACTGTTGTCAATAACTTTCTCTCTTTACCAAATGCCACCCATTCACAGCCTCTTCCAGCTTCCCCCAGCTCACTAACTCTGAGTGGGGTATCTTCTGTTTCTGGCATCCACGACCTTCCTCTCTTGTTACGCATTCCCTTTGTGTTGCCCAGAGATTAGCGTAAGAGGTGATGATCATTATTGGAAAAATTGAAGTTTTCTTTAATCTGAGATATTTTATGTCTTGCTTGATGCTCGGTAGGTCTAAGAGAACCTCATGATTGCACTAGGTGTATCTTTTGCGCATTCTAGGACAGCTCAAATGGCCTCGTTTTGAACTCTCTCAAATATCTCTACCTGTGTTTGCGACAGTGAAAGCAAATCTAAGTACTGTGAGTACTTTGGCAGGATCGATTACCAGACACGGAAATCCTTCAAAAGTCTCATATGCAAAGCATCCATGCCCAATTGACTAGGTGCCATCTCCGCTGAACTGGCCACATCGTCCGTATGCCAGACAAGCGCTTTCCAAAGAGATTATTCTATGTGGAGCTCTGTGATGGTAAACATTCAAGCGGAGGGTAGAAAAAGCATTCAAGGATCACCTAAAATACTATCTCAAGAACTACAGCATAGGTCCTAGCTTCTGGAAGACTATAACACTTAATCGCTCAGCTTGGCATACCAGAGCACTGAATTTTAAAAAAAGAATGAACACTACGAGGATTTTACCAGCGACAGAAAAGGACGGACAAATCCGATAACTCTTTTACCCATAAGCCTCTGCACTCTTACATGCACTGCAATATAACTTTCCTAGCCCTAATCGGACTCATCGTCGTGCATCTACGAACTCCCAAACCAAATTAGACAATCACAAATGTTTTTTTTATACTTCTTCATCATATTTATTGTTTTTCTTGTCATGCTCATCTTTGCTTACGAAAAAAGAATATCAGATAAGAAGAAAGAAGGATCTGTAAAGGTCTTCTGGAGTATGTCAGATATTGAGTTCTGCTAGTTAAGTTAGAGAGGCAGCCCATTAACATAAATAATATTCAAGTATACGAACCAACATCAGAAAGTTCAGATGAAGACCTACAGCAATTCTACAATGTACAAACACAGCTATGATTCAGCGTAAGTATCATGAGGTAAACATTGAGATGGGATATTAAAGGTGGGACAAAACCAAGGTATTGATGTCACTGGTATATTTTGCTTAGGCATCAGATATGAAAAGGTGAGATATTAGTGGACTTGTCCAGAAGTAATAACATATAATATGAAATACATGGATCTGTCAACATTCTTGATGATGGAGATTCCCAGATAGCAAGACTCATAATCAGATCGACTAGCTTATGGTCAACATAAAATTCAAAAACGTATTCCGGTCTGTAAAAACACTCCCAAGTGCAAACTGCAATAGTGACCATGTTCCTGCTGTGGGAAAGTTAATAATGCCATTATAAATATTAAGAACTACCAGATAAGATAATACCTCAAAGGTAAATCCGGATATGAACAAACAAATATTAAATATAACATAAAATATATGTATATTGTACATATAAATCTCATTCTGTTTTCTTCTGTTTCTTTTCGTTTTATATTTTCACTCTCTATTAACCAAAACTATTTTTTTTGTGGTTTGAGCCACGATACATTAAATAGTGTCGCTGTTAGTTTACAGCAGAGCTGTTATATTTGCGTTATTCGGCCAAGCACGTCCTATATGGAGACTATTTAGTGTTTCTAATTTGATAAATTCTGCTTGTCGAAACGTTGATATTTTTAAATACGTTTATCACAGCTACACAGTGATACTGAAATTTCTCCTTAATTTAATAATACGCAATTTAACAATCTATTATATTTATTAGTTGCTATTGTATTTTTCATTTTTTTTCAAATTTATATTTAAAATAAAGTAAGTTGTATCCCAGCTCAACCTGGATCAAGTTGTTTGCTGACGCAATATGAAGGAACACATGACTCGAAATAGAGAGACAAAAAATAGAACCGTGTAATATGTTTTATTTAGAATACATTCAAAACAAATATTTACACATGTTATGAAAATAGAAACCATGAATTAAACAAAACACATAGTTTAGCTGTTTTTTAAGTTGACGTTTACACATGCTTCTTCTTCTGCACTAAATTATTATATTTCCATCCTATCTAGATCATAAATAGAATGGTTTGTTTTATGTCTGGTTTTGTTGTAGGATTCACACAGTTTATTTTGACAAGAGGCCTTGTAAACCGGACTGTTGCTATGTGAACAGTGAAGCTGGGAAGATCCTGCACGATGTGTTCTGGTGTCGTTTTTGTTGCTCCGCATATGAAGACCGTAGAGTCGTCGATGCAAATTAGGTGTAAGTCTCCTTTTAATCTACAGTTTACCGTTCTTATTTTGCTTATATTGCAGTTACTATATAGACACGATGGATATAAAGCCAGGAGCAGACCTTGCAAACAATGGATTTCAGAAATATAATCATCAACGAAAGCAAACTATGAAACACACCAAAAAAAAGATATCTCCAGATAACTCTTCTACCTCTAACCTGCATGAGCATAGAGGAGTATAAAAGGAAAATAATAAAAAAGTTTTCTCTCTGATAATTAACAAAAGTGATTCTCTCAGGTGAAAGTGAAGTACTTTTTTGCAGCCAGTTTCATAGAAGATGGCGATATTTCGCATATTCTGGCCAGTGCATCCGATTTCGGCATATGTGGACTTCTCTAGCATCTGACATCCTTTCTATCTGTCGCAAGGGGATGAATGTGTATTGACTATGAGCCGTGACTGTGAATAACCCACTGTGTAGAATTTACACGCCAAAACATGTCCTTGAGTTTCATTCTACGAGGAGGCGATTTAGGCAACGTTCGACTACGTCAATCTTGCACGAGGTGTTCCACTGCAAGTGAACTTATCTCACGTAATTAGACGTATTGTCCCTGTGCCGTCGAGTGCGGAACCTATTCTCATCCGTGAGCAGGATTCCATTTGAGGGAAAACTCGACAGTGTAATAATATAATTTGTGTGTGCAGATTGGAGGATGTGCTACCTAGTGCGGAATGGAGTCGTGCACCTTTCGAATGTTTGACAGCCTTCACAGTAATAATAACACTGCAGGGAATAGTGTCCGACAGTGGTAGAGTCAGAGGTACTCGCACTAATGGGTGAAAATTCCAGGAAAGGTGATATGATTGTATATACAGATGGGTCGGTTAAGAGACACATCCGAAGTGCCTAGGCCTTCACGGCTCAAAGGAGTTGGAAACCATCAGAGAGGAAAATTGTGCTTTCGCTCAGATCACAAGCAACATGACAATGGAGATGTTGGCAGTAACCAAAGCTTTGCCGCTATACTCAGTGACTCGATGAGCATGATTGTGAAAGTTCAGGCGGGATACATTCGGGAACAGTGGCTGGATACAGTGAAGAATTCCTGTATGCGCAAAGAGACTTTCATTTTTGTGCCGGGACATGCTGGTGTCCTGGGTAATGAGTGATCAGATAGGTTGGCTGCTCACGCTGCTGCTACAGCTGTTGGTGGAGCGATGGATCGAGCAGATATTTTGAACGCTCTACGGGAAAACGCACGAGCAAATGACTGTATAAGCAACGATGACTCTTGTTCCATGACTAGAATAAAGGAAATTGGTTTGAAATGTGTTTTCGCTAGAACGGAGCGGTTTCGTGGGCAAGAAAGAATGATCGCCAATCAACGGCGTATTGGAACCGTCAGTCAACGTGTAATGGCGGCTACACTCATGGAGAGATCTGAGCACCTATGGACTTGTCCTGAGTGCAGTGACGATGATCCAACACCTAACTAACTAACTCGACAGTAGAGTTGGACCGTGTTCGTTCGTCCTCTTAGCCCTCACCG
The DNA here is from genome assembly GCA_034231615.1 of Meghimatium bilineatum. Taxonomy (NCBI): domain Eukaryota; kingdom Metazoa; phylum Mollusca; class Gastropoda; order Stylommatophora; family Philomycidae; genus Meghimatium; species Meghimatium bilineatum. The sequence continues at coordinate 37,847,652 of CM067322.1, forward strand.
ACATCGTGAATCCCTCGCCCAAGTCTGAGTCTCTGAGCATATTCAGGACTAGAAGCTTGCTCTCGAACTGAGGCGTAATTTAGTTTAGATTTCCGTGTAAGTATTTCTTCTTTCTATTTGCACATGGTGCTGCCCTCTGTAGCTGTGCTGCCCTCTCATTGTATTCAATATCTTATCTTTACGGAGACTTGCCCACAACTCTCAATATCCGTGACAACATCTACTCATTTCGAGACATCTGCATTGGCTGTCCTTTGCATTTGCATTTCGTCTGATATTGTGCGTCGATACTGCCGCTGTATGTGTTGTAATTCTACTGTTAGAGAATTACTTTATGCTGACGACTGTGCATTGTATGCTGACTCTGTCGTAAACATGCAGAGCACCATAGACCGCTTCTCAAAGGCCTGCAACAACTTTGGTCTCACTATTAACACCAAAAAAACAGAAGTCATGCACCAATCAACATCACATAGCCAACATACTGCTACTTCCATCATCATCAATCAGGAAAAACTGCAGGTAGTCGACAATTTTACTTACCTTGGAAGCACTCTCTCTCGCGATGTCAACATTGATGTGGAAATTAACAATAGACTGGCAAAAGCTAGTGCTGTATTTGGCAGATTACGCAACAATGTATGGGACAGAAGAGGTATAAGAACAACCACCAAACTACAAGTATATCATGCTGCTGTTCTACCAACCTTACTATACGCCTGCGAAACGTGGACAGTGTATGCTAGAAATGCAAGAAAGTTAAATCATTTCCATCTTACCTGCCTACGTAAATTACTAAACATCCATTGGTGGGACAAAGTACCAGACTACGAGGTCTTGGAAAAATCAACCTCAATAAGCATCCACACAATACTTATGAAGGCGCAAGCACGCTGGGCAGGACATCTTGTGCGTATGGAGAACTCGCGTTTGCCAAAACAAATATATTATGGAGCACTCAAGGCAGGATTTCGAAAAGCTGGTGGACAGAAAAAGCGCTTCAAAGACACGCTCAAGTCATCCTTGAAACATCTTAACATTGACGTAGGCGCTTGGGAGAGCCTCGCTCAGGATAGAACAGCATGGCGTTACAGCATTAGAACGGGAGCACTAGCGGCAGAAGAATTCAGACAAGAAACTGCAAGACAGAAGCGGACACGTAGAAAAGAAAAAACATCTCAACCTCACACAGATACCTTCTATTGTTGTCAATTCTGTAAAAGAACATTTTGTGCGCGCATTGGACTTGCTAGTCATTTAAAAACGCACTATTAACTTTATTATTTTATTATTTATTGTTAATATTATTATGGTTGAGTTTTTGGTCATCGTCGATCACGACGGACGAACATCATGTGTTGGCACAGAAGTGTCGAAGATATTGTTTGTTCTTTTTTCAGTCAATTCTAATTCTACCTGTAGTCTTCACATTCACGGACATTTTCCGGAAAAATACTAGCCAGGAACACAGCATGAGTCACTGTATTTCTGTTTCCAGATTGTACCACGAGGAGTATCTTTTAGGATCTTGGTTATCTGCTAACCATGGAGGCCCGAATGCAATACGGTAACTTTTGAACCTCATTGAATTCTTATAGATCGTGTTATCAGACTTAATTTCCCCGAAATTGTGTGTTAATTGGTGTTAAAAGAGATTGCCTCCCGTTCTTTAAAACAATTTGTCAGCTTTTTCCTGGCAAAAACTTTGCTCTCTGATAGCAATAACAATTGAAGCTGTGGTTCATTATATAACAGCAGCATCTCGAACTAGACAGTGATAACAATTGTCTAGATGAGTTAGTCATTCTGACAAACTTCACATGGACCCATCGATCCATAAGTGCTGAGTTTCTCTCCTCGGGTTATCTTTCAGTATACATCGAAATATACAGATACAATATATTAGTTAACTATAATCGTAGCTAGTGTTTAGCAGATGATCTTAAAACACAGGCAAGTAAATCTCCAAAACTGTTTATGAATGCCTGGTAATGAAAATAATGAAAGTAATGAAAGTTTAAACGTATTCTGATTAGTACGACATATAACATACTATGAAAAATTAGGTTTAAAAGTATTCTTATTAATATATACAAATGTAAAAATAGATCTATAGATATCATCATGTCTTCTTGCAGACATATTTTATAAGGCATGTATTTGCTACTGTCATTTTAAACAAGTCATTTGCGTTCAATGAATTTAATTCTGAAAGGCTGTGGAGTCAATGTATTTCCGGCGATTTCTTTCAATGATGGAAGTTTTCCAGATCTGTCAGCAGGCTCGTACTTGAAGCGGTGAAAAATGCTGGCTAGAAAAAGAAAAACTGCCATTCTAGCCATAGCTTCTCCCATACATACTCTTTTGCCAATGCAAAATGGAATCAGTTCTTCTCTCTTGATGAGAGCTCCGTTTGTATCAATGAACCTCTCAGGTCGAAAGTTTTCTGGGTCTCCCCATATTTTCTTGTCGTAATTGACAGAATCTAGAATAGGCAAAAGAGTGCTTCCTTTCGGAATGGTGAATCCTCTGACATTAAAAGAAGAACTAACTTCACGAGGTAGTCCATTGGGGAGAACACTTGCCATACGTTGCGTTTCCATAATGACAGCATTTAGATATGGCAAGTTTTGTCTGTCGGTCATATTTGGTGCACGTTCAGGTCCTACATTAGTTACAATTTCATGATAAACCTTCTCCGGCACAACTGGATTATGTAACATATATAGAAGACACCACAGAATGGTCGTGCTGATTGTGTCTGATCCAGCTACAAAAATATTTCCGATTATGTGAATTAGGTTTTCTTCATTTAAGTTAGATGTCATACCATTTTTCTGCTGCTTTTTCATTTCTCTAATGTATGCAGTTATAAAGTTTTGAGGCTCTTCGTATTCATTGAAGTTTTTGGAATGCTCGTTAATATATCTTTTAGCAAACATTTCATTGATTTCGAATACTGCATTGGACCATTTCTTGATATTGTAAAGATCTCCAGGTAGATAGCGTAAGAATTTGAAACGCGTGAGTCCTACTACATCTCTGAAATATTGAACGATTGGTATTTGACACATGATAAAATGAATAAAACAAGGATCTTCGTATTCAAATCTTTTCCCGATGGCAACGGAACAAATAACGTTAGAAACACTAACACTGACGAGTAGTTTAACATCTTCTGCTTTTCCATTCAGGGCGGAAAGTTTCTCAAGTAAATATGAAACTTCCTGTTGAATTATTTCCGCCATACTATTTTTTCCTACTCCAAAGGAACGAAGAATGGACAAAGATATTGCTCTCTGTTCTTTCCAGTTGTCGTCTCGTGCACCAACTATACCTTTGTCATAGTCATTAACAATTTCGTTAGCTAATGTCGTTTGTGTATTAACAATGTGGTCAGCATGTTTCATCCAAATTTCTTTAATGGTTTTGTAATCATTAACAAGTATAGTAAGTTTACCTCCTATGTGCAAACTGTAAATGTCGCCTGCTTTCTGTCTATATTCTCTCAATTGTTTTCTAAGTTGACGTCCCAAAATGTGTCCAACAAATGGCCAAGGTTTGACAGGGAATGGTGGAATATTTTCCACTGAGTACATACGTCTATTCTTCATCAAGAACCAAAATATGACTAGTGAGATCAAGGTGAATACCAACAAGAGTGATTCACTTTCAGTCAATACCATCTTGGCAGGCTTGAATTTCTTTTTTTACAATAAGACCTGTTGGTGAGAAATGTGTAATTAAACAATGAGAAAAGGGAAAACGTTTTACATTAAATTTACGTTTTCACTTCTCTCTTTGCCTTTTTTAAATATATTTTCACATAATCATCTGAATCTTTAAAATAAATGACGATTAATGTTATTTAAAAAAATATATATACAGTCATCCCTCGGTTATCGCGGTTAATAGGGACCAGAACCGGCCGCGATAAGTGAAATACCGCGAAGTAGTGTCATCCTCTCATTTTTAAGACACGAATATTTTTTGTATATATATAATATCAATAAGTGTATATGAAACCATATAAGTGCATATGCTGTCATTAGAACATTAAAGAATAGATTCACACATGTAAATAAAATATTAATAGTATAAATAATATACATGAAATAATGAATAAATCATATAAATATGATACATGTGTTTGTAAAATATATAGATTTAACTGAAGTGTACATACTGTAAGTATGTTTTTATAAATCCGCAGTGTACTGAGGCCGCGATAAAAGAACCGAGAAGTAGCGAGAGATGACTGTAATTCGATTTTGTTGGAGATATATAGATAATTCAGAAGAAATGGAAACGGCCAAACGTGGACAATGACAGAACAAGACAAATGCAAACTTGTGATAGCTGAAATGGCATGTTTGCACAGAATCCTAGTGATATCACTAAGAGACAGATTGAGGAATGACTCATTTGACAAAGAACATGCCCCATTCCATTCTTTGAACATTGAGAGAAAATAGATCAAACCATTTGCACACATAAGCAGACTACCATCACAAAGCGTAAGTAGTGTATGGTGCACGTAATGACTCACGTAATGGCATGTGCTGAGGAGAACACAGATTTAACACTTAATAACAATTGGAACGATCAAGGGGAGAAGAGATAGGGCACGACAAAGATAGAAATAGCTAGACAGACTGGTATTGTGGCTCGGTAGAAGTTCACCAACCGAGATTATTGACACCACAAGAGACATATCGTCGCGGAGAAACATTATCGCCAACGCCATTCGGCATGGCACTTGATTGATTGATACCTATTTCTGTTCATTATGATATTTGTCTTGTGTTACCTTAACCACCCATTCTCAGTCTCCGGTTGTTACCTGACACCGGAATTTTATCTCTACTGTAGTATAGAGCGTTTCCTATATTCTGCCACCGAGGAACATATTTTGTTCTACAAAGTCCAAGGTTGGTAAATATTGACTGTGCAGTAGTAGAAGACCTGTTGGCTAAATTATGTGAAACTTAATTCGGCATGTGTTTTGATTATTGTTTACCTTTTAGTTGGTTGCTATTTAAATACTTTAGCATCTACATATTACTTATGAAGGCGCAATCACCTTGGGCAGGTCATCTTGTGCGTATGGAGGTCTCGCGTCTGCCAAACCAACTATATTATGGATCACTCAAGGCAGGAATTCGAAAAGCTGGTGGACAGAAAAATCGTTTCAAAGACACGCGAAAGTCATCACGGCGGAAGAGACCAGACAAGATACTGCAAGACAGAAGCGGGCACGTTGAAAAGAAAAAAAAACATCTCAACGTCCCATAGACACCCTCTACAGTTGTCAGTTCTGTAAAAGAACATTTTGTGCTCGCATTGGACTTGTTAGTCATTTAAAAACGCACTATTAACTTTATTGTTTTTTTTATTACTTATTGTTATTATGGTTGGTCATCGTCGATTGCGACGAACGAACATCATAATCAATTAAATACTTGGAATCGCCATTGCTATTTTGGACGTGCGTTTACAAATATATAAATTGTAGCCATCTAAAATGTAAACAATAATCAAAACACGTACCGAAGTTTGTTCCAACTTAATTTAGCGAATAGGTCTTCTGTATTCGTTGACGGTCTTGAATAAGCCGCCGTGATACAGTCACGATGTAGAGTTCATGTAGACTGTTGCCTTGCGACAGATAAGGTTTTCCCAAGCTAAGGAAGTTTGAGTTCTTCTTCTTGTTCTTATGCGATCAGTTTTATATGCTCATAAGTCTATACAGGAAGGTGGGTCACTTCCACGAATTTTGTCGTCAGCAGGCGGTCATCACGGTTGCCCCACAGCTTTACCTTCAGATCTCTCTGTTGGGGCCATATTTTAGTTATTACGTCATCGAAGAGTGGACATGTCCTCAGAATGTGTTCTGGAGTCTGGGAACCCTTTTGACATGGGCATTGGTCAATTTTAACAGACTTCATTTTGTGGAGATGTGCTTGAATTCTGCAGTGTTCTGTGCGGAGTCTAAAAATTGTGGTTTGATGTTACCTGCTTAGCTTTAGAATGGGGTCATGTGGACAGTTACTGTTTGTTCTCTGACTTCATGTATGAATGTATTTTCTTGTGATGAGAGTTTCTGCTTCAGTCAGTGATATTCTGTGCTGAAATTGTTCCTTTTGTGCACCTGTTTTTGCCAGTCTGTCAGCTGTTTTTGTTGTGATATCTTTAAGTTTCTTTTGGATGTTCTAGAGTACTGACATGCAGTCACACAAGAAGACTATATTAGCTCATTTTATCTTGTTCTTAGTTTTTTTTACTGTGTCGGCACTTCTATTGTGGTCACGAACAAAATATTCATACAATTGAGTAGTTAACAATGGGGTTTGAGTTCACAAATAAAAGTGTATAATTTCGTGCACCCGCACGTTGTTGGCAACAACTGTAACAACCAAAAGATGCATCGGCAATATAATCTTGTCCACTGGTTGTCAGCTGGTTTTTCCTGGCCCCCGTTTGTGACAAATTTTCTTCCGTGATCTTCATGCTGTCTAAAAATGTTACTGACTTTCTGTGCAAGTCAACAATTCTTTCCAAGTTTTATCTCTATAAATTGTGTTATTTGTTTTCAAATAATTACATTTCGCTGGCCACCAAATGCCATAGTTTTCTCTGCGGCTCGTCTGCGTATTTCCCTGATCTCAACGGGGATGTATGGTCTACTTTGAGAGCCACTGATCTAATCGATTAAAAATGAGCTTAATAATCTTTCACGTCATGACAAAGCATAACACCAGAGGACAGGTGCTCCATATAGATCAAAAGCAGTATAACACAGGCCAGATAAATATTTCAAAAAATGAGAAACATACTATACAATGGAATAATATTAATGCATAATTGAGTGGATTGAGCCAATCCATTTTTACGGATGGTAAGTATGGACAGTAAACGAAAACGCCCAAGATAAGCTGGAAACAACTGCGTTATGATTTGCAGGAAGAATTATTAAAATTTCAAAGATATGAAAAAGAAAATTGAAACAAACAAAGCAGAGAATACTTTTAGAATATTTGATGAGAAAAAAGCACGATGTGAAATTTTAGTAACCACTGGAAAGATCGAGGGGAGAAGAGACAGAGGAAGACAAAGAGAGAGAGATTTCTGAATTTGTTGTCACTGTGGCACAAAAAGATTTCACCAACTGAACTTATCAACATCACAAGAGATGTCTACACCCCGGCACTTGATTCAATGATTGAAAATGTTTTCAAACAGCGTTTTCACTTCACATCTAGCAAACAAAACTATGCCATTTATATATTCATATATCTTTCGTCACTGTAGTTTATCACGTGAAGGAGGGTTAGGAGGCCTTCTATGGGCTATGGAAGTAAAGCCATTTTACGAGAACTGCGCTCTAACCACACCGTTATTTGCTCCAATATGAGCGTATTATTTATATTTATTATTTATAATATATTTATATTCACTATATTAATGTAAAAATAGTAATTGTAATAAACATTTATGATGCGTTTATCTCTTATGTGATCTCTTCTTTTATTTACTGCTTATGCTATACATCTCATTTCATTAATACTTGACAGTTTTCTTCTCATGTTCTCTAGTTAGTGGTGATTGGTAACAAAATATTGGTACAATTATGATAACTTTGTTTTTACTAGTGACGCATACTGTTTCAGAAACATAAATTGAGATTCACCACATATATAAGGATACTGACAAACATCAGTACGATGTATCAACCTACTGTTTCCCTTGTCAGCTAAGATCTCGAGAGGACAACTGACCTCCGATAGAGCTGCCACCTATACTCAGAAGGTTGCACTTTTTCATGTCAAAACTCTGATAAATTATACTGACGAGTTATCTTAACATAAAGGAAGAAATACCATGAAATTATGTATCCTTTGTCATTATGAATGTACATGCAGAAATCGGATGTGCATGTTCGGACTGCGCAATTAACGAGGATCAACTATGGACAAGTAATACAACGTACTTAAACGCCCGTACGATCACTAAGGTAATCACTCGAAATTTCGTGACAGTTATCATAGAACGAGCATAGAACTATTGAAAGAGTAAGAAATTAAATGTATATTGTAACTCCCAGTATTCCATCCAACGCAAATTTAGGAATCAAATGGATAAATAAAACAACATTAGAAGACCTGGATTTTGCCGATTATCTTGAACTATTGAGTGAAAACCATCAATATGCACAAACACAATTGATAGATTAAAACTCATCGCAGGACAAATAAGTCTCCAAATCAATTCATCAAAAACACAAATTATGGACTGCACCAATTCACATAACGCAATTACTTTAAATGTTTTGTCTAATATTTGGGCGTCTAATAATTGGAGGGCAAATTCAATCAGCACACGCACAAAAATGCGCTTATTTAATTCCTGCGTTATTCCGGTGCTATCATATGGACATGATAGCTGGAAAAGCTCTTTATCTTCAGAAAAGAAATTACTGAGCTTTGAGAAACAAATGTATTTGATGAACTAACACCCATTGGAGTGAATTCAAATCAAATGATAAAATCAGAGAAGAGACACATCAAAATGTCATCACAGATGTTATCAGAAAACGTCGTTGGCCCTACATCGGGAATATCCTACGCGCAGACATCAACATAATACACCACCAATCTCTTGAATAGATACCTACAGGCAAAAGAGCCAGGGGTTGACTAAAAGATACACTCAGAAGAACAATACTTAAAGAAAGTAAAACAATCAATATTCATACTATTCAAGAACTGAACAGAATAGCTTTGAACAGACAGAATTGAAGAGATCTGACATCTGCCCTATGCGCTAACTTCAGCACAAAAGGAAAATGAATGAATGAATGAATGAAGTATTCCATAATTTTGTACCACCAAAATTAGATTGCGGTTACTTGGTCACTTCCATAGAATGCCAAACTGTCGCATGACATAACTACTCTTCGGAGAACTGGCTGAAGGCCCGCGAGCTCACTTGTAGACAAATGCTGAGGTATAATGACATCTGTAATCCTCAATAAAGGCTTTTTCTTTATCTTTACCTTCTAGAACAATGGAAGAATCTTCATCACTGATGTCAGTTAGTTTTACATAGACAGGTATTGGACATTCATCAGAGTGAGTTACAGGACGGCGTGCTAATTCAAGATCAGGATACTTGAGGACATTTTGATTCTTTCTATTAATCCCAGTCACATCAATAACGCAGAAATAACAGTCAGAGATATGGTTAGTGGGTTCCTCCAAACAATGGGTAGTCCAAATTTCAGACTGCTATTATTGTCTTTAATCTACTGACGCAGGTATTCAGTGCATGACTTGCACACCATGTGAGGAGCCCAAGCTTTATCCTGGTCACCAAGTTTTATACCAAAATATGCAAGGTAAGCTTGCTTTATGAACGTTGTGACTGGATTCCTACTAGGAACGAGGGTGTATTCACCGCAGATGTAGCTGAATATGTTAGGCTCAGAACAGGACACAACCGATTCCGCCGTCACGTGTACACAAAGTTCAAGATTGGCAACACGGCCATGTGTACATGTGAACAGGCAGCACAGAGTGCCAAGCATATACTTCAAGAGTGTTCTGAGCATGAAACGCTGAGGCAGACATATTGGCCAGAGGAAACAACACTGGAATCAAAGCTATAGACCACTGTATGAACTATAAAAGACCGTGAGTTTTATTCAGGAGACAGAATTACAGATATGGACATATTTCCAGTGAACGAAAGAAGAAGAAGAAATATGTTACGCTTATTTATGCAAGACCTTCTAGTTGAAGCCATTTGAATCACTTGTAACCTTTAAAAAAATAGTAATACTTGTAAGTTTAAACATGTGAAATCTTCAGAATTTGTATATTCTACGATAGATTAAGGAATTTTGCAACTATATCATTTGTCCGTTTAAAAAAGAAAAAAAAACTTTTGTAAACTGTGAGGAAATCAATTCTCGTTTTACTGATTGAGTTGACATGTAATGACCCACCTATAAAAAACATCACGTGTGCCTAGATAAAAAATGCTGACCTCACTGAGAAAAACCAATGTAATTTTTGAATCCAGCACAATAAAATTATCCTAAATCTTTAAAAAAAAAAACCATAGACAGCAAATTTAATGTTGATGAGTGACATTGATCCATTGTTCTGCGTAAGTGTCTATTGTTTTCTGTGTTGCTTTCATAAGACTTACTGGGTCGGAACTTTTCGTTGCATAATCTTTTAATTGTGTCTTGATTTCCTGCAATTTAAAACCCGCATGTGATGTTAAACATTTGTCTACTCTTTGCAGTTCTTGTCTCTTGTTTGGGAGGTGATAGCTATACTTTATTTCATTGATATGGCTCAGGACTGACTTTTGTTTTATTCTGTGGTTTGGTTGCCAGTTTTCTAAAAGTTGTTTATTTGGTGGTTTTTGTTATTCTTTTGCTTCTTTCATAATCCTCCATTGCGGCCATGTCTCTCCGCATCTCAAGGGGCTCTACATTTGTATGTATTGCACATGCAGCCGTTGGTATAGATCTCACTGCTCCACTAATAAGGCGTAGGGCATTGTTCTGCAATCTGTATAGGAATTCTACATTTGTCTTTGAACATGTTGTGAGGAGTGCATTGTTGTATTCTAAGGCAGAACCTAAGTAACCAAGATATAGTTTTTCTAAGGTTATCCTTGTCTAATCCCAAGGATGTGCCAGTGAGTATTTTCAGTAGTTGTAATCGTGTAAGTGCTTTATTTTTGATATTTTCTACATGCTTCTTGAGGGTTAGCTGCCGATCAAGCGTTATTCCAAGATATGTAATATATTTTTCTATTGATAATTTCTGTGTATCCAACCACATACTATTTTCCTTGACTGCTTTGTGACTCTTGGTAAAGATGGTAAAGACAGTTTTTTCACAGTTTATTTTTAGTTTCCATTTTTGACACTATTCATGTATTCTTCTTAAATCTCCATTTGGTCTTGTGGCTGCACTTTCAACATTCTCATGGCTCTACCATAATGTTAGATCATCAGCATAGAGGGCTTTTTCAGCGTTTTTATGTTTTGCAAGGTCACTCTTATAAATGAGAAAGAGACTGCAGTTCAAAGCAGAACCATGTGGTAAGCAGTCCTCTAGAACTTCTTCTGATGAGATTGCATCATTTATCTTTGTCTTGATTGTTCCGTCAATGTTTAAGTATATTATCCAGTTATATAGCTTTCGAGTAATTTCCCTCTCAATCATCTTCATCAATATACCCTTTCTCCATACTCGATCATAAACATGTTGTAAGTCTAAGAACAATGTAAACAAATAGAAACATCTTTTAATAAAGACACAAAAACAATACACAAAACGATTAGCGAACTTACTGGTAGAAAAATAAATTATACCACAGGATGCTTGAAATCTAAAAATGGCAAAATGCACCTAAAGAAAGAAGACATTGTAAAAAGATGGACAGAATACATACAAGAGCATTATGGAGAAGGAAGACTAGAACTAATAGAAAATACAATAAAATTGGACAGTTTGACTAAATGGCTTCGATTGACGACACCGACATAGATCCCCAATGCAAGTCATTTTCACATTCACGAAAGCTACAAGGACTCGTTAAAGAACTCACTGAAAGCCTTTGAAATAGACCACTATACATGGACAGAACTTGCACAAAATAGATACACATGGCGTTCTAAAATTAAAAATAGCGCATCATCTTGTGAAAAGAAGAGAAATGCAGCGGCTTAACAGCGGAGAGCAGCTAGAAAGTCACGGATAGACCAAGATCTGTCTACAGTCGTCATTCCATGTCCGAACTGTCCAAGGACATTTATAGCTCGAATAGGGCTCATTAGCCATCTACGAACTCATAATCAAGGACATAACTAACATTGAATTTTCAAAAGTGGATGTAACAAATGGTAATCATCACTAGTGATGGACGAACAACAGAACAGATGATGCCATACATGAAAGATCGATGTACATGGAGAAATATGATCGCCAACGCCATTCGGCACGACATTTGATGATGATGGTGAAGTTAACGAAGATGACTACAGTGTGTTTGTTTTCCTGGAATCCATCATGGATTTTCTGTGTCAAGATAAATAGTTGGTCTTCTGTGCAACTGCCTTTTCTGAAACCAACATATTCATGGCAGAGGATGTTTGAACTTTCGAGGAACCAGTAAAGTCGTACGTTAACCCTTCTTTCTGCCAATTTCCCAAGACATGATGGTAAGGATATGGGACGGTAGCTTTTGGCTTCATCTGGAGGTTTGTTACTTTTCAGGATGGGAAAGATCTGATCTTCTAAAGTGTTTAGGCAGTTTACCATTTATCCAGGTCATATTTATTAGTTTAAGGAGTACTTCTTTCCCTGATGTGTCCATGTGTGTTAACATTTCATTATAAATTGTGTCTGGTCCAGGAGACTTTCTTGGCTTTAGTTTCTTCAGTTCTTGTTGCAGTTCATGCATGCTGAAGTCATTTTCAAATATGGATGAGCCAGAAGTTTGAACTTTCTCTTGCTGCTTCAGTAGGTACAGATGGTTCTTGTCAGCTTCCCTACTCTGTTCACACTGGCAAACCAGTGGTTAAAGCAGTGTTTCCCAACGTGAGGTCCCACAATTTTTCTGATCTGGGGGGCAATTGGAACAAGTTGTAATTAGGCTTTAGTTAGGGAATAATTCAATTTTTGAATATAAAAAATATGAATATGTTACATAGAAATAGGGAGGGGGGAAGTGGCGTCCGAATTTTAACCGACTTAAGTGGGGCATGGTAAAAAAGAGTATGGGAAAACCTGGGTTAAAGTGTTATGCCTTTTTCTGATCTGTGGTTATTGTTCTGTTTATCTATCACAGGTTTATCGTGTGTTCGTCTTCTTTTTCCAGACAAGTTGTTGATCAGCGCCCAATCCTTTCTACCTTATGTCCGTATATCTAAATTAGCGCATGTTTTTGCCCATGTATCATGTTTTGGCTTTCTTCACTATTAGTATTACTTTAGCACATGTTTTATTGTAAAGGATTTTTGCTTCTTGTGAAGGTGCAATCTCAAGGGCTTCTCTAGCTTTTTTTCTCTCAAGGATTCCAGTTTGCATTATTTGTAGAATGGTTTGTAAGATTTCCTACTGCCCCTTGGGATGCTTTGTGATGCTGAAATGATTATAGCTTTTGAGATATGAGCACCTATGGACGTGTCAGGTGTGCGAACCTATGGACTCATCTGGTGTGGGAAGAGGATAATCAACAGACTTAATACCTAATACCTAATTTCTCTAATTGTTAGGCGATACTATGCCGTCTTTGAGACTACCCGTCTCTGTTAGCGCTATCCCTACGCTGAAAACGAATTCACTCGGAACCCCTGTTCTGCAACTCACAGTCTCTGAATATATCTCCTAAGCTAACTTCATAACTACTTCGTCTGTCTTGGAACCTGATCCTACTTGCTGTCAGTCCCAACTCTAACCTCGACATCTGCAACTAGCTGCCTCAACTACTCCTTCAACGGTCCGAACTAAAACTAAAAGCATTCTGTTTTCTTGCTTCTAGACTGTCGCACCTCTATGGTGTTGTCAAAGCAGTCCATCGGTCTACTTCAAGCCCCCCCCCGCCCCCAAAAGGTTAGATACTATGACAACTCTTGTCAATCGTCTCTCAGCCAGTTTATTGCTGAATTCGTTAGTCCAATCAGGAAGTTTCCTAAATTTTCCACAAAATTCCTATTTCATCCAGGCTGCTAATCCAGGTAACGGTTTATAACGATCTTTTTCTTCTTCTTCAGCGTTCATCTCAAATTCCCACTTGATTTCTCTTTTTTTAAAAGACAATGTTGGATGTCGTCCAGAGAATGGAAATGCGTTGTGTTGCCGTTTTATTTGCGCCAATTGCCCAACACATGCGTCTTCGGCGGATATAACAATCTAACTTCAAAGAAAAGTAGGACCGGAAAATCTCAATTTCCATTTTGACCAATCTCAGTTATTCACACACTGTAGCTTTTCGGTCCTTTTATGCCAACATTTCCCATGGAGATAATTTCCCAGCACTGTATTTAACAACTAACGATCGCTTCTAGCAAATGGTCTTCTACTCAGGCATTTCTGTGTGTACATCGCCCGATTAAATTAAACTTTCGCACATTGCGATATCACATTTACCTTTTTGAAACTCTGATTATCGCATTGGTTACTTTAAAAGATAATGAATATATTTATAGTGAAGAGAAATAAAGACACATATCTTTAACAAAGTGTATGCATTTATTTCTACTTTTGGCCTGTAAATGCTGGTTCTCAAAATTTCGAAATCATACAATCAACTTTCATGGATTCTAAGTAGATCTTTAACATTCTGAGTGGTATTCATATTTCAAAAGTGGATGAGATAATTTGAAGATCTCCATGAATCACAACAGGTCAAGTCCAATGTCAAGACCAAGTTGATTGCACTCTTCGACATTTGTGGGCTCTTTCATCACACATACGTAAATAAAAAATATACTGTCTTTGCACAATTCTGCAAAACAGTCATGTAACATTTCATCGATGTTGTGTACAGACACCGCCTTTACGAGTGGCACAGAGGCAATTGGATTCTGTACTATGACAATCCATGTAAGCATAAATATATCACTACGAACGTCGTATTGACGAAATGCATTTAATTGCTCCCACAATTTTCATAATCACCTAAATCTTCCTTCGTGTGACTTTCTTTTGTTTCTGCAACACTAGGAGAATAGAGAAAGGTTGGTGATTCGATGCAACTTGAGGTCTATTGCAAGAATGTTCTTCTAACGTTCATTCTTTCAGTGGCAGGAGCACTAGAATAAATGTATACAATAACTCAGGAAATACTTGAGGGAGATAGAACCGACTATATAGCATATATACACAGAACCAAACAGTATATATGTATAGTGGTTTTACGAAGAAAATACATCAGTTAATGCAAATACTGAAGAGCCATCGCATAACGTATGTTCACAGAATTCCATAATTTGTATGTCCTCATACAATATTGTATCACTTCCAGTCAATATTGTTGCTTAGTGACGAATTTTGTAAATATACAGTGTCTCGCTTTTTTTTCATTTGTCAGTTTACTATTATCTTGTAGCTGATTATTAAGATGTGTACGGATTTGGAAACTTCATGACGTAGTGATTAGTCCATTTTCCTTGCGTTCAAGAAATCTCATATTCGATATCTTGGATAATGTCTTTTTTAAAGGTGCACTTCTTCAGATGTCTCTGTGGATTATGGCATCAGGCTATGGAGTTGTACGCTATGTATGACAAGGGATGTTCTGCTCTGTTGAGAGGGGCTGAACACTCACAGGGAAACCGGAATGCAAAATAGACAGTCCGCTACGACTTCTGAGGTATCCTTTTTTTTGAGTGTGCAGATATGTGGTTTCAAAACTCGAACAGTTTTATGAGCGACGACTCAAGAATGTGTTTTTTGTTCATGTTTGTGAGCACGTTTATTTACAGTTGTGAAATGTTAACAAATGTCTGTTGATTATAGTGTATGAGTTGTACTCTGAAAAGTGTAGAAAACATTCTCATAATTTCTCCAACATTCAATAAATTAATGTGTAGATCCATGGCAGCAAAGAATTTCTTGGAGTAAAATCATTTATATCTCTAAAGAAACACCTCGTTTATTTTTATCTTCAGAATTGTTTTATCCAATTTTATCCAACTCAAATTCACGGCTAGACGTTATAGTTATTCCATACTTTGACATAATAACACTTCTCATAAATAAATACTCATGATCATCCAGAAATGTCTTCAATATCGTCTTCTGGGTGGAAACAGCACTGGAAGTTCTGCATTTATATGAAGCAGTCAACTTAAGAAATACATTAATATATCTCCATGGTTAATTATTCATTCAATAGATCATAGTCTTTACACATCTAGTTATCGTCCATCGATCCATACCTGATGAGATCACCACGTCAAAATACCACCATCTAAGGATTAGCATAATCTAATCTGTTTTAAAATACCATTCTCTTATGTGGCAAGTAATATTAACAAGTTTACCTATAAGAATTCGGAAGATTGTGAACACACCAAGAGAGTTATACAGGTTTCAGCGTCTTCTGATTAATGTTTGATATCCTTAAATGTGCGTCAATTAACTATGCGATTTTTCTTGTATATGATTATGTAAATAGCAAACACACTATGAAAGGTGCATATTTGCTGCCACTGTTAAGATAGTGCTTTACGCTCAATGAACTTAAGTTTGAATGGCTGGGGCGCTACTGTGCTACCGTATGATTCTTTCAATGTTGGGAGATCTCCTGATTTGTCAAACGGCTCACATTTGAATCGCTGAAAAATGCCGGCCAGAAATAGGAAAAGTTCCATTCTAGCCAGAGCTTCTCCCAGACATATTCTTCTGCCAATACAAAATGGAATCAGTTCTTCTCTATTGATAAGGGCTCCGTTTTTATCGATGAACCTCTCAGGTCGAAAGTTTTCTGGGTCTCCCCATATCTTCTTC
Source organism: Meghimatium bilineatum (assembly GCA_034231615.1). NCBI lineage: Eukaryota > Metazoa > Mollusca > Gastropoda > Stylommatophora > Philomycidae > Meghimatium > Meghimatium bilineatum. The sequence goes on from CM067322.1 coordinate 37,864,190, forward strand.
TCGAAGTGGACAGAATCAAGAACGGGCCAAAGAGCGCTTCCTTTAGGAAAAGTGAAGCCACGTACATTAATGGTAGCACTGAGCTCACGCGTCAGTCCAAAGGGCACAAGACTTGCCACACGTTGCGTTTCCATAATGACAGCATTAAGATAAGTCAGGTTAGGCTTGTCCGCCATATTTGGTGCGCGTTCCGTTCCTACATTGGCCTCAATTTCACGATAAACCTTCTCTTGCACATCTGGATTATGTAAGATAAATAACAGACACCACAAAATGGTTGTGCTGGTCGTTTCTGTTCCAGCCAAAAAAAGAGTTCTGATTATTGCAATCAAGTTTGCTTCATTTAATTTAGATTTTAAGCCTTTTTTCTGCAATTTCTTCATTTCCTTAATGTACGCAGTTACAAAGTTCTGAGGTTCCTCGTTTTCGTTGAAAGTTTTTGAAAGATCATTGACATGAAACTTACTAAACATTTCATTGATTTCTAATGCTGCCTTGGAAAATTTCTTGACGTGGAAATGATCACCAGGTAGATAACTCAAGTATTTAAAAGGCGTGAGTATATTAACAGATCTTGCGTATTTTATAAAATCGTTCAACAATAGCATAAAACGAGCAAAATAAGTATCTTCATGTTCGAATCTTTTCCCGACAGCAACAGCACAAATAACGTTAGAAACACTGATATTAAGAAGTAGTCTAACATCTTCCGGTTGTCCTTTCAGAGCGGCAATTTTTTCAAGAATATAATCAACTTCTTCTTGAATTTTTTCCGCCATTATATTCTTTCCCACTCCAAAAGAACGGAGAATAGCCAAAGAGTGTGTTCTTTGTTCTTTCCAGTTATCATCTCTTGCTCCAATTATGCCCTTATCATATTCACCTAAAATTTCGTTTTGAAAAGTGGGATTTATATTAACGATGTGGTCAGCATTTTTTACCCAAACTTCTTTAATAACATTGTAATCATGCACAAAAATATTAAGTTGACCTCCGATGTCCAGACTGTAAATGTCGCCAGCTTTCTGTCTCCATATTTTCGTTTTGTCTCTTAAGTTACCTCCCATCATTAAGAAGTGCCCTACAATTGGCCAAGGTTTGACAGGGAATGGTGGAATATTCTCCGTTGAATACATACGTCTATTTTTTATCAGCAACCAAAGTATGGCAAGTGATACTAAGGTGAATGCCAGCAATATCGATACAGTTTCAGTCAATACCATCTTGGTAGTCTTGTTTTCCTTTTTATGCGCGGACACCTGTCGATAAAACATCAGTAATTAATTGCAACCAAAACAAAAATAATTGTATGAAATTGTTTGTCTAGTGTGTGGTCATCTAGTGTATACACGCTCGATACAATCTTAAACATTTCAAAAATGCGGAAAGAATTGTTAGCTTAGGCTTGCTTATTTACCTTAAGAATGTTACAAATAATGTTACGTTAGGTAAAGTTAACTTTATTGGTGATATATTAAATAGCTAACAAGTATAAGATTCTTGTGTGAACAAAGGAACATAATGGGCATATAACAAAATACCTTCTTCAACTAGAATTGATCAAAAACACAGTGAATTCAATGACCTCACAAATATCTGAAAATCAACTTTAATAAGTAAATATACCAAACTACGACTTTTGTGTGGAAAAATGTCTTAGATAACTTTTAAATATTGGTTTGGAAGAATGCAATTCAAACAAGCAAATAACAGAAGACACTAAACAATTATATATTGCTAAATCAATAAGAAATGAGCTTTGGATTTTGTGGGCCATATACATACGAATGAATTAAAATATAGTGCAACTACACGCATTTAAATGATTACCATATGTCAAAAGAAAGAGGAAGACCAAGAGAAACTATTCTCAAAACAACCATCAAAGAGGTAATGACAGTGAGTCACAACAAGATACACGAACTATACACAGTAGTATAACATCGCTCAAACTGTAGAGCACTGGTTTGTGTCCTTTATTCGGGGCTTGAGAAATGTAGATAGATTTACAAAATAGATACATAAATAATCGGAGACAGTGCCCAAACATCGAAAATGTGGGAAAATGTATCAATAAATAAGTTAACAACAAATGAAAGAGAAAAAATAGAGAAGATCGAGTTCTTATGTATAAACTGGACATGCAATATGAAAGCATCTTGCTGTTGGTGTTGTTCGTCTATCACACGTGACAAAAACCATTTGTAACATCCACTTTCTAAAATGTAGTTAGAGATATCTTCTTTACTATGAGTTCGTAGATGACTAATAAATTCCTTACTGGCCACAAAGGTCCTTAGTATATTCGGGCATGAGATGACCACTGTAAATGGTGTTTCATCTACCTGTGACGTTCTAGCAACTTTCCCCTTTTGAGCTGCGGCATTTCTGATCCGTTCATAAGATTATGCTCTTTAAAAAAAAAAACGTTTTAGCGCCATGTAGCATTTTGTAGCTGAACACCTACTACAGAGGTGTCTAGCGTATCACTGTGACCATCGATATTTTAAAACATCTGGGATACATTTGGAAACATCCTTTTAAATTGAGGTATATAGTTTTTCAGGTGATTTTCATTGGCTTCTAACACAAAGGATACATAAATTTACCAATGAAAATAACGGGGAAAATCAAATGCGTCAATTTAAAAGAATGATTTTCAATTAGCCAGCAAGACTGTATAATTGACCAAAGACACGATATGACCGTGACCAATTACCAAATAAATTATAATAGCAGAATCGCAACACAGTAGAATAAACCTTTTCACATCCTTCTTTTATAACATTTTCATGCATTTCGTCGGTCGAAGTTGCAAGCGACACCCCGGCGTCACAAAATATATACACAGTGACCAACGAAGATCACGGCAATAATCTAAAATATGAAGTAAAAAGGTTGATTCTACTTTGATTTAATTCTGCTGTTAGGTCTTTTTTTGGCTATTGGTCACGGTATGACGAGAGAGTATCCCACAGCCAGTGACGTCAAGACAAACTATATGGCAATGATTTGACCTTGGATAAGGCCCTCTTTTAGTTAATCAAATTGGTAGCGCATCCTATTGATGACGTCATAATTCCAGCATTTTTCGGCTGTGGTGATTTTCTAGGCAATATTAATACGTCAGTAGTTTGCCATTACTTTCAGAAAAGATGCACAATTGCCTGTGGCGAGGATTGAACTCGGTACCTGTGCCGTCACAGGCGATCTCTAAAGCGTTCAGCCAAAGAGCCGGACGCGCACTGACATTTGATGGATTATTCAGAGGAAGAGCGAGAGGTAACATAATATATCAGAGGATCAAACTGATTGTAGACATGCTCACGTTTTAAGTTTTTATGATGCTCTTTGAGGAGATGTTAAACACAGAATGAAAGAGAACGAGTGAGCGCACATCCGTGGTTTACTCTTTTATGGAACTTTATATCTATTGTTCATTGTCGTTTCCCAGGTGAATGATTGTTAATCGCATTCACACTTGCCTTTAAACGTAGGGGTGGTAGCTTAAGCTGTCGTTTCAAGGCAAGATGTGTCGCCGAGTTTGCATTTAGTCCATGTTTGTTCAAGGTTATCTTGATGTTTTATATCCACCGTTTTCTTGGTCTACATTTGGCTGTACGCCCGGATATTCTTGTATTATATGCTCTTATTGCTATTTGGTGTGGCCTCTTTTTAATAAGGTGACCGAATTATTTTACTTGCTGTCTCTCAATATGTTCGGAGCATGATATTTTACCAACCCTTTTCCTAATTTCTTCATTTCTTATTTTATTTAGTTTGGTAACCATTGCAGCTTTTCTCAGACACGTCATTTCACATGTGGCGATTTTTCTTTGCTGCGATGCTGTTAAGACCATGTTTGACATTGGTAGCACAGTGTTGCTATAAAAATTGTATATATTATTTGATTTTTTAAATTTCCATCGGAAGTAATTGTGAAAGTTGGTAAGTCACTGTGTTTGCTTTCTGTTACCTTATTTATATTTCTCTGTCAGTCTTCCATCTTCGGAAAAAATGCTGCCTAGATATTTAAATTCTTTATGTAACTGATCTTATTTGCCAACCGCATGTTACAACCGGGAAAAAAAGTTATCAGTTTCGTTTCTATTTTGATGTTTTTCCATATGTTTTTCAACCGTATTATTTTACAATATGCCATTACCAATCTCTTCCTTATCTCTACCATGCAGTTTCTTACAGTGGTGATGTTTGCTCCTAAGTATTCGAATTTATCCACAAAATTCTATCTTGGTATTGTCGATTATGATTTTTGGTTGTTGTGTAGTTATATCTGTTGACATGATTTTTGTTTTTTGCGTGTTTAAATATGTTTTGTGATTCGTTGTATTTATTTGTGTTCTTGATTTGTTGTTCCAATCTTTTTATATCATTTGAAAGAAGCACAATGTCGTCTGCGTAGTGTAGTTCAAGGATTTCGAATCCATCGATGTTTAAAGCGTGGTAGTCAGCGTTGTGTATGTCTTCTCTCACATTCCTCATTGTATTTTCTGCGTATATGTTGAGCAGGTATGGGGAGATTGTGCATCCCAGCCTTACTACCCTCTGTACCTCAAACCACTCTGAAAGATCGTCCTCTAACTTCATTGCAGCCTTTTGATCTTGGTAAAGTCCTTCTATTAAACGAATCAGATGTCTTGTGAAACCCATGATGTTCATTCTTTCCCATAGTTTATGGTGTTGGATGCAGTCGAACGCTATTGAGTATTCTATGAAACACATGCGCAGGTTAGTTGAGATATCCCTACACTTTTGCATGATCTCATGTTAAAAATGTGATCTCTTGTTCCTCTTCTCGATCTGAAACCTGCTTTTAAAATTAGTAATATAAACATTCACATAAATATATGATTTGTTTTAAAAACAATCCTAAATTCTCTCTGAAGATAATCAACACCATCGTCACCAGCTGGAAATATGCAGTTCAGAATCGTCCAAAGTGGGACAGCAACACCAACAATTGTGTTCTCACTGAATAATGATATTGCAGAGACATACAAGGAAGTAGTAAACAAGGCTTCACGCTCTGCGAAGGACTAGGCATGTCGCCATCGTTACTGAACAAGTTAGGTAGGCGAAGCTAGTCACGAAACTTCTTGTCAACCACTTACTAGAAAACTGAGGAAATGTGAAACGCGAGTGCTATGACGCCTGTTCATAGCTCATATTACCTTTAGCTATAGATACATGTTTAAAACCACCACAATATTTGATGGAAATTTAAAATTTATGATATGAAATAAAGAATAGGAGTGGTTCAAAGTGCTTTAAATGATGTGTGACAAAATAATAACATCTAAACACATTACAAAGAGGCTAAAAGTAACAATTATAAAATGCTAAATCTGTTCTATATTATTGTATAGCTCAGCTCAGAAACGTGGATAATAAACATACAATCAGAAGAACGAATTGATGCCTTTGAGATGTGAATATATAGTAGACTGGATCATTTTGTGGAAAAGAAGAAAATGAACACATGTGTTCTAACAATATTTCGTATGTAAAAAAAAAATATTAGAGTAAATAAAGATTAAGCAAATAAACCATTTTGGACATATTAACAGACAGGACATATTTTTAAAGATCTTACTAGAGAGTGAAGTCGAGGAGAGGCGAGAAAAAGGTAGACAGAGATACAGGTTGGAGAGAAACATCATGAGGTGGACAGCTTACAGTCTTTGAGAATGTACTCCCAAGGAAAGAGACATCTGATGCTTGAGGTTCGGTGCAGCCGACCGTTGAGGAGATGGTTAATGATAATGAACTGAAAAACAATTCTTACCTGATCTTCAAATAAGATAAGCAATGTCGTATTATATGGTATTACTATAGAGCGGTAGCGATATCTTGAATACTATCGATGGAGTTCCAGTAGGATGAAGTGTGTTACAGAAATTGTTCCATTTATATACAAATTTGATGTCAATAATACCATTGGCTGGAGAATTGTAATATGAACATAAACAAGGACTCATTACAGTTTCATGGTCTTAATGAATTATTGATACGGTTCTTCTATAACGTGTTCACACAACAGGCAGTTAATCATAAGAAACTGTAACATATAACAAATGCATTAACATTTCGTAACCGTGTGCATCTTTCAAACTGTATATCTATAGTTTTACATTTAAGAAGGCGAAAAACATTTTATTTAGAGCCTAATATTCCTTGTTTGTAAATTGAGGTGAGAAATGTCCACGTGTTGCCGTAAACGAAAGGGGTACATAAAATAGCAACACAGTTACCTGCCACACATTTAGTAGGAGGGAACTAAAGAGGTTTTGCGTACAATTGTTACAACCCATAGAGGGTCAGTCACCCAGATGCCATGTTGAAGTCAGATGTGTCAGGAAGAAGAACACAGATATCAAATCAAAGCTGAAAATCTCGAAACGTATTCCGGTTTCCGGACTACATCCTTCTGCTTCTTCTTCAGCGTTCATTCTTAACCTCCCTATCGTTCTTGCAGCAGGACAATTATCCTACTCGATTTTCACTAAACTGTAATCCAGAGACTGGAAATGCGTTGTGTCGCAGTTTTATTTCCTACAATGGCCCGAACAGCCGAATTTTGCAAAAGGAGAGTCTTGCTAATTTTCACGTTTGAGAACATGATTCTCTCCATCTGACGATAGTATCATTCACATATAGAAGGGGTGAAAAGGGAACGCATTGCTCTAGGCGGGCCCAGGGTTAGCAGATATACAAGATCCCAAATGTACCTCCACGCGGTGCACCCTGGAAACAGAAATACAGCAGCTCGAGCTGATTCTGGCCAAATCTTTTAGGGATCGTGTTCGAGAATGTGGAGGTAGCAGATGGAAAGAGATTTGACTGCACAAGAGACAGACAATATCTCCGACACCACCAGCATCACCACATATAGCGACACTGTCGACATACAGTGAAGCAAGTCAGTCCAGTCCAAACATTGGAGGGGCGGCCAATGTAAAATGCACGTAAAGGTAGATGCATGGCGAGAGACAAATAGATTTCATACCGAGTACAATGAAACAATGAAAGGGCGGAACATCGCTAGAGGGCAGCGCGAACTGCAAATAGAAAATGAAAAGTTCCTAGGAAAGGGGAACTACAAGCTCCGTCAGCTCGAGACGAGCTTCTAGTTACCTGTGTTCCTTACAGACAGAGACCCAGACCCATTCATTGGCGTTTGGTAAAGCAAGAAGACCTAATCTAACTCTAATGTCGAGCCTTCCTAACCCGGAAATATGCTCGCGAAGAGAAAGGGTTCCGTACTCGATGCGCTCAGGCACAAAAGGGACAACGTTTTAGCCCTGGCCCAACTCTACTGTCAGGTTTTCCTACACCGGAAATACACTTGAAGAGAGAAAGGGTTCAGTACCTGATGGGCTCAGGCGCTATTGGGACAAGGACGCTCAGCTTGAGAACGCCTTGCTCTCAAACGCGTGGTGTGAGACTCGAACTTGGACAAGGGGTACACGATGTCGGTGAATGACACCTCGGCTAAGAGGGCGAAAGAGCCAGGGTTCAACTCTCTGTTGAGTTCTTCCCCTTAAGGAACCAGGCTCACGGATGAGAAACGGTTCAGTACCCAATGGGCACAGGCACAGCACGTCCAATTACACGAGGCAAGTTCATAGACAGTGGAACACCTCGTTTGAGTCAGACGAGAGCAAAAAATCGTCTGGGCGAAGAGGCTCCATTACGCGTGCCTGGAGACAGATGTAGAGGCTGTCACAGGCTAAGGGTAGCCCACCCGAATTGTCAAGGCATGCCAAAATCGGATGTGCTAGGCCTACAAGGCGCATAAGGTGGCACAACGTAATCACGCTCCCGGCGGAAATCGCACGGATATCCGTGACGGTTACAATGGAGCGAACGAAAAACAAACAACATATAGAAATTTCGCAGATTCATGAGATAATCTTCATGGATTTCTTACCTAAATATGGAGCTATTAAAAAAAGACGCGACCCGAATTCGAACACGATCTATTTCACATCTAACGAATTAACCACTATGCCACACTGTGTTTAATGATATGTCTTTCTTCTTAAAAGTATTTATTCTATATCATATGTTTTGAAATCGAAGTATAGATACGTCATAAATCACAGTATAGGTGCGTCATCAATCACATCACAGCTGCTCCATAAATCACAGTATATGTGTATTATCAATCACAGTATAGATCTGTCATTAGTCACAGTATAGGTGTGTTATTAATCACAGTATAGATACGTCATCAATCACAAAAGAGGTGCGATGCCAATCAAAATATAAGTGCAACACCAGAATATAGGTGCGTCGCCAATCACAGTATAAGTGCGTGACCAATCACAGTATAGGTAAGCTATAGATCACAGTAGATGTACGCCATAAATGACTATGTAGGTGCAAAGGTGTAGTTTCTAAGAAAATATACTAGATTCCCGTTATTTCTAACTAGTATACATGAACTGTCCAAGGACATTTACATTTCAAAAACTGCACATTAACCATCTACAAACTATTATGCATGGCCATAATTCTAATTTAATTTTCAAAAGTGGATGTAAAAAAATGTTCATCATCACTTGTGATGGACAAACACACATAATTTATTGTATAAAAAAGAGAACGAAATTATTTGCTAGTCATGAATGTTATCGATGTAAATTATAGTTAACAGTATATAAAAACAGACTAGATAGCAATTACAATCATAAACTCTTTATTACGAAAAATCACAAAACAGAACGGGCAAAATAATATTATTGCAAATGGACTAAACTGCTGAGATTTAATGACAAAAAAAACATGGTACTGTTCATGTGTCCGTGTGTTGTGTTGGAAAGCTATGAATAAAATTTACATTGCAGATAGTAATGAGCTTCATCACTCGTTATTCATACGGATTGAAAATCAAAATCAAACAATCATGGTGATTTGCTTAGTTTTACAGGCCTCGGCATACCCACTGTAACACATCTATTGTCAAACGTCAACAAATGAATAAATCATACAAATGAGATTGAAGAGGAATGACTGGAGAGATTGCATTATCTTTAAAGCAGTTCGAAGAATATTAATTTTGGTGTTTGTTTGCTGAAAATAATAATAAATGAAAGCGTGAAATGCTAGAGGGAAGGAGGAATATCTCTACAAGTGTTAGAAAAACTTCTTCATGTTGACAAATAGGTATTTACGAAAAACACAAAGTAATAAAATTGTACAGTTTACAAAGCAAAATATCTGATATGAAACAATATAGTTAACACGATAAAAACATGGTCGCACTTCGCGATTCTGCCTTCTGTCGACCCCTTCAACAACACTCTTTCCATGTCATATTGCCTCTTCACACGGCCGATAAAAATCAACTTTCTTCTTAGTATGGTCTTCTTAAACGTTGACTTTGCTTAGCACGTCTTGGTTGGTCTTCCTTGCAGTCCACGGTATTCTCAGAACTCTTCTGTAGCACTTAATTTATAAGGCCTCTATTCTCTTGGCTGTCCTACAATTTATTTAAAATTACATTTATTTCATCTAATTTTGTAATGACCTGTTCTTGCTACTATCCAACACGATGAAACTAACCACAAACGTATGGACTTGAATACAGAAATCAATTCTATTGTGATTTAACCATTATGCTTTTGCAAAATAATGCATTCCCACACACGAAAACGCATAGGCATTATTATGGCTGATGATCTCATGTGTTATACATCATGTTGTTACTCCGTAGAAGTACTTGGGGCACTAGACCACACTTAGATGTTCTAGATGTTCTCTAAAATAACGATTTTCATTTTGATCCCATGTAACAGGGCAGGGCACAACCGACTCCACAGTCACGTGTACACAAAGTTCAAGGATAGCTGCACATCCATGTGTATACGTACCTCAGACAGTGGAGTATATTCTTCAGGAATGTCCAAAATATGGAATGCTGAGGCAAATACAGGTGTAACTTGTAATAGGGTAATGAAGTCGACCAAAACGTCTTTGCCTAAGTCTCAAACATATTCACAACATAAAACGACGAATTAAAAACAGCACTATTGAAGGTCACTTTCACATTCTTTCTTTTCTTCTTCTTTCTTTTCACGTTATAACCTTTTATGTCTAGAAGTGTCAGTGGTAGAAGAGTTCTCTGGAGATAGCTGTTTTGTATGCTTCACATATGCGTGTGTCCATTGACTTATTTATTTCTGTAATCCATCATTTGCTAGGTCTGCCCCTGGCTTTGTATCCATCGTATCTGTATCATCATCATCAGGTGCCATGCCGGGTGACGTGGGCGGTCATGGCTCTCCGCAGCTCTCTATCCTCAGTATTATGTATCAAAGTCGTTGTTGTTTCCTTTCCGTGCCAGGTTGTCAAACTGTCTAATATTTTCTCACGTTGTCGCCCTCTGCTTCTGGTGCCTTCAATCTTGCCTGTTGTGATTATGTTTTCTAAACCTGCCTGTCTCATGAAGTGGCCAAAAAAAGAAGATTACCTTTTTCTTATATTGTTGATTAAGGTCCGTTTCGCATTTAACTCTTTCAGCACCTCTACATTAGTTTTTCTGGCAGTTCATGGTATTCTCAGCATTCTTCTGTAGAACCACATCTCTGTTGCCTCCAATCTCCCACTTTCCAGTTTGTTTATTGTCCAAGACTCGCACCCATATGTTAGTATATGGGTTATATTGCACTGCAGAACTCTCTTTCTCACCTCTAATGACAATGTCTTATTACACATATATTACACTTATTACACGTATCTGTATAGTACTGTATTTTGAGGTGCACTGTCTGATGATAGTCTGCAAGCATGCGAAAACCACCTAATCTGTTGTCCTCTGATGTTATCTAGGATTGGCATTGTGTTTGTTAGTCTTCTGGTGTTTTCTTTTCTAATTATGGCTCTTATTTTTACACAGAGGATTCTACGAAGACAACCCATTCCTGATGTAACAAGATTTCCTGTGGACTCTGTTAGTGTCCACGTTTAACATTGATAGCACAGTGATCGTATGACACGTTTACATGGCGAATTAAATATAACCTGGAAGAGTTTGTTTAATTGTCACTAACCCCGGCAATTGTGAGAAACTTGCTATTACTTCCTATGTGGAGTAAGGTGGTTTCTCTAAGGTTTCTTTCATATGCAGGAATCTTCAGTTTTCGGCTTAATGTAGTGACTATTGAAGAAGCCCTCTATTCGCATAGGTATAACTGAAGTAAAAGCTACACGGTCAGAGGTGAAACAACAAAAGAAAATAGACAAAATACACCCACATATCGGTGAAACAGAACAGTCTGGAAATGGCGTAACATAATATTTTCCAAACGACTGATGGGCATTGATCCCATAGTGTTCATTTGTGCCAAATTAATAAATAAATAGTTTACGATTCTCAAACACGCGGTATTTCCTGTCACCTGATAAGCACTTAGTCGTTGCCGTAACATGAATATCCTGAACAAACTAACAGCCCGTGTCATTGAAGTGATCAGCAACATGAGTACCGGTATGGTTGTGATGCTTTAAATATGTTCGCAGAATCGGTATACGAGTCTCTTTCTGGTCGCACCTATATACAAAATAGTGCACCGCTAGCAGATGATGAATAGTTGACGTTGTGGGGTACACGTGAAATTCTCTTCATTAGTGAAGATCAGAAATGTGAATCCTTGAGGAATATGAAAGATCTGGGGTGACAGACGCAAGTGGCGTATTTACTAGATTTGTAGCTGATGATGCCAAATGATTAGGTACGTCAGGCTTGAGATGACTCCGGACCAATATATACCTGGGGTACTTGTCTCGTCTGCAAGCAACCAGATTGGGGGGGTGGAGAACACATCACGCGTCTTGGGATCAGAATGAAGGTGTCGGAACATGCCATGCCAGACAGCAGAGCTATGTGGGTGAATGGTCATTATCTTCTGTCCGTCTTCTTCTTCTGCGTTCAGCATGTGGTCATGCTATACCATCAGATCTGTAATCAAGACGAAGTCCACTGTCTTCTCCAGGTCAGAGCGGCTGCCCCTTAGCTTTTGCCCCAAGTCTGTATCCTCTGGCCAGGTCTGTTGTCTTTGCTCTTTGTATGTTCGGCAGTCCTGAAGTATGTGTTCTGGAGTCTGGGTTCCGGATCCACATGGACATTCATCTGTGTATGAGAGCCTTAATCGATAAAGGTGAGCTAACAGTCTGCAGTGGCCTGTTCTAAGGCGAAATATTGTGGTATGTTGATATCTTTGGAGGAGATGTATTGCATCATGTTCGTATTGCCCTTCCATTTCTTTCTTCCACTTTGAGGAGCATGTGTTGCGGATTATTGTTTTTACTTCTCCGTAAGACAGTGGGTGTCTGTGTTGCTCCATGTCACTTCCTTCCTTTGACAGAGCATCCGCTTTCTCATTTCCCAGGATTCCACAGTGTGATGGTATCCACTGAAGTGCAATAGCTGTTGATTTTCGGATCTGTCTTAGCTCATGTCTGATGTTGTACAGAAGGCTTTCGTTTCTGTTGCTCTGGATTGATTCCAGTAATGATCTGCAATCTGTGAATATGGCTATCTTCTTTGGTCTTGGCAGTCCTGGTTCAGTGAAGGCTTTCAGTGCTTGATGGAGTGCAACTGCTTCTGCTCTAAAATTAGAGGAGTATTTCCCGGTTGGAAAAGCTTTTGATATTGTCTTCCCATCTTTGAGTCTTATAAAAATTATGTCAGTCTTGCCCTATATACTTGGACCTATGTTAAACAGACCAGGTCTACAGCATTCCTCTGCCATCTTCACCATTGAAAAAATGTTACATGTTCTTCCTGCAACGTCATATATATAATCATCTGTAAGCTTTGCACCATAAACGTAAATATTTGAGACTGACAAGTGACTCGCAGACCGATTCCGTGAAAATCTGTACATCATTAAAAACCATACTGGTACTTCTTTTGCTTAAAACTTCAGTGACATAAGCATATTGTCTGTCCATGATATTCATGTGACCGCCATTAAGAAGTGCTTCTCAGATCACGGATCTGGCATGCCCTTTAGAACACATAAATATATGTGTGTGTGTGTGTGTGTGTGTGTGTGTGTGGGTGTGTGCGCGTGCGTGCGCGTGCATGTGCGTGTATTATAAATTGACATTTGTTATTTTGGTATTAAAATCTACATTTTTGTTACTGAAGATTGGTGTCATTTGCCCTAGAGCTTGGTATGCTGTACTACATCTATTGTGTATTTCTTCGCTACTCTTGCCGTCTGTCTCTGTCACTTGTTTAAGTTTGTTCTTTCAATATGTATATATATATATATATATATATATATATATATATATATATATATATATATATATATATATATATATATATATATATATATATACGTTGGTATTTCTTTCTGCTCTTCCTGTCTTAATTAATTCGGTCTTTTCTATATTTATCTTCATATTAAAGGTTTGGCATGTTTGATGTAATCTGTCAATTTGTCAATGTAGTTGTTCTTATGATGATGCTACTAGTGCTTGGTCGTCTGTAAATAGCAATTCGTTTAAGTAATTCTTCAGATTGTTTTCTTCTGTTGTCTTTGCTACTTAGCAAATGTGATATATGTATGTTATGAACAATTTGGGGGGGGGGGGGAGGGGGGGGAGGGGGGATATAGTGCGCATTCCTGTCTCACTCCGAGTGAGTTTGGAAATTCTCGAATGTACATGTACTCGTTCTTACTTGACGTATATGCTATGATATAAGCTTATCAGATGTTGGGGAACTGCATATTTCTGTAATATCATCCATATTTGTGCTCTATCCATTCTCTCAAAAGCTTTCTCTTGGTCCACGAAGGTCAAATATAAGTATGGGTTATGTTCTGTCTCTCTTTCTGAAAGTTGTTTGAGGACGAGGATTGCATCTGTATAGTTTTTATTTTTCCGAAAAACCAATTGTTTGCTGTTGAGATGTGGTTCTGTATATGCGCACATCCTATATCTAGTATCGTGCTGAAGTTTTGTCCATATGTTGCTTAAGGCTGGCATGTCTCTTATTTAGTACAGTTCCACTTGCTGCCTTGTTTCTTTCAGATGGGAACAATCACCGCCGTATTCCACACCTGTGATATCTTGTGTGTCTTCCATATCACATTAAACAGTCTGTGTAGCCACTGTATACCTATGACTGTTAGTATTTTTATTAGTTATACATGTATGCCGTCTATTCCTTGTGCTTAGTTATTTGGTGTATGTTTAATAGCGTCTTGAATTCAATTTCGGATTTCAAGATGTATATACAAACGTATATGTATGTATGTATGTGTGTGAGTGTGTGTGTGTGTGTGCGGACGCGTGTCGGTATGTGGGTGGGTGGGTGCGTGTGTGAGTGGGTGTGTGTATGTGTGTATATATGTATGTATATATATATATATATATATGTTTTTGCTACTAAGGCGTGATGATATTGCCAGGTGACACAATCGCATGTAGTGATGCCAGAATATAAAATAAGATAAAATATAGAACATCCGTGCTATCCAGTCTTCGCTACAACCAAAACCAAGATCTTCTGACCATTGACTACTACAGTTAGATTAGGTTTTTCTGTCCACGTAAAAAAACGTATTACGTAATACTATTGAGTTAAGTTGAATGAAACTTTAACATATGACATAGGTGTTACAAAAATCATATAATAAAACTGTTGTACTGTAATAACTAAAGTTTGAAAACATTCTAAATACACGGTATATGAATATGTCACCTTCAATGTGGAAATATTGAGGAGGATTACATTTTCATTTTATATATTTTTTTAATGTTTTCAAGCTGCATGAATATTTTTATTGGACCTAGAAAAATAGTAAAACACCAACCAATTCATACTGACTTCTCACTGTGGGTTCAGTAATTTGCACGTTATCTCTATATAATTAGAATTACATTCTTTATTAGAGTTACATTCTATATCAGAGTTACATTCCCTGTCTGAGATACATTCTATATCAGAGTTAAATTTCCCTGTCTGAAATACATTCTATATCAGAGTTACATTCCCTGACAGAGATACATTCTATATCAGAGTTATATTCCCTGTCTGAAATACATTCTATATCAGAGTTACATTCCATGTCTTAGATACATTCTATATCAGAGTTACATTCTATATCAGAGTTACATTTCCTGTCTGAGATACATTCTATATCAGAGTTATATTCCATGTCTGAGATACATTTTATATCAGAGTTACATTCCGTTTCTGAGATACATTCTATATCAGAGTTACATTCCCTGTCTGAGATACATTCTATATCAGAGTTACATTCTATATCAGAGTTACATTCCCTGTCTGAGATACATTCTATATCAGAGTTACATTCCCTGTCTGAGATACATTCTATATCAGAGTTACATTCCCTGTCTGAGATACATTCTATATCAGAGTTACATTCTCTGTATGAGATACATTTATATCAGAGTTACATTCCATGTCTGAGATACATTATATATCAGAGTTACATTCTATATCAGAGTTACATTCCCTGTCTGAGATACAATCTATATCAGAGTTACATTCCATGTCTGAGATACATTATATATCAGAGTTACATTCTATATCAGAGTTACATTCCCTGTCTGAGATACATTCTATATCAGAGTTACATTCCATGTCTGAGATACATTATATATCAGAGTTACATTCCCTGTCTAAGATACATTCTATATCAGAGTTACATTCCATGTCTAAGATACATTTTATATCAGAGTTACATTCCATGTCTGAGATACATTATATATCAGAGTTACATTCTCTGTCTGGGATACATTCGATATCAGAGTTACATTACCTGTCTGAGATACATTTTATATCAGAGTTACATTCTCTGTCTGAGATACATTATATATCAGAGTTACATTCCCTGTAAGATACATTCTATATCAGAGTTACATTCCCTGTCTGAGATACATTCTATATCAGAGTTACATTCCATGTCTGAGATACATTTTATATCAGAGTTACATTCCCTGTCTAAGATACATTCTATATCAGAGTTACATTCCATGTCTAAGATACATTTTATATCAGAGTTACATTCCATGTCTGAGATACACTCTATATCAGAGTTACTTTCCATGTCTGAGATACATTCTATATCAGAGTTACATTCCATGTCTGAGATACATTCTATATCAGAGTAACATTCCCTGTCTAAGATACATTTTATATCAGAGTTACATTCCCTGTCTAAGATACATTCTATATCAGAGTTACATTCCCTGTCTAAGATACATTCTATATCAGAGTTACATTCCATGTCTGAGATACATTGTATATCAGAGTTACATTCTCTGTCTGAGATACATTTTATATCAGAGTTACATTCCATGTCTGAGATAAATTATATATCAGAGTTACATTCTATATCAGAGTTACATTCCCTTTCTCTGAGATACATTCTATATCAGAGTTACATTCCCTGTCTGAGATACATTCTATAACAGAGTTACATTCCCTTTCTGAGATACATTCTATATCAGAGTTACATTCCATGTCTGAGATACATTATATATCAGAGTTACATTCTCTGTCTGGGATACATTCGATATCAGAGTTACATTACCTGTCTGAGATACATTTTATATCAGAGTTACATTCTCTGTCTGAGATACATTATATATCAGAGTTACATTCCCTGTAAGATACATTCTATATCAGAGTTACATTCCCTTTCTGAGATACATTCTATATCAGAGTTACATTCCCTTTCTGAGATACATTCTATATCAGAGTTACATTCCCTTTCTAAGATACATTCTATATCAGAGTTACATTCCCTGTCTAAGATACATCAGAGTTAGAGTCTACACCATTATCATCGAGGGCCGACTCCGGAACAAAGGTTGACAGCAGCAAACCTCCAACATCCCATGTCTATTGTTTTAGCGGTGCACTCTGCTAGATTTTAACCTGTCCATGTTGTGACGTTACTCTTCAATCTGTATCTTTTTCTGTCTTTCTCTTGCTCGCCTCCCTTTGACTTTTCCCTTAAGTAAGGTCTTCAACATGGTGTCATGTGTTTTAATGTGTCCAAAATATTTTATTTCCTTAATCTTTATTTATTTTAATAATTCTTTCTTCATAAGTGTTGCTAGAACCTATTTGTTTGTTTTCTTCTCTTTCTATGATGTTCTCCCTATTCTTCTTTATATCTACATCTCAAAGTCATCAATTATGTCTATATGTCTAATCGGCTAGAGACTGAGGGAGTATGATCTCACAGGATAAGACAATGAAATAAATGTCGAAATATTCAAACACGAAAGAATATTGTTTTTATGTTTGCTTTGACGTACACTTTTCTGATGATGATGATAATGTTGAAGTAATCCCTTTAGCTGTGAACATGTAGAGGTATCACATTGGATGCTTCAGCACACAGAGTTCTCCGGCGATGGCTATCTTCAACAATGCGGATGAGAGAGGACATATGTTGCCCTGTCCATTCCTTTATGTATGTCCATGTTTTCATTTGTCCTGCTCTGCTTCTTCCACCTTCGATGGTACCATGCAGTACAACTGATACAAAGTTTGATGCCAGAAAGGTATAGTTGGGTTGGGGGATGGTATATGGATGCATAGTTAGTCCACAAAGAGAGTCATTCCAATGCATCAGTATCCGAGGATCATCAGATCCTACCCTGAGCGTACCATACAGTTCTGGGCCCACTAGTTCACCTTTTTTTCTGTCATGCTGACGCATCCTATTTGCTGAAGATTTTACAAATGTTCGTCTATTTTGTGAAGTCTCCTATGATTAGATTTGTTCTAACTGCCGCTTTAAAAGAATCTTAATTTGTTCTAACTGCCGCTGTATAAGAATCTTAATTTGTTCTAACTGCCGCTTTATGAGAAACATAATTTGTTCTAACTGCCGCTGTATAAGAATCTTAATTTGTTCTAACTGCCGCATTATAAGAAACTTAATTTTTTTCTAACTGCCGCTGTATAAGAAACTTAATTTTTTTCTAACTGCCGCTGTATAAGAAACTTAATTTTTTTCTAACTGCCGCTTTATAAGAAACTTAATTTTTTTCTAACTGCCGCTTTATAAGAAACTTATTTTTTTTCTAACTGCCGCTGTATAAGAAACTTAATTTTTTCTTAAATTGATCTACTGCCCTGAATATTCCATTAATAACGCCCCAAATGTCACATATTCCTCAGGATTTTGCGTGGTTTTCTCTTTTGAGTTATTGTATTAGCTGTCATGCGTTTCTATGTGTGCATAACAATATTATCTAAGTAAACCACAAAATTATAACATTTATTATAACACTATATAGCACGTAATGGAATGTACGACTTCGAAAACGGGGATGTCTTTGCTGTTAAATGTTTACTTTCTAACGTTTTTGTGCTAGCGTCTTTATATTTACTGTTTTTATTGTTAGTTCATTGTTTTTTCTTGAAAGATACCTTAAGGTTGAAATGTTGAAACTGTCGTTTTTACTGTTATCTGTATGTTTCCATATCCGTGTCCAATAGTCTGATAGTATGTGCGCTCGTTGTAAAGCTGATAGTTTGTTTTAAGTAAGTAATATTAGTTAGTTAGTTATTCCTCTAGGGCCAAAAACGGCACATAGGGCGGATGTCATAGATTTCTATGTCTCGTTTCATTGCAATTTGCTTTAGATCTTCATTGTTTCTTATACCGATGGTGAAATGTTCCTTTGTAATAGTTCTAAGTAAATTTTCTTTTGATCTTCCTCGTTTTCTCTTGCATTTTGGTGACCATATCAAAGCTTGACAGGGGAGTCTTTCATTATCCATTCGTAGTGCGTGTCCGATGTAATTCCAGCGATGCTTTCTAATATAGGTGGATACATATTCTTGTTTTGATTCTTGTCTGAAAACTGTGTTTGATTTGATGTCTGACTAACGTATGTTCAGTAGCCTTCTACGACATTTATTTTAAAAAATATTGCACAGTTTTACAGAAGTATCACTAATTATCGAATGAGTTCATGTGTTGATTATTGATTAATAACCAGCAACAATACATGGGGGACATTAAAATACTTAGGATGTGTGTTATTCTGTCAGTTTTCGTATTATAACTTTGGTCATAAGCTAAGTATCTGAATCAGATGTCGATTTGGATTTTTACAGAGAAAACACACTATCATACACCTTGGTAACGCCCCTGACTATTATGATTTGAATATGTTTTCACTGTTAACCTCCTCGTCATAATTTTGGTACATCCGTGACTTCCTACTTATTTCAGCTCTTCCTCTTCCTCGCATCACTGTGTCTTGCACTAAAGTTTTAGTTTACCCGCCAATGCATCAACTCTCTGTTGTCTCTGTTGAAACACCTGCGTGATCAGGGTAGTAGATTCTGGAAACAAGTAAATTTAAGTAGGAAGCCAGAGGACAATTTTTTCTAAATTCTTGAGACTCGTTGAACGGACTGGTTCAATTCCCGATAGTCTCAAAATAAATTTTAAATAAATTGTACTCTGGCTTCCTACTTAAATTTACGTGTATAAGCGATTATTTGAAGCAAAATTGTATTGTCTATATATGTTATCCGTGTTTACAAGAAGACCTATTGGCCCTTGTATAACTAATACGAATATTATGTTATATATTTGTTGTTACTGAGGATATTTCAATACCTGTACGGGATATTTGTTGTTATTGTAATAGTCCTTGTTTCGGTTGGTCCGTTCGGGTTACCTTGAGTGCACGCTTTGAATGTCTTGACAAATCGCATCGTTTTTGGAGATGCGGTTAGTCAAGTACGGAAGAACGCGTGTGCAATAGTTGCTAGGTGATTTGGTGCCGTTGAACAGACTGGTTCAATTACCGTTAGTCTCAAGAATTTTTAGATTCTGGAAACAAGTTATGTTATTTATTGAGAAGAGTAAGCAAGTATGTTCTTATCATTCACTTGTATATATTGTGCAGCGTACTCTCAGAGTCTGATAGAATCAATGTAGGAGTTTGTAGTTGCGTCATCGGAAAAGTGATAGCCACTATAACTTTTTCTACATAAATTATCTAATTGTATCATTCTTTTTGTTCTTATGACAGCCCATTTGCGATACTCTCTTCCTAGTTTTGTCAGGAATGTTCTCTCCTTCTCATTCATCCACTCCTAGCTTAACAATATGTATTTCAGCTAGCAGATTCGTAGTAGTGTGTCTACTTTCATCAAAATCATCCTCGTTTGATATGCCCCTTTATGTATTTTCTAAAGATTGTTATAAATGATGATGGTCATTGGTGACGACTAAAGTATTCTTTCACCTCTGTTATTCGACGTCTTACTTTGAAGTTGGGTCGGTATGTTCAGAAACAACGTCACGGTAAAGACGGGAGTATCTCTTATCCATCCTAGAACTGCTTTCGTGTCCTCACTCTAGTCTCTCTTTAATCTGTTAACCTGTGCTTAAATATATAATATAATTCATCATAGATGTACCAGTTCATCAATATGAAAAGTGTCAGTTGTTGTTTCTCTAATGATGCCATGACTTTAGTTTAGTGGTTTTCTTATCTATCTGGTTTAAATTGTTAACGTACATGGTGTTAATTAAGTTTACTAATGTCACAAAGAACCGCATCAAATATTCATAATGCATATGAGAGGGTGTCACCAGGAATGTAAATTACTGCAAATTGACTTTGCAGACATCCGGTATTTATCATAAGAGTGGTTACTATCTAACGTGATGTCTAAGAATTCCATGGTCTGCTCTCTATCGATGTTGGTACCCATTCAAGTGTCATCTGGTAGGGTTCATCGATGTTGGTACCCATTCAAGTGTCAGCTGGTAGGGTTCATCGATGTTGGTACCCATTCAAGTTTCAGCTGGTAGGGTTCATCGATGTTGGTACCCATTCAAGTGTCAGCTTGTAGGGTTCATCGATGTTGGTACCCATTCAAGTGTCGGCTGGTAGGGTTCATCGATGTTGGTACCGATTCAAGTGTCAGCTGGTAGGGTTCATCGATGTTGGTACCCATTCAAGTGTCAGCTTGTAGGGTTCATCGATGTTGGTACCCATTCAAGTGTCGGCTGGTAGGGTTCATCGATGTTGGTACCCATTCAAGTGTCAGCTTGTAGGGTTCATCGATGTTGGTACCCATTCAAGTGTCAGCTTGTAGGGTTCATCGATGTTGGTGCCCATTCATGTGTCAGCTGGTAGGGTTCATCGATGGTGTGCCCATTCAGGTGTCCGCTGGCAGCGTTCATCGATGTTAGTGCCCAAACAAGTGTCAGCAGGCAGCGTTAATATTATTTTAAATAACGTGTTATCATGAGACGTTCTTTTATGTTTAACGAATGCTAATTTGTATTCGTGTTCATGTCTCTGATATTGATGACGTTGATATTTGTTGTTTTTTCCCCCCACAATACAGTAAGGGAATTATTTGACATAGCAGATCATTTCAAATGTTTGCATTTTACTTTTCTTTCCACGTGTCTTTCCATATTTAAAATCATATCACTAAAATATAGAAACTGCTAGTATTCTTTCTCATTTGTCATCTGCTATACATTTTCTAATTTTCTGATGAAACACACACACACACACACACACACACACACACACACACACACACACACACACACACACAAAGGAAGGCATAAATGAATCACATAAAAAAATAAACATTGATTTATTGGGTTTATTTTTTGCTTTGTGAAAATATTATAACTACTACATTTAGAACATTCAATCAAATCATTGTCGTGTTTCCTTCATATGAATATCTCTGTACCTTTCTTTTCTCTGTCCTGAGTGTTTTCAACCTTTTATTGGAAGAGAGTTTTCGCGGCAGACTTCCAATTTCCGTTTTGTGTTCGAACCGCTGTTGGTATAGAGGGCCTTTAGATTTGATTATTTTTGTTATGTCCTTGAAGGGTGCTTTTTCTTCAGCACATGTGTAACTTAAAATGCATGTATTTCTTCTTTTTTTTCCCCTCATTGCCATACTGGAGTTTTCATTTGTATAATTGTATATGCGATTAAATAATTCTAGCTGGACTTTTTTTATTGTGCTATATTATTTTTTTGTCCCTATCTTGATAAGATATTTTGATCAAAACGTCGATCACAACTTCCTCATGTGCAATCTGTCTGTAACATCGATTCACCAAATTATATGTTCAATGTACGTATCTATATTGTACATAGTTTCATTGAAGTATTCATTCAATTTTTGACTATATTGCTCCAACTTTTGTATGTGTGTTTTTTTTTTCTTGACTAAGCTGAAAGTTTACAGAGCAGTGGTACTTCCAGTGCTGCTATACGCTAGTGAAGCATGGACTTTGTATAGACGTCATGTGAAAAAACTCAATCATTTTCATACAAATTATCTCAGAAAAGTTATGAACATCAGATGGCAAGACAAGATTCCAGATACCACTGTCCTTGATAGAGCTGGTATCCCAAGCATTGACACGATCCTGATGCAGACACAGATTCGTTGGGCATGTCATTTGGTGCGTATGCCAGACCATCGTCTGCCAAAGATACTTCTCTATGGTGAACTAGAGAAGGGTATACGGTCTCAAGATGGCCAAAGGAAGCGCTACAAGAACTCGTTAAAGAACTCTCTGAAAGCCTTTGAAATAGACCACGATACATGGGAAGAACTTGCACAAAATAGATCTACATGGCATTCTAAAAAAAAAAAAGAGCGCATCATATTGTGAAATGAAGAGAAATGCAGCAGATCAGCAGCGGAGAGCAGCTAGAAAGTCACGGATAGACGAAGATCCGTCTACAGTCGTCCTTCCATGTCCAAACTGTCCAAGGACATTTATAGCTCGAATAGGGCTCATTAGCCATCTACGAACTCATAATCAAGAACATAACTAAAATTGAATTTTCAAAAGTGGATGTAACAAATGGTCATAATCACTTGTGATGAACAAACAACATTTTTTTTCCTAATTTAAACATATTTATTATCCACAAACTTAAAACTTAAATGTGCACTTTTTGTCATATTGTCTACCTTGAATAATATATATATATATATATATGAGCTATTTGGTAGAGTGAATAGTAGGTCGACTTTACTTATCCACCTTGATGGAATTAAGTTGTTTTCGAAAGCTGATAATCAACATTGTACTGGTGATGTCATTGGATGTATTAGTGGTGCTTAAGATGTATACAATAGTTGAATATCAATGTGATGTGTGCGTCTGTGGCTATGCCGATGGCAGTAGAAGACAGTGGTATACCGATCAAACATGTATTACCGTGGTTTTCTTTGAGCGTAGTGACCATCATGTAAGTACTAGAACCAGGTCTCCAATACGACTGACCTACTATACTAACGATATGTTCCACCAAACGGCTGACCTACTATACTAACCCTATGTTCTCCTATACAACTGAGCTACTATACTAACGATACGTTCTCCCATACGACTGACCTACGATACCAATGATATTTTCTCCCATACGACTGACCTACTATACTAACGATAAAGTCTCCCATACGGCTGACCTACTATACTAACCAATGTTCTCCTATACGACTGACCTACTATACTAACGATGTGTTCTCCCATACGGCTGACCTACTATACTAACCATATGTTCTCCTATACGACTGACCTACTATACTAACGATGTGTTCTCCCATACGGCTGACCTACTATACTAAACATATGTTCTCCTATACGACTGACCTACTATACTAACCATATGTTCTCCTATACGACTGATCTACTATACTAACGATGGGTTCTCCCATACGGCTGACCTACTATACTAACCATATGTTCTCCTATACGACTGACCTACTATACTAACGATGTGTTCTCCCATACGGCTGACCTACTATACTAACCATATGTTCTCCTATACGACTGACCTACTATACTAACGATGTGTTCTCCCATACGGCTGACCTACTATACTAACCATATGTTCTCCTATACGACTGACCTACTATACTAACCATATGTTCTCCTATACGACTGACCTACTATACTAACGATGTGTTCTCCCATACGGCTGACCTACTATACTAACCATATGTTCTCCTATACGACTGACCTACTATACTAACGATGTGTTCTCCCATACGGCTGACCTACTATACTAACCAAATGTTCTCCCATACGACTGACCTACTATACTAACGATGTGTTCTCCCATACGGCTGACCTACTATACTAACCATATGTTCTCCTATACGACTGACCTACGATACTATCGATATGTTCTCCAATACGACTGACCTAATTTACCAACTATATGTTCTCCAATACGGCTGACCTACTTTACCAACTATATGTTCTCCAATACAGCTGACCTACTATACCAACGATATGATAACAGTTGTCCACTGTTGAGATAAAGTAGTAAAATACTGAACCTATAAGTTACAAACGCAGAAGTTGAATCTATTGTGACATTGGAGCAAAAAAGCTACAACCCAACGATTTCGTGATTAATAATAATAATAATACTAATAATAATAATAATAATAAAAATAATAATAATAATAATACACATAACCCCTCAGTGGTTTACAGATGCCACACTGGAGACATCAACACAGAAATCGCTTCAAACAACTGTATCCTCAGTCATATGAAAGGGTGTAGTACAATCATGCCAAGTCCTTGATGTTATAAATCCAGAATGTTCTGCATGCGCCACTTCACTTTCTACCCTCAACTGTTTTTTTGAACAATAACTTTAGAAAGTATAGAGAACATTATCATAATTCATCCAACATGAAAACAAACTAACGTATATATCCTTGTCAGTTCATGATATTCTGGAGTAAAATAATGTTCACCTCCATCCTTTGAGGTTTTATCTTCATAGATGTGTTATCCAATTTTATCCAGTCCGCTTTCATAGCTAGAAGTTATAGTTATAGGAAAATTTGACATAGTAGCACCTCTGATGAATAAATACTCAAGATCATCCACAGATATTTTAAATAACTTCTTCCTGGTGGAAACAACACTCCGAGTTCTGCATTAATATAGAAGAATTTCAGTTAAAAAATAAATTAATAATTTTCCAGGGATAGTCACTCATTCTATAGGTCATAGTCATTACACATCTAGCTATCGTCCATCGATTCATAACAGCTGATATCAACTCATCAAAATATCCACATGTGGTGATTAGCGCCATCGAATCTGTTTTAATATACTGTTGTTCTCTTCGGTGGCAAGTATTATTCAGAAATGTGTAAATAAACATCCAGAAGATTTTGAGCATACCTACCAATCTATATAAGTTTTAACATTTGCAGATTAATGTTTGAAATTCTTAAAATATATGCAATTTTTCGTTTATTTAATTACGCAAACAGCATGCACCCTATGAAAGACATGTATTTGATACCGGCAACTTAAGCTATTGCTTTACGTTCAATGAACTTAAGTTTGAATGGCTGGGGCGCTACTGTGCCACCGAATGATTCTTTCAATGTTGGAAGATCTCCTGATTTGTCAACAGGCTCGCACTTGAAACGTTGAAAAATGCCGGCCAGAAAAAGGAAAAGCTCCATTCTAGCCAGAGCTTCTCCCAGACATATTCTTCTGCCAATACAAAATGGAATCAGTTCTTCTCTATTGATAAGGGCTCCGTTTTTATCGATGAACCTCTCAGGTCGAAAGTTTTCTGGGTCTCCCCATATCTTCTTCTCGAAGTGGACAGAATCTAGAACAGGCCAAAGAGCGCTTCCTTTAGGAAAAGTGAAGCCACGTACATTAATGGTAGCACTGAGCTCACGAGTCAGTCCAAAGGGCACAAGACTTGCCACACGTTGCGTTTCCATAATGACAGCATTAAGATAAGTCAGGTTTGGCTTGTCCGCCATATTTGGTGCGCGTTCCGTTCCTACATTGGCCTCAATTTCACGATAAACCTTCTCCTGTACATCTGGATGATGTAAGATAAATAATAGACACCACAAAATGGTTGTGCTAGTTGTTTCTGTTCCAGCCAAAAAAAGAATTCTGATTATTGCAATCAAGTTTGCTTCATTTAATTTAGATTTTAAACCTTTTTTCTGCAGCTTCTTCATTTCCTTAATGTAGGCAGTTACAAAGTTCTGAGGTTCCTCGTTTTCGTTGAAAGTTTTTGAAAGGTCATTGACATGAAATTTACTAAACATTTCATTGATTTCCAATGAAGATGTGGACCATTTTTTGACATGAAAAAGATCTCCAGGCAGGTAGCGTAAATATTTCATGTGCGTCAGTATATTAACAGATCTTCCATATTTTAGAACATCTCTCAATAACATCATAAAACGAACAAAATACTGATCCTCATGTTCGAATCTTTTCCCGACTGCAACAGAACAAATAACGTTAGAAACACTGATATTAAGAAGTAGTCTAACATCTTCCGGTTGTCCTTTCAGAGCAGCAAGTTTAACAAGAATATAATCAACTTCCTCTTGAATTTTTTCCGCCATTATATTCTTACCCATTCCAAAAGAACGGAGAATAGCCAAAGATTGTGTTCTTTGTTCTTTCCAGTTATCATCTCTTGCTCCAATTATGCCCTTATCATATTCACCTAAAATTTCGTTTTGAAAAGTGGGATTTATATTAACGATGTGGTCAGCATTTTTTACCCAAACTTCTTTAATAACATTGTAATCATGCACAAAAATATTAAGTTGACCTCCGATGTCCAGACTGTAAATGTCGCCAGCTTTCTGTCTCCATATTTTCGTTTTGTCTCTTAAGTTACCTCCCATCATTAAGAAGTGTCCTACAATTGGCCAAGGTTTGACAGGGAATGGTGGAATATTCTCCGTTGAATACATACGTCTATTTTTTATCAGCAACCAAAGTATGACTAGTGATACTAAGGTGAGTGCCAGCAATATCGATACAGTTTCATTCAATATCATTTTGATGGGCTTGTATTCCTTATTATGCAAGAAGACCTGTTGATAATACATGTATAATTAATAGCAATCAAAAGGATGATTGTATTAGATATTTATCTAGTGTGATCCATCTATTGTACACACACTAGATGTGATCTTGAACATTTCAAAAATGAAGAAGCAAATCTGAGCTTAAGCTTGTATATTTATCTTTAGAACGTTACAAATAATGGTATATTTAGGAAAGCCAGCTTTATTAATCACACATTAAATAGCTAACAAGCTAACAAATAACAGATTCTTATGTGAACAACGAACCAATTTGGAGATATAACACAAACTATACTTTTGTTAGGAGTGCTAAGAAATTCAAGGCATTCAAGCCCTCACAAACATCTGGAAATTAACAATCATAAATAAATATACCAAACTATGACGTTTCAACTATAATGCAAAGTCTGCATTAAATATATGGTTGAAAAGCTGAACAGGAACAAAAGCACCAGAAACGAATTTTATTTTTAACTTTTAAATATTGATTGGGAAGAGTTCAAATCAAACAAACAAATAACAGAAGACACCACATACTAATATGTTTCTATATCAATAAGAAGTACTTCGTAGACTTTTATGGGACATAAAGGCCTACATAAGAATGATTTAAAATATAGTGCAACTACAAGCAGTGGAATGGTTACAATATGGAAAAAGAAAAAGGAAAACCAAGAAAAACTATTCGCAGAAGAACCATCAATGAGAATATGAATGTGGGTCTCAACAACATACAATCATATACTGTAGCATCTTTATTAAGTGTCATCTCCGCATCAACGAAGGTTGGCTACAACAAACCTCCATCACCCCATGTCTATTGTCTTTGTGGCATAATCTGTTAGACTGTAACCTGTCCATCTGGTGATGTTACTCTTCCAATGCGGTTGCGTCTGTGGGTCTCACCAATGGCTCACTAGACAAACCAACAATGCAACAGAAAACCTTAGTAGATGAAATGCCTTTATATTGAGGTTATCTTCTTATAGAAGCTTCATGACAAGACATCTATACAATCCTGTAGTCATAACCTTCAAAAACAGTTACCATGTTGTTCAGACAGGCCGACGTTGCGCTTGAACTAGTTACGGGCACGGCGTGGGTGGGTGGAAGAACAAAGAAACCTTTCGCAAATGCAAGAGTTGTGCCCTAATGTCGACGTCTGTTTCGGCGGTATTAGACTCGAAACACCATCAATTCGAATAACTGCTAGAACAGAGGGCGGAGCACTTATGGGAATGCCCCACGTACTGTGAGGTCAGTTTCTAATCAAGAATCAAGAACTCTTCCACTTGTATCTTTACTCTTAAGTTAGGCCTTCAACAAGGTGTCATGTCTTTTAATATGTCCAAACTATTTTATTTGTTATTACAGTATTTTGTCCTTTAATAATTATTTCGTCATTTAAAGTGCGGTTAGTACCTCTTTTTTTTGTTTTCTATCTTTCAATGATGTGCTCCCTATTCTTCTATAATGCCGCATCTCAAGGGTATCAATTTTGTCCTCTAGCTGTTTGTTTATTGTCCATGTTTCTGAGCCATACATTACTATAGAATGCGAGTGGGTGTATTATTTTATAATCATCTGTATATATATATATATATATATATATATATATATATATATATATATATATATATATATATATATATATATATATATATATATATATATATATATATATATATATATATATATATATATAATGGTGGACGAGCAAGTTCAAAATTAGTAATATAATTGCCTGAAAATTTATCACTCGTTTTCAGAACTCTCACCTCCTGGGAATAGGTTGCTCAGACTACCTCCCTCTGGGGCAACAACACCAGAGATTGTGCTCGCACTGAAGAAATGAATTTCATAGACATATCAAGACGTGGGATAGCAGGTCTCATTCTACGGGGAGGATTTAATTTATTTTACAGAATTAATGTTTCAATCTTGACATACGGAAAGTTTCAAACTTTAAGTAAACCAATCCGTATCCAGTCATTCCCAACGGTCCATAGATGATACTGGTTCGCCGCCTGCAGTCGGTTCTGGCGATGCCGGACAGTAAGGAGACCGGTCTGTAATGTCTTCTAACCCAAGACCAGCATGGCGAAGACGGTTCCTGATTATTTGTTCTGAATAAAGACGAGTTTCTGACATTGACAGAACTGTGCAGGACGCAGATTAAAATCGATGTCTGAGGTGACGCAGTCGTATGAAGCGGTCTTAGGCAGGAGCTGTGACTGGATCTTCCACTGCACGGTCGGCCTGCCACTGAGCCAGTTTGCTAACATCGCATCCAAAGATGGATAATGATGCTTCTACCCACATTAAACTGTATGGCCACTAGAATTTGTGATTGTCCAGTCTGCAAGCGTCCAATGATGATCCATCGTTGTTCTGTAGTGAGATACTTTCGTATTGGATTTTGTCAACTGAATTCATTCAAGTACCGTAAATCTTTTATATGCATTCAATAATATTGTTTGAGAGTTTTATATTCAGTAAGTTTCACATGATTCTCATTAACATGTCACGAGTGTTTATAAAAACGTTGTATTGACATTGACTGCTTTAATGACCTCACGAGTCATAAATCAAGTAACCGGGTGAAATTAATGTCCCTCTCGCCCTGATATAACCAATATGGACACCAGTCCAAGGTTGAAATAGACTGGTCTCGACCAAATTAAGGGAAACTATTGCTTAACAATTAATGCCCAGGTGGACACAGTAGATAGGTTGAATGATGTCCATTCAATCCAATCAGCGACTATCTTTTATAAAAGTAACTCAGTAAAAATTGCGTTTCTTATTTTGAATAGTGTAGTCAACTTACGATAAACCTTGTGCAATGATGCATGTTCTTAGTTCATATTACCTTTACCGTTACCTTCATTGAAATATATGAAACCACAAAAATACATTTGGAAGTTGGAGTTTTATGATATGAAATGGAACATAGTAATAGCTAAATAGGTAAAAGTACATTAAATGACATGAGGAAATTATCGACATTTAAACAAATTACAAAAAGGCTAAAGACAAGTATTATAAGATGCTACAATTATTCTATATTAATGTATGGCTCAGTAATATGGACAATGAACAAACAATTAGAAGACAGAATTGATGCGTTTGAGATGTGGATATATAGAATAATAGGGAAACCTTCATGGAAAGAGAAGAAAACGAACAAAGAGGTTCAAAAAACACTTCGTATTAAAAAAAATATTATAAAGGAAATAAAGAGCAAAAAAATAAAATTTGTTTAAACATATTAAATCGTGGTACCCCGCCGAAGACGGATGTGTCGGGCAATTGGCGCAAATAAAACGGCGACACAACGCATTTCCATTCTCTGGACTACATCCTGCTAGAAATCTAGTAGGACAATGGTCTTGCTACAGGGGAGATCCAGCAGGAGTTTGAGAATGAACGATGAAGAAGAAGAAGAAATCGTGGTATCATTTTCAAGACCTTACTTAATGATAAAGTCAAGGGATGGCGAACAAGAGATAGACAGGGATACAAGTGCGAGAGAAGCATCCTACATGGACATGTCACAGTCTAGCAGAGTGCATAACCATTGCAAGAGACAGATGATGTTGGAGGTCCGTTGTAGTCAACCTTCGTTGCGGATTCGACACTTAATTATTTAATGATGATGCGGAAAAACAATTCTCACCTGATCTTTAAATACGGCAGTCAATAATATCTGATGTTCAGTTATTGCTATAGAATGCTAGTGATAGCTTGAAGACAATCGACGAGGTTCCAGTAGAATGAAATATTTCCCTGAACTTGATCCTTTTATAAACCAATTCAGTGTTGTCAGTAATGCCACTGGCTGAATAAGTGCAACAAGGGTGTAAACAAAGACTTATTACAGTTTCATGGTCTTAATGAATTAAGTGATATGGGTTTTTTTATAACTTGTTGCCGCATCGGTAAGTTATTCATAAACACGGTAGCATATATCAATGTATTAACATTTCGTATACATATTTCATTTTGTATGTCTTTAGTTTTACATTTACGAACATAAAGAATGTGTAAATAGAGGTGAGAAAAACCCACTTGTTGCAGTTGCGCGAAAAAGGAGCAAAAAATAATAACAGCACAATTACGTGTCACTCATTTTGTTGGAGACGATTAAGGAGGTTTTTCGTGTGTACTTGATTGTTCCATTCTATAGAGGGTTAGTGAACCAGGACCATGCATAAGTTGCATGTGTGAGCTGAAAGGAGTAGAAATCACAGCTAAGCTGTAAATCATGAAACAACGCATTCCTTTTTACGAACTTCACACTGCATTTTCTTTTTCAGTGTTCATTCTCAAGCTCTCACTACATCAATTTTGTAGCAGGACAATGATCCTACTCCATTTCCATTAATATGTAGTCTAGAGTACAGACAGAGATACGGGCATTATGCGTTGTGCTGCTGTTTTATTTGCGACAATGGCCCGATACATCCGACTTGAACGGATCATCCTGATAATGTCCACGCTTTGAGAAAGTAGGTAAAAGAATAGGAGGAAAGAAAAGATGTGTTTGCAGTTATCTAGAAACTATTCTGATATATGGAGGTGAATATAGGACAATCAGCATAATATTATTTTTGCTGTTATTTCAATCACGAAGAATGAGATCGTAATTTCTATATTTAATGATGTGGTTTCTCTAAAAGCTTTGTTTCATACCCAGAAGTCTTCAACTCTCAGATTTGTGTAATACATGGAAAACTAGCCTCATATTCAGAAGAGCTAAAGCAGAATAGTAAAAATTATGTACGTGAAGTAGTGATGTGGTTTTATAGAATAATGCCAAGAACACTATGGACACAATAGAAGCCGTAATTATTATATCTTGAAAAACAATAAAACGAAAAAGAAGACTACCCATTCAAATTAGAAGAAGATAGTTCACATGTTTGTATTCACCATGAGCTGAAGAGAGCGATGCTTAGGGGAAAATAAACAGAGAAGATATTGAACAACTTGGCATTGTAGTATGGGAGTACACATGTGTGCTTTACAATACTCGAAACAGAAGGCTGTGGTATGGCATGAAAATTAACTCCACATGGCATTGGATTATAGAATACTATTTTCTTCTCGATGGGTGTGTGTGTGTGTGTGTGTGTGTGTGTGTGTGTGTGTGTGTGTGTGTGTGTGTGTGTGTGTGTGTGTGTGTGTGCGCATGTGCGTGTGTGTATGTAGTAAGAGCTATCACAGAGATTGGCCGCGGGTTGTTACTAAACTACATGATTTCTGCTGGAGACAACATGCCTATCAGAGTATCATCCTTTGCATCAGCAGAATCCTTCATTATTTGAAATAAATTCACGGCTAATCGATATTTTGATTTGTGATGTATTCAATTCGTTATATACCACCTTAAAACTACATTGAGTCAAACAATCAACTCTTTTAAAAGGTGTAAAATAATGCAAGGTGAACATCATTCTGGGGTTTAACACTCTATGTCATAAGGAACATTTGTGTTCCAAAAAATAACAACTACTTAATGAGCTGTCTTACCAGTATATGGTAACCATGCAGTTGATACAATCTCACTGTGGAATACCAGGAAATGAAAAAAAAGAAGACCAACTGGCTGAGGAAGGTGCTGCCGAAGATCAACCAGATGGATCAATCATCTATCATCAGAAAAAAAACAGATGACCAAAAGTCAATAATAAAGCCACAAACACCATCACAAGATGACTATCACATTATGAACAGATCCCAAGAAGTTGTAATTCTATGTCTCAGAACGGGACGCAGCCGACTCCGCAGTCACTAGTACACACAATACAAGATTGGCAAGACAGCCATGTATATATGTGGACAGGCAGCACAGAGTGCCAAACATATACTTCAAGTTTTCTGAGTATGAAATGCTGAGACAGATATATTGACCACAGGAAACAACTCAAATTAAAGCCCTATGGGCCACAGTGTGAACTACAAGAGACAGTGAGTTTTATTCAGGAGACAGAATTGCAGATATAGACAAGTTTGAAGTGAATGAAAGAAGAAGAAGAAATAAGGAACACAAGTTATACTTTCATCATAACAATCATCTTCCTCATCATCGTTATCGTCATCATCACCATCATAATAACCATCATTATAATTGTCGTCACTGTCTTCATCACTGGCATCGTCATCACAATTATCATAATCATTGTCGTCAACGACATCACAGTCATCATTATCATCTCCATTGACCATATCAAGTTTCTACATTAAATAGAATTACAACATTCTAGCCAAGAAGATGCGTTATTTTGGTTATATGTTTGTTTGTTTGTTTGTTTTGCATTCGCTCCATTGTAACCATCACGGGTGTCCGTGCGATTTCCGCCGGGAGCGTGATTACGTTGTGCCACCGTTATGCGCCTTGTAGGCCTAGCACATCCGATTTCGGCATGCCTTGACAATTCGGGTGGGCTACCCTTAGCCTGTGACAGTCTCTATATATGTCTCCAGGCACGCGTAGTGGCGACTCTTCACCCTACGATTTTTGCTCTCGTCTGACTCGCACGAGGTGTTCCACTGTCTATGAACTTGCCTCGTGTAATTTGACCATTGGGTACTGAACCGTTTCTCATCCGTGAGCCTGGTTCCTTAAGGGGAAGAACTCAGCAGAGGAGTTGGGCCCTGGCTCTTTCGCCCTCTTAGCCGAGGTGTCATTCACCAACATCGTGTACCCCTTGTCCAAGTTCGAGTCTCACACCACGCGTTTGAGAACAAGGCGTTCTCGAGCTGATCGTCCTTGTCCAAATAGCGCCTGAGCCCATCAGGTACTGAACCCTTTCTCTCTTCCAGTGTATTTCCGGTGTAGGAAAACCTGACAGTAGAGTTGGGCCAGGGCTAAATCGTTGTCCCTTTTGTGTCTGAGCCCATCGGGTACGGAACCCATTCTCTCTGCAAGTGTACTTCCGGTATAGGAAACCTTGACAGTAGAGTTGGACCAGGACTACCATCGTTGTCCCTTTCTTGCCTAAGCCCATCGGGTACAGAACCCTTTCTCTTCGCGAGCATATTTCCGGTTTAGGAAGGCTCGACATTAGAGTTGAATTAGGTCTTCTTGCTTTACCAAACGCCAATGAATGGGTCTCGGTCTCTGCCTGTAAGGAACTCAGGTAACTAGATGCTCGTCTCGAGCTGACGGAGCTTGTAGTTCCCCTTTCCTAGAGACTTTTCACTTTCTATTTGCAGTTTGCGCTGCCCTCTAGCGCTGTTCTGCCCTTTCATTGTTTCATTGTACTCGGTATGAAATTTATTTGTCTCTCGCCATGCATCTACCTTTACGTGCATTTTACATTGGCCGCCCCTCCAATGTTCGGACTGGACTGACTAGCTTCACTTTATGTCGACAGTGTCGCTATATGTGGTGATGCTGGTGGTGTCGGAGATATTGTCTGTCTCTTGTGCAGTGAAATCTCTTTCCATTTGCTACCTCCACATTCTCGGACACGATCCCCAAATGATTTGGCCAGAATCAGCTCGAGCTGCTGTATTTCTGTTTCCATGATGCACCGCGTGGAGTTACATTTGGGATCTTGGTTATCTGCTAACCCTGGGTCCGCCTAGAGCAATGCGTTCCCTTTGCACCCCTTTTGGTTATATAAAGAGATATAACAGTATGGACAGATTAATAGACAGAGTTTACGGCACCAGGAGAAGAGGGTGTCGAAGACGACGATTGTACAATGATATATCAACTTGCTTAAACACGTCTCTAGATGCGGCAGGTCAACTCGCCCAGAATAGCGGAATTTTCAGAGAATCATTAAGGAAGATCACGTTCTGGAAAGAATATGCCACATAAGAGTGTCGTTTATTAAACAAGAATACCACGTGACAAATAATTTTTTATTAGTAAGAAACTTATCTGTAGATTACCATTTTGATACTATTTTTGTAACAATTCTTTCTATTAACCTTACTCTCATAATTAATCTCAAAAATCGACGGCCTAGAAATTAAATGTAGAGTCTCGTCAGAGACATATCTTCAAAACAAAACTGAACGGTTACAAATGTTTGT
Organism: Meghimatium bilineatum; assembly: GCA_034231615.1. Classification (NCBI taxonomy): domain Eukaryota; kingdom Metazoa; phylum Mollusca; class Gastropoda; order Stylommatophora; family Philomycidae; genus Meghimatium; species Meghimatium bilineatum. The sequence continues at coordinate 37,899,180 of CM067322.1, forward strand.
AAGAAATATAATATCAGAAGTTGTGTGATCATTCCCAGTCGTATCTATTCATCATCCTACTGGTTTCAAATGGGGTTCGACAAGAGAGCGAGGATGATTATTTGCACAGCTCGTTCTCACTTAAATCAAAATCCCCAGTGCAAGTTCACATACCCAGGTAGTACATTATTACTTCTTCTTCGTTCGCTCTCTGATAACCACCACGAAAAATCGTGTGATTTCCGCCTGGGATCTTGAGATAAGTTGTACTGCTAGTTCCACAGTAGAACTGTGTTATTTGCACCTTGGTTGGCTCACTCAGTATCCCGGACTTCCCATGAAAGCACATTCGTTTTCATCATGCCTTTAATTCGGGTAGTGGGCTTCCATAGTCTGTGACAGCCTGCGTATCTGACGACAGGTGGTGACTGTGTATTTGACTTCGCCTAGACGATTAATGTTCACGTTTATCTCGCACGGGAGCTTGCCTCGTGTAATTAGACGTGTTGTGCCTGTGCCCATGGGTACTGAAAATGTTCTCATCTTTAAGCCTGGTTCAGATTTAGGAAAGATTCGATTGAAGAGTTGGACTCAGGCGCTTTCGCTTTTTTTATTCGTAGTGTCATTCACCATCATCGTGAACCCCTAATCCAAATCTGAGTCTCACCCTGCGTTTTGGAGCACTGGGGACTTGAAGCGTGTTCCCGAGCTGAGCAACTTTGTCCCATTTGTGCTTCAGTTCTTCGAGTACTGAACACCTTCTCTACGCGAGCATGTTTCCGGTATAGGAAAACTCGAAAGTATAAATCGGCCGGTCTGCCTTATTGGCCGAGAGCCCTCTATGGGGTCTCTGCCCGTAAGGAACACCGGCAACTAGAAACTTGTCTTGAGCTATTAAAATTGTTACTTTCGGTTTCCTTGAAACGTTGTCCCTTTCTATTTGTACATTGCGCTGCCCTCTGACTTTGTGTTGTCCTCTCGTTGTACTCGCTATGTTATTTTTTAAAATTCTCTTTATGCATCCAGCTGTTTCTGAATCTGTCAATTGCATTGTCCGCCCCTCCAATGATCAGACCGTATTATCTTGGTTATATGCTAACCCTGGGTCCGTCGAGAGCAATGCGGTACCCTTCGCATCCCGTAAAATGTTCCCATTCATGATGAAATGTATGCCATGATCTCTTGGTTGGTACCCTTCGCATCCCGTAAAATGTTCCCATTCATGATGAAATGTATGCCATGATCTCTAAGCGACGCAACTCTTTCGGCAGAGCATACGCAAATGTGTGGCATAGAAATGGTATTGACAGACTAAGCTGAACGTTTGCAGTGCAGTGGTACTTTCAGTGCTGTTATACTCTGGTGAAACTTGGACTGTGTATAGACGACATGTAAGGAAGCTCAATCACTTTCACACAACTTGTCTGAGAAAAATTATGAACATCAGTTGGAACGACAAGATTCCTGATACCACAATGTTGAAATAAATCTGGTATCCCTGACATTGACACTATTCTGATGCAGACATATATTCGTTGAGCAGGTCATGCTGTACGTATCCCAGATCACCGTCTGTCAAAGATACTTATCTATTGTGAGATTGGCGCTCTTCAGTAAAAGAGAAGCGCAAAATCTTCTGAAAAGAGGAGAAATACAGTAGCGGAACAGCGAATAGTACATAGAAAGTCACCGGAAAATAAAAACAGAACACCTACAGTGGTCATCCAATGTCCCAACTGTCCAAATAGTCTTTTGGCTAGAATATTGCTTATTAGCCATATATGAACTCATAGTTATGGGCATAACTCTGAGATTCAAAAGTTTGCATAACAAACGGTCATCACTTGTAATGGACGAACAACAACAATCAGATGTATGCTAGTTAGTTAGTTTAGTTTCGTTAGATAGTCACTTAGAAAGTAAATCAGTTAGTTAACCAGTCAATCAGTCTTTAGATAATTATCATGGCACTTCAGACAAGTTCATAGGTTCTTCGATATCATATTCAGTACGCCCTTCAGCATGTTGTAATTGACTGTTCAGATTATGTATTGGTTGATAACTCTTCTTCTTTTGCTTTCAATATACAATTGAGTTCTTGCAAAATACTCCTCACTCCCATGTTCTGCATTCTTGTAACAGGGAAAAAGAAATACACATCATACCACACAGCTGGTCCACATACACATGATACCACACACCTTGAGTGCAATTAAAATATCAGCACCGTCCATTAAGCTGACACAAGTCACTGTGGCCACGCTGGCAAAAAAAAACCGATTTTATAATCTATTCGTTATACGTGGATTAAAATTAAAATTAGTCAGTACTGTGATTCATCCAACCACCAAGATATAGGGTACCAGAACTCAATGCTTATGGGTGGTCGAGTGATCGCACAGTCACTACTGAGCACGTGCTGTAGACAACGCTAGTCAGGCGGTTTCTCGTCAACCACTGACTAGGCAGCTGAGTAGCTATAGGAAACGTTGTGCTATGACACTGTTACATAGCTCTTATTACCTTTACCTTTTACGAGGTGTCCACGTACGACAATAAAGACAATTCTCAGCACATACTTCATAATTGATTCCATGATCTGTTAGCGGAGATACAATGAACATTTCTAATCTCATCTCAAAAACATTCTACTAACACTTAGACATGCAAGAAAACTATAGAAATCCTACAAGTTATGAACAATAGACAAAGTATCTTAATAATAGTATTTACTTCTTTAACTTAAAATATGTTTTTGTGAGATTTGACATTACGATGTTTAAGATGGATTGGTAATGATAGTTCTACATCCAGGAAGTCATTACATGGTGCATCATGATGTCAACAAAATATAGTAAATGAGTATTCCATAAAGTTAAGAGAACTTGTGGTCTAGTATGAGGTCACGAATGTTTATATTAAAATGTGATATTACACAGTGATATTAAAAAAGGATATTACACAGGATGATATTACATTTGATATTGCATAATTTGATAACATTTGATATTACATATTGATATTTCTTGATAAAGACCTTTTGGTCGAAACGTTGAATATGTTTTGTGTATTGCAATTTGTATATTTTCTTGTGTAATATCATCCTTCGTAATATCCTTTTTTTATCCTATCAAAAAGTGATATTACACAGGGATATTAAAAGTGATATTAACCAGGCTGTGACAAGAGATCAACAGAAAAAAACCATTCCTGCTAATTTTAAAATGTATGTATCGGAAATTAGTAAGATTACGCATATCTCACAAAGTGATATTACTCAGAGTGAACATTCTGAGAAGGTGATGTTATCAGTTAAGCCTATTCTGTCTACAAAAGTGATATTACGCGGTAATACTACTCAATCTAAGAAGGTGATATTGAATAGTAAGCTTGTTGTATCTAAGAATGTATTACTAGGTGAGTATATTCTGTCTCAAAAGATGATGTTACCTGGTATTACTATTCTATAACAGAAGATGTTTCTACATAGTGGGGCTATTCATCACGAAAGATTTTATTACATAATGAGACTATTATATCTAAGAAGACCGTATTACACAGTGAGACTATTCTTTCTAACAAGGTAATATTTGCAGTGAGATTATTCTATCTAAGAAAGTGATATTACACAGTGAGACTATTCTTTCTAACAAGGTAATATTTGCAGTGAAATTATTATTCTAAGCAATTGCCTCTGGCTTACCTCTGGTGGCGTATAGGCGCAACAAAAATCTGAAGGACGTCTTGGTCCATAGCCACCTTAAGTCTTCTGTTCCCGACCATTTTGGCACTGTACGTTGCTCACGTGACCGTTGCTATACATGTCCTTATGTGGTACAGATGCTCTCCATTTCATTTCCCAAGGCCACTTTCTCCATCGATGAGGCCTTTACATGTCAATCCCGTAATGTTATTTACGTGATCATATGTATACGCTGCGGTAAACAGTACATCGGGGAAACCGGCTTAATATTGATAGATCGCTTTTGTAACCATCTTCATGCCATTAAGCACAGAACACCTACTCCTGTGACCACACACTTTAACGGAGGTAGGTACAATGGTGCTCTTGATATTCAGGTCACTGTCATCAGATCGTGCACCACCGATGATAGATCTAGGTAGGCTCTAGAAAATCGTCTTATTCTTGAATTGGGTACCCTCAAGCCTTTTGGACTCAATACCGATCACTCTTTTGTCTAGTACTGGGTTGGTGCGTTCTTGGTCTTCATTAATTTTGTTTCGTCATTTACGTTATCTTTTTGTTCTTTTCGTTTCCACATATATTTACATTTTTCGTGTCCTTCTAGCATCTCATTTCCATATTTCCGTTAGATACGTTTGTGTGTCGTAAAAATTTCCATTCGTCTTATTTTGATGTTGTGTTCATTTCTTGATAAAACGTTTTGGTCGAAACGTTGAATATGTTTTGTGTATTGTAATTTGTATGTTTTCTTCTGGCCACATCATTACCCACCAGTTTTAGATTCTTCTTCTTCTTCTTTCGTTCACTTGAAACATGTGTCTATATCTGTAATTCTGTCTCCTTAATAAAACGCACTGTCTTTTGTAGTTCATAGTGTCCCATAGAGCTTTGATTCCAGTGTTGTTTCATCTGGCCAATATGTCAGCCTCAGCGTTTCATGCTCAGAACACTCTTGAAGTATATGTTTGGCACTCTGTGCTGCCTGTCCACATGTACACATGGCCGTGTTGCCAATCTTGAACTTTGTATACATGTGACTGCGGAGTCGGTTGTGTCCTGTTCTGAGACGTAGAATTATAACTTGTTCTGGTCTGTTCATAATGTGATAGTCATCATGTGTTGGTGTTTGTGGCTTTCTTATTGACTTGATCATCTGTTTTTTTATGTAGGTGATTGGTATATCTGGTTGGACTTCGGCAGCACCTTCATTAGCCAGTTGGTCTGCTTTTTCATTTCCTGGTATTCCACAGTGAGAGGGTATTCCACTGCATGGTTACCCTATACTGGTAAGACAATTCGCTAAGTAGTTTTTTTAAGTCTGTTAGTTTTCCAGACTGGAGAGCTTGAAGCACTGACCTTGCATCTGTCAGGAATACCACAGGTTGTAGGCCAGAGTTGGAGTTCAGCAGTTTTTTAGCTGTCACACTAATTGCCTGGATTTCTGCATCATAATTATTGCAGAAATTTCCTGTCGGTGTTCTGATTGTATCTCTAGGCGTGTGTGGATATTCTATATATATACACCTGCACCTCCATTCCTCACAGCATTCTGTGCTGACCCATCTGTGTACACTCTGACCCATATATCTTGTGGATATTCCTCATCCAGGAACCTGAGGGTGACTGTCATTCGCTGCACACTGTTCTGTTCGTCCTCGCTTAGTATTCCTTTCATATGGGTCTGAATGTATATTGGCATTCCATGGCTTATACTCCACGGGGTTTGTTCTGGTACAGACCTTAAGGTGCTGTCAACTTCAGGTAGGTCTGTAAGTTGTCTACGGAGTCGTTTAGCTTGATGGATAAAGCTGCTCCTTTTCAGTCGCCCCATTGCTAGATTTTGGAATCTTTCCTTCATTGGAGTACTTGGCATACACTGAAACTTTTCTGCTTGAATTAGTACTTTTGTGTTTCTGCGTTCGCCAAGTGTTTGCATTCTTCCCATTTTCTGCATCTCTGCTATGGGTGTTGATTTCATTGCTCCCAACATTATTCTAAGTGCCTGGTTTTGCACTTTATCTAGATCTTGTAATGTGGTGTTTGATGCAGGACACCATGCAGCTGAACCATATTACATGTGTGGTCTTATGCCATGCTGGTAAACTTTACTGAGTATATTTCCACTGGCTCCCTATGTGGTTCCACTTAGTTTTCTTAGGATAGCTAACTTCCTCCTGGCTTTTGTTGTTGCTTTGTTTATGTGCTGCTTCCATGTCAGCTTAGCATCAAAAGTAACTCCGAGGTATGTGGCTTGTTTGTCTTCTTTCAAGAGCTCTCCATCTATCTTGATATGACCAGCTTTTTGTTTTGCTGAGAGGGTAAAGAGTGTAGTGCTGCACTTATCTGTGTTAATCCTTACGCACCATCTATTTGCCCATAAGGTTAGGGAATCGATAGCTCTTTGTATTTGTTTAGTGGCCACTGTTGCATGTTCTTCCGTGCACCAGATCACCAGGCCGTCAGCATACATTGCCACTTTGATCCCGTGTGGTAGTTCAGCAACTAGGTCATTGATGTAAACATAGAAAAGTGTGGGTGACAGGACTCCTCCCTTGGGGACTCCATGACGCAGTAGAACTTTCTTGCTCTTGCGACCATCTAATTGTACCCTGGCTCTTCTATTATGCAGGTATGCTTTTGCCCACTTGTACATTCGTGAGCTAACCCGGCAATTTCCCAATTTCTTTAGGAGCCCTTCTTTCCAGACATTATCAAATGCTTTCCTGAGGTCTATCCATGCTGCTAGTACCAGTTTCTTTTCTTGGAAGGCATCCTCAATCTCTTGGGAGAGGTAGGTTGCCTGATCTTCAGTAGAGTAGCACTGTCTGAAACCTGCTTGCTGTGATACCAGAAGGTTTTCACTTTGAAGGTACCACTGCATCCTAAGATTGATAATGCGTTCCATTGTTTTACATAGACAGCTTGTGTGGCTGATAGGCCTGTAGTTGGAGACTGTGTTTCCATCTTTTCCTGATTTGAGGAGTGGTATCATTATTGCTTCTCTCCACGCCTGTGGTACATTACCTGTGGACCAGCTTGTGTTAAAGATCTGCAGTAGCTTTGCTCTTGCTGCAATTCCCAGGTTTCTAATCATTTCATTGGACACTCCATCAGCTCCAGGGGACTTTTTCATTTTCAATTTGGATATTGCATGCTCCAGTTCTCTCATTGTGATTGGTGCCTCCATGACTTCAGGTATAGGTTCGCCTTGTCCAATGTTTTGCTGGTTCTCTCGAACCTCCTGTTGTTTGTCTGGGCTGACTTTGACGTTATTGTCATCTGCAAAGGAATCTGCGAAGTAATCAGCTTCATGTTTACCTGTTAAAATGTTTCTATCTTTATAAAGTGTGATCCTGGTATTTCTCCCTGTACCTTCATCATTTAGTTGTTTTACAAATTTCAATAATTTCCTAGTATCTCTTTCTAGGTTCAGCGACTATGTTTTTTCTTTCCAGCTACTCCGTCTGGCTTGTAACTTGGCTCTTTGAAATTTAGCCTTTGTTTGCTGATATTTGTTGTGATGTTCTTGGCTAGGTCTGTTCTCAGCCTGCTGTCTAGATGTTCCCATCTCATTTTGCAGCTTTTTTCCAGTTCATCATTCCAGTAGGGTTTGTAGTTTGTGTGTGCCACCCTGGGTATGGTTTTACTAGCAGCATGTAGTATACATCCATTAAATTCACTCACTTCTCTATTGATGTCTTTGTCCAAGTTCATGTCCTTAGCTAGAACACTGGTTAAATGCTGGTACATTTTCCAGTCTGCCCTTTTATAGTTCCACCTAGTGAGCGTGCTGCTGTCCTTGGTAAATTCATTGTGGATTTCCAGAAATACTGGTCTGTGGTCACTACCTCCAAGCTGCTTTCCAACAACACGTGTGATGTTCCATTCCAAGCCTGGTGAGTGGAATGCCAGGTCTGGTGTAGAGGTGGTGTGCCATGCTCTCGAGTAGAAGGTTGGCGAGTCTGCTGGCTGGTTAATAAGGATGAGATTATTTTCATCCTGCCAGCTCTCAAGTTCCTCACCTCTCTTGTCGATATGATCGTTGCCCCAGCTCTGAGAGTGGCTGTTGAAGTCACCACACACCATAAGTCTCTCTTTGTCTGGAATTGTGTCTAGTGCCAATGGTTTATCATTTGTGCAGTAGTAGTTCAGGAGATGAAATTCTGCACTGTCTGTTTTTAGGTGGAGCATCTGGTATTCTGCCCCTTCCATATATACTTCCAGCTGACATGCGCTGATATTGTTTTTAACAAGTGTCAGAATTCCACCCTTTCGCCTGTCCTTTCTGTCAGATCGGTAGCACTGGTAGCCTCTGATTTTGAAGGCTATGTCGCTGCTGAGGTGTGTTTCTTGGATACAGCATATACTAACTTGTTCTTCACTTAGGATATTCTCAAGTTCCAAATTTTTGCTGTATCCATCTCTTTTACTGTTCACACCCTCAGCATTCCAGTGCATTATTTTTATTGGTCGTTGATTTGTTTGGCCAGTGTCTCTATTCCCTTGCCTCCTGGCTCCTCGGGGCAATCGAGTAGGACTTCCAGTAACTGAGGTTTGGCCCTTTCGAGGTATAGGGCCCGGCACCGTCCCTGCCTGAACGTCCGCCACAGGGGAGGCACCATAACTAATTATAAATACAGACATATTTTCATTGTGTTTTGTGCGTGGCAACCTGATTATCTGTGCGCCTTTTGGCTGGTTGCCTCCGTCTTCAGAACTCTGCTTACTTGGGCTGGACTATGGTCCTGCTCGAGTGGGACTGCCCGACCAGTCTTAGTTTCCAGCCCCTGATGGCTGAACTACGTCCCATCACCACTGCACGGTGCTGGTCTCGATGGAGTAATTTTAGATATAGTCCACCGTGTCTGAGTGAAGCGATTATATTAACCTGTGTTTTACGTAAGTACACTTGTTGTTACGTTTCACGCAGTTTCCTTTCTGTTGATTGTCGTATTAGTAATTACTGTTTATATCATTTCTAGACGTAATAGAGGGAAATAAATACTGAATTGTATTATAAATAGAAATATCTCAAACTGACGAGTAATAACTTGCATAAACATTAAGTTGTACAGTACTAAAGCGGTCGTGTAACACCAAAAATAGCACTTTCTAATATTTGTAGAATCCTTTTATTGTTGCTCAAAAGAGTGATGAAAAGGCGAAAATGATTTATTTCGTTACATATGGGTTTTCCCATACATACATACACCTCAAAACGAAGGTGCACTCCACCTGACGATAGTACCGCGTATATTTAAATAAGGTAATTTCGTAGATCCAAGCGATAACCTCTAGGGATTTCTTACGAAAACATGCAGCTATAATGGTCGAAGCGGGTTCGAACACAATTTCTTAAACAACAAATGGCAAACCAATATACCATAGATGAGCCAACAGTCACAGAAAATGTACATCATCAATCGTAGTATAGGTGCGTAATTAATAACAGTACATATTCATCATAAATCACAGTATTTGCATTATCAATCATAGTATAGCGCGTCATTAATCACAGTATGGGTACGTCATCAATCACAATATATGTATCATTTCTAAGAAACTATAATAGGAACTATTGCTATACATGATTTCGATGAATGTCATCCAGCTCTATAAACAATACTAGAGCCTGCCTTGTAAAGTCCGTAGATCTGTGTAAGATGTTGGAGAATGCGAGCCACTGATATAAGATACAATGGAGTCATAAAGTCATCTTTATTTGTGGACCGGTACAAGATCTTTACTCAACAGTTGCCTCAGTAAATGGTATCACAATGGAATGAGAGCCATTGAAGGATTCCAGTATTCATTATCAACGTCGAATAAAGGATCAGGGATTTCCAGTTTGAAGTTAATAAACGTCAACATCGTATACGCAGTTAGTTGGTGGTCATACACACACAAATTAGGCTTAAACAATACAAATATAATAGGTGTAGAATTAAATTGAACAATAAACTTATTTAATGAGCTATGTTGTATATCTTCTGATTGTTGTATTGGACTCTCTATTTTCATCATCACATGATATATTCTTTCGAGAACGTTGTCTTTGCAATTGATGTCCTGAACACGACTCTATCCTGTGCCAGTCTGCCTGCCTCCTCCAATTATATCTTCATACAGTAGTTGATGTCATCTGTCCATCTACTTCTAGGTATTCCTATTCTTCTACTTACCGGAGTTCTGGCCTCTAACATGCGTCTTTTCGTGCAATTATGTTTTTTTATATGTCCGAAATATTTCGATTTTTTATGTAAAATTGTATTCATCAACCATCCTTCCTCTATATTCAGCATATTCAAAACCTTACTGTTCCTTATCTTGTCTGTCCAAGAAATTTTTTATTTACCCTAAAACTCTTCAGTTCGAATGCTTATATTATTTTTGCCGTTGTTCTATTTATTGTCCAAGTCTCGCAGCCGTGCTCTATTTCAGAGTTGACATTTTTGTTTAGAAAGTTAAAGTCATCTGGGCATGAAAGATAATGATTAAAAATACACAGTAACATATTCACAAAACAAATACAAGCACAATTTAAATTAACAGCAAATGAAATGGACCAGATCGCTGTTAGAATAAAACAAATATGGTTGTTGTTGATTAGGTATCAGGTATGTTGATTATCATCTTCGCACACCGGACACGTCTATAGGTGCTCCAATCTCCGCTTCAATAAATCTCTCAGGGTATAACGGATGATGGTTCTGGTTCTATGTTGGTTCACTACTCTTTCTGAAATCTTTGTTAAGGGTTCTCTTCGGGCCACGCCCATCCTCACTCCCAATTCTTGCATTCTTGATATTGACTCATGCTTATTCATCTCAAAATCATCTGATCGTGAGGACCCACGAAGAGCAGTGAATATGTCTGCTCGGTCAATAGGCTGACCGTCAGTTTGGTGGCGAGACTGGCTAATTTGTCGGCACGTTCATTTCCATCCACGTCAGCATGCCAGGGGACAAAAATAAGCACGAGTTTTCGTAGTGATGTCCGCATTTTAGCTCTCTCCAATGACTCCGCCTATTCCCTACGTACATCACCTGTTTTGACTTTCGGAATTATATTCAGTGAATCACTTAGTATGCAAGTATAGGAATAGGATGCGACTCCAGCCAGTAAAGTGTCTGCGTTACGGCGAATACTTCCATAGCTAGATTGCTCGTTGTTGCGGTAAAGGCACCACTGGCTTCGTGTACTGTTTTCCCTTTTGATCTGACAGTAAAGGCCCATGCGCGTCGCTGGTGACGGATGACCGACCCGTCCGTGTAAATCACAACATCTGAATCATCAGCATTCTCGCATATTAGTGCCTTGACCTCAGCATACACGCTTACGTGGCTGTGTATCTTGCACTCTCTGTTGAGTGTAACGATGGTCTTGACTGCCTCTTGAAAGAACGTAGGAATGGGTATCCATTCCTCGCCAGGACCTATGTCTTCTGGGGCGCAGATATGTTTAACGGTATCCTCGGCCCGACCTATCCACGATTTACCTCTCTTGAGCCTGCTTCCCTTCACAAGAGGGAACTCGCTGTGTAGTGGGTGGTCTGTGTAAGAACTCACTCTAAGGTATGCACTTGCACGCCACGGATAAATTCTATGAAATATGCTCGGAAAAACAAGGATAAATCTCATAGCCACACAGGGTGTGTGTCCCTTGTGCATCTAAGAATTATCCGAATCGCTTCGTTTTGAATCCGCTCCAGCCTCTCAATCTGTTTAAATCTTGTTAAATACGGGATGCGTGTCCAATACATTTCAACCTTTTAGTATTAGGCATGATTTCATACAGATTATGTGACTCGGAAATAAAAAACACGAAGCGTGTGCAACCGATCATTCTGTCGGCACACAAAGCACTGAGAGTCCACCCCCCCCCCCTCAAGAGTCTTCCAGTGGAGGTGGAAGGAGGACCTCTTAGTGCGTTGCGTGTAAATCAATTGATGCTGCGTTTTAGGCGCCTTTAGTGAAAGTTCTTTGCGTTAAATAATGAGCGGTTTGTTTCGTAAATCATGTGGACACCACTTCCTGTAATGAAACACAAATCTTTATAAAGAAAAAATACACGACAGAGAACGAATAAAATAACAGTATTGCAAATGGACTAGACTGCTGAGATTTAATGACATAAAAAGCCATGGCACTGTTGATGTGTCGGCGGATTATTGGATGTGACAGAAAGTTATGAATAAAATCCATATTGCAGATATTAAAGAGCTTAGTTGCTCGTAATTCCGTTGCTCGTATGGATTTGAACTCAAAAACAAACAAACATGGAGATTTGCTTAGTTTTAGATTCCAACATATCGATTGTAAAATTGTTAGTGACAAACGTCAACAGATGAATACATCATAAAAGTGAAGAGGGGTGAAGGAGAGAGAGATTGTTTTCTCTTTAAAGCAATCAGAAGAATATTGATTTTGTCTTTCGCTGCTGAAAACAATAATAAATGGAAGCGGGAAATGCTAGAGTTTAAGAGGAAGATCTCTACAAGTGTTAGAAAATGTATTGATGTTGACAAATAGGTTTTTGACAAAGTCACAAAGTAATACATTTTACAGTTGCAAAACAAAATAGCTGAGCTGAAACAACATAGTTAACACGATAAAAGCTGAATAACTCAAGCTTTTGACCATAAGGTGGTCTCTGAATAGAAAAATAGGCATTGATCACATTCTATCTTAATTCTTATCAACTGTATTGACTGCACTATATCATCTACATACTTCTGCGTTCGTTCTCAAAATCCTGCAGATTAGCAGGATGTAATCCGGAGAACGGACTGCGTTGCGTCATAGTTTATAGCATTGATGCGATATCTGCGCCTTTCGTCTAACCACATCAGACTTCAGCATGGCTTTTGGTCACTGACCCTATATGGGATGGGATAGCCAACTCCATACTATAATCTTCGTAGTCCCCTTCTTAGTTACCTTACGACATGCATGGAAGGTAAACAATGTTGCTATTCTTTGCTCTCTTCTCGATGGGTCAAATGACATGAGCCCATGGACCGCTGGATCAGCAACCAACCAACCTTTCCTCTCGACCCCGGTAACACAGGGTCGACCCTACATACGATAGTTTCAAAATTAAATACATTAGATATATTTTGAAGTCGAATTAGAAGTACATGTATCAAAATTTGTCATAAATTACTCCATGGAAGAAATTTTCTTATCAGATATATTTTCAGTGTAATAGGTGAATCATACAGATATCAATAATTTTCTTTGCCATTTCTACACCAAAGGTAAGCCCATTATGTTGGTAAAGTGACGCATGAATCAATGAAGTGTGTACATAATAATTTCTATTGCAGAAAAAAGTGATAGAAATAATAATTGGAGATCACTGCGCGTCACTAATGAATATTCACATTGCAGACGTGACACGCAGTGTTAATCTTTGCTCACAGGAGGAGATAATAGAAATCGATTATAGTGTTTGTGTGTCTGCGAATAATCTCAGGTTAGTCACAAGCTCATGATTAGATTGACAAGTATGAAAAATCTCAAATTATAAGAACCAAGTAAATTATAAGAACAAAGTAAATTATAAGAACCAAGTAAATTATAAGAACCAAGTAAATTATAAGAACCAAGTAAATTATAAGAACCAATAGAAAATGAGAATACAGAAAAGAAAAAAATAAGTCATGACGACTTTGTCGAAACGTCGATTCTGCGTATTATGTAATGTAAAACACTGTTCACCTAAAGTAAAAATTTACGTTGCTTGTAATACACAGTTTTATTGTGGATTAACAAGACTAAATAAGCGAACATCAATATATAAAGATGTAGGAAAAGATGTATAACGTTCTTCAGATAGTGTCTGATTAAAAGCCAGCACCATAGCTTAGAAAATGTATTGTGCAACATTGATTAACATGCATATTTCGGTGATTACACAACAGCATTTGACATATGACTGTATAACATCATACACTGTAGACAGTTATTTAAAGCATGGGTTTCTCAAAATAACTTGTGCACTTAGTAATGATTATGTACCCCGAACAAGAAACATCAGTAAAAGTAAATGAGGAATCATCGAGTTGATTTAATGGAGAGAAAGGAGTAAGACAAGGATGTTGTTTTCTCTCTCTCCCTCACCGTGTTTTTTAACATCTTACAGAAATTATAGTGAGAAGCGCAAAATATGGCCAGGCTTATATATAATTTTATCCTCATAATTAACATCGGTGGACAGTAGATCCGAGAAATTAGATATGCAGATACCATATGTAATATCCTCACGCAAATACGTATAAGGTTAATCACTTTTCTCTCACTCCAAACGTCGACAGCGGAACGCTCTCTAACAACCTCACTTCCTTCCTGTTATTGTTGGAACCAAACTAATCTGGCAGCGACGTTGACTCCCGTGTGTCCAGAACTCTAGGAAACATAGTTGAGTGTCCGAGGTATTATTGATTAACACCCACGCTGTCAGTTACCATGACACTGGACTATCGATTTTTCAGTGCACTGTCTATGGTATAGGTAGCTATGCTCGGCAGATACAAACCTGAATTATTAAGGTCATATAGTGTGTTGTCTGTATATAGTACGTATACGTCTATTCTCATGATGGTGAGATCCAAACAAGTGCTATACAATATTAAATATTGTTCTAATTACAGCTAATAGATGCAATATTGTCAAATGATTATCATGACATAGAAGTGATAGTTACATTCTATATCAGAGTTACATTCTATATCAGAGTTACATTCTATTTCAGAGTTACATTCTTTATGAGAGTCACATTCTAAATCATAGTTACATTCTTTATCAGTTACATTCTATATCAGAGTTACATTCTATATGAGAGTCACATTCTAAATCATAGTTACACTCTATATCAGAGTTACATTCTATATCAGAGTTACATTCTATATCAGAGGTGGAGAAAAATACGGTCGATGGGGAATTCCGATCTTCGTGATATTTTCATTTTTCTAACACAGTAGATATTCAAAGACTGAGAAATCAACATCGAACTGGAACTTTCAGACGCTAAACTCTGATGTATTTATTGAGACTGGACACAGAGCATATATGGTCCAGAGTGCGCTGATGATAACCTGCAGTTATAATTCATAACTAACGTCAGCCTCATTCTGTCCACATCAAATCAATCGCTACATAGAGTTAGTACAAATTCTGAAAATAAGTTTTAATTAAATTGGACCGTGCGGTAAATTGAAAACGAGAAACTTCAGGCTTCGGCTTGCAAACTGAAATATCAGAACCATGTGCCAGGCCCTCAACGACATTACCAGGATGAGAAAAGCCGCTGTTATCGATGCCGAAATCAAAGTTCTTAACATAGATTTTGCTGTTCTACGGGATACAAGTTGTCTTAAGGATTGACAATTTAAAGAGAGGAGAGAAAGACGGAAGGTGGGGTATTCCTTAATCTGGAAAATCAGAGAAAAAAATGCATCTCTGCAGCATTGGAGTGACCTTTGGAGTTAAGAAGTCATTAATTGGAGTTATTGAGCGCCCAACTGGTGGATATGAACTAATTTTGCCATTTAGATTGTTGACTTCAAGTGAATTTATATTTCCTTTAATAATTCATTCGTCATATGAAGTGTTGTTAGAACCTCTTTGTTTATTTTCTTCTCTTTCCGTGATTTTCTCCCTATTCGTATATATATTAGAAGAATATATAAAATATTTTCCTATAAATATTATACACATATATAAACATATATATATATGTTTGTTTTGTTTGTTTTTTGTGCCACTATTAAATTGTCATTAATTAATTGTCATTATATTTAATAATAATTATATATATGTATACAACAAGGGACATATTCTTTACAGAATGTTGTCTTATTATGGATACTCTGAACACCTCTCTGTCCAGGGCCAACACGCCTGCATACATTTTTGAATGTCGCTGGTCCATAGTCTTCCTGGTTTTCCTCTTCTTCTCTCACCTAGAACTCTGCCCTCCAGAGTCAGCCTTTCGATACCATCATGTCGCTTTAAGTGTCAAAAATTCCGTAGCTTCCTTCTTAAGATGGTATTTAGAAATCACTCTTCATTCAGTTTCACTAGTTTCAAAACTTTATGTTATTTTATCTGTCCATGATATTCGTAAGATCTTTCTGTAGCACTTCATTTCAAATGAATTTATTCTTTTGGATATTGTCTTGTTTAAAGTCCAAGTACCGCATCCATATGTTGTCACTGACAAAAATAATGGACGACAGAATTGCTGCCTTCGATATGTAAATATATAGAAGAACGTCGTGAAAATAAAACCAAGACTTTCTGATAATATTAAGTATGAAAACAAAAATGACATAGAAATAAAATACCTAAATGATTTGAATCAAAAGACATGCCACCTTTTTTTTAACTTAGCTTATGTTAGAGTTTAGAGTATCGAGAAAGAGGTATAAAGAGATACAAAGGAGAGTAAATCATTATATGGGCATGATACATTTTATCAGAGTGCATCACCACAGCAAGCGTCCGGAAGTTGGAGGTCCGTTGCACCCAACCTCCAATATAGACACAACCCTTGATTCTGCTATTCGTTTTGTGGAGCTGTTTATGTGTAACTCTCGACAATAGATTGCCACCCGACGAAGTCAAAACATGCCGTTATATATAATATATTTTCTGTTAAAGACGGATGTGTCGGGCTATTGACGCAAATAAAACGGTGACACAACGCATTTCATTCTCTGGACTATATCCTGCTGGAAATCTAATAGGATCATGGTCCGGCCACAAGAGAGATCCAGCGGGAGTTTGAGAATGTACGCTGAAGAAGAATATCATATATTTTGAATAATTTCGTGTCTCTCGTTGGTTGAAGTTGGCACACGGCACATTTAACCATATATATTGTAAACAACAAAATCATGGCAATAATTAAGCCATCACATGCGAAGACGTTATTTGATTATGTTCGTTGGCGAGAGCCACGAGTTATAGAGAGAGGTCGAGATCCAGTGAAAGTTATGACATAATTTTACGGCAAAAACAATAATTTCGTACACCAACGGTAAAATTATAGCGAAATGTAACCATCAATATCAGAAATAGTCTTAGCATTCCGATATGGTGGGAGTGATGCATCCCGGAAAATGCACATCTAGTCTTACGAAACCTCAAGATAATATATGCTGACACTGAAAAGAAAAAAATGATAACAAGTCTGCTAGAAGTAAGCCTTAGCAACCAACAGCTACTTTCAAGTCAAGTGACCTGGTTCGCGCGTACACAGTTTAAGGAAATGTCTGCTGCAAGCTGAACAAACTTCGACCAAACAAATCTCACGTCACGAGGGTTATGTGTTGTTCTGTGAAATCTATAACCTGGCCTCGATTATGCTGTTTTGGTTTATACACAATCTCTCTGATAGAATCAGGTTAGTTGTCAAAATAATATGTTTATCAGTGTACAATTATGTAAGCTTGGTGCCAAAATTCGCAGTGACTGCACGAGTTCTGACGTTGTAAATGGATATTTCACACCAGAAGTGTGCATGCAAACAACACATATCAATTAGCGAGTACACACAGTGAGAAATATGCTTGTGATTTCGCTATATTTGGATTAAGAATAGCGTAAATGTTACAATAAAACACAATGTAGGTTGTATATTAAATTAGAATGTGGATAATTCAACGATATTTTTCATTTGTATATTAACAACCAAAGTGTATAATTTTTCAGTTGTATGTCTATACATATTTTCCTATTTGTAGCCTATTTTCTATCATAATATAAGTAAAATAAACAATGAGAGGTACAGAAGTACAGTGTTCCCAATATAAATAACAGAATAACATTTAGCAAGTAAATTAAATAATACCATAACAAAGTTTACGTTTTGAATTTTGAACCTTTTTATGGAGTTTTCAGTGGCATATTTCTTATTCTTCTCGTTCGCAGTTTAACATTTCAATGCATCAAGCCCGGTGTTCATTATAAATGATGCTGTGTTTGAAAGCACCTCAGCGTTCCCATACCGTTTTCTGTGGATATCTAACTCAATGGAACAGTGATTCTACCTTAACTGATTTAGTGTAATGATGTATTCTAGGATATGTTCCGTTTTCTGTCTACCTTCCCACATAGCCACCAAAAAATGGAGTAAGCCTTAGTGTACTTAAGTGGTTGCTAAGTCTGTTGTGTCCTGTTCTCATGCAGAAGATGACAACTTGCTCACCTCTGTCAAGATAGTGGTAGTTGTGTTATGAGTGGTCGACTATTAGGTGGTCATAATAGCTTTAATTAGGGTTCTCTTTTTGTAGTAGGTGATTTCTTGATATTTATGTTCCTATGTTGCTCCATCGAGACAATATGCTTTACTTTATAAGGATAAAGTGATACATTGGGAAGCTGATAGCCTAATATTTGCTCCATTATCCTTTTTAAGAAAGCGACTCTCATGGATTTAATGTCGGTGTTAAACATTACTTGTGAACATATCTATAAATATAAATGAGGATATCCTGCAAGGTGGAGAGTGCCGCAGTAACAAAATAAAGATGGAAATTTTGTTAAACCAAACTTCCTTTTCCCTTGGGAACTACTGGCTGCACCCATCATCACATTTTCGATGGTGTTTTTTGGTAACCTCAATCTCCATACGTCTTTGAGTGATCTTACACATGCACACTATTTAGTGTCTTTTAAATGGCGCGAGCATCACAATTGCTTGAAGCCGGACATGATTGCTTTCATCTTGATATTTGCCCTGTGTAACCCCAGCCATTCAATTCTTGTTTAGGATTGTTACACTACACTGGAACATTTATCCCTTGTGTGTACATAAGTTGTTTTGAAATATTTTACTTTCTCTCTTGCACTTTCTATAGATACATGAATGTTTCTTTGACAGTGTAGGTATCTTTTTCTTCTTCTGTGTTCGTTCTCAAACTCCTACAGATTAGCATGATGTAGTCCGGAGAACGGAATGCATTGTGTCATGGTTTACAGCATTGCTGCGATATCTGCGCCTTTCGGCCTGACACATCCGACTTCAGCATGGCTTTGGGTCACTGACCCTATATGGTATAGGACTGCCAACTCCATCCCATAACTCCCTAGTCGCCTTTTACGACATACATGGAAGGTAAACAGTGTTACTATTCGTTGCTCTCCTTTCGGGCCCCGGCAACACATGGGCGAAACTGTAGGTATGACTACAGCCATTTATAGCGTGTTTTAAAAATGTTCAAGCTGATATAAGAGTGCTTCAGACGTGTTTTCACCCGGAACGACTATATGTAGGTCTTATTATATCCTGTTTGCATTTCTATGTACATTATTTTTGAAATCCGTCATTTTATATAAATACGCTTACCAGGTATTTGAATATTTATCTTCTTCTTCTTAACTGAAATGTGTTGGTAAGCCGGATGTAGTCAGGGGATCGGAATAGTTTGTGCAATTACTTACAGCTTGTTCACATCTGCAACACATTCGACCTCATCATGGGTTATGGGCAGTGTGATCAAAATTTATCAATACAAAATTAGGACAACCCCTAGCGATACAAAATGTTCCTAGAAATAAATCAGGGAACTATTTCTATTTGTTTTTGTTTTAATTTTACTATGAAATCATGATGCTAATGGACTGAATAACAGTTGATAATTAATTATAAACTGCAAAACATGAGAACATTTAACAAGTTTAACTCCAACTTATTAATATTCAAGAATTCGTTGATTTCTCAGATCAAGTTTACGTACATGTTAGCATGTATAATTTCATTACAAATTCAACCTATTAATCTACTCTTATGATTAGTAATATACAGATTTTAAGATTGAGGAGCACTGTGGTCTAGTTGATAGTAAACGTTCCGTGACAGGTTAGAACCCACCTCCGGTTGAAAAAATTCAGTGCCGGATTTTTCGCTTGGCACGATCGTTCCTTATACATAGAATATAACAATACTTAGCCATTGTATAAATATTAGCACACAGATTCTCCTATCGACTTGCTAGGTCTGTCATATAAGCTGACGCGGCAGAAGCGCAAAAGTTTACACCATCACGCGCGCCATGTTGGCCAGATTTTCGACGACACATCTGGCCTTGGAACGACAGCTTAAGCTCCCACACCTACGCTTAACGGCAAGTGTTAATGCGATCAACAGTCATTCACCTGGAGAAAGACAATAGACAATCGTTCCTTCAGTCGACCAACCTGTAAATGAGAAATGGTCACCTGACCCGTGGACTGGGAAAGGTAAACACAACAAGAAAGGGAACTGGCAACGTCACCTAATAGTTGCAGCTGCTTAGAATATAAAAAAATTTATCTTATTTCCCGACGGCAAGTTACTGTTATGAGACCGACCGTTACTTTACATATTTTTTTAAAAACCGCGACATTTTCGGTCCTGGTAAAGTTTTTCCAGAAATTTGTTGATATGTACTGTCCCTTACATATAAAAACTGGGAACCTGGTCAACCCTTTTATAGGTTTACTGTTTCACTTGATGAAACAGCGACCCCCACCCCAAACTTCATTAGTCGCACATTGTGGCATACATAACAAGTTGCAGTGTTTGTTATTACAGGTTTTCCTGTTGATCCATGACAACAAACGGGCATTTGAATATTGAACGTGTTTATAAAGCACCGCAAGGTCGTATGTATTGCTTATTATCTCATGATTTGTGACTGTAAGGTATTTATCGACTTTATTTCTCATATGGTAACCGATTAGTCTGATATACCGATTTAGTATAATTCTAACTTATAAATCTTTATTTCTCTGTAAAAAAATAAAAACGGATTTGATTTACTGCTTCAAACGAGGTAATAAAGTTGTGCTAATAACACGAAAAGAACACACACACACACCACACACACACACACACACACAGACGTTTCTACCAAAAGGTCTTTATCAAGGATCAGAAACACGTATAAATAAAAGACGATAAGTAAGGACGACACAACTTGCGTTCACATATCTAGTAAGTTGGTCGAAATGGTAGAAATGAAGTCAAATTTTGATTTACTGCATTGTGAGGGTCGGTTTTCTTCTGGGATCTCTTCATCCTGTAGGCTAGCTTCAAATTTCTCTTGCGATGTTGTTTATCCATATACGTATAGAGCAGGTTTATCACGCCCCTTTTTGTCTAAGTAATGTGAGTATGTATGTCATTTTAGTAAAATTGTTGTGACATGCTTGATACATACAGCATTTGCCTTCTTCTTCTATGTTGTATTTCGTATAACGTTGTCCTCACTGCCAGTCGGTAAGTCTTTCGATTCTGTGTAAGCTATCCTGCTTCTTCCAGTGTTATATTCGAAAGGTTTTTGATATTCTGTTCCTACCAACGTCTCAGTGGCCTCTTGTTCTTCATGGGACACATTTTCCATGATTAATGTATCTAACCCATTGTGTCTTTTAACATTTCCACAATATATATGATTTCGTACTTTATTGTTTTCAGAAGCTAATCTTACTTTATTGTTTTCAGAAGCTAATCTTACTTTATGTTACATTTTTGACAACGAATGTGTTAACTCTTTTCACTCTCATGGATATTATTAAGACTTTCTATTGCATTTCATTTCAAATGTTGATATTAACTTCTCTGTTGCGGTTGTCAATGCTCAGATTTTACAGCATGTGTTGCCACTGGAAAAATATAGCTTCTTAACATATTATATATCATATTTTGATTTTATTTGTTTTTTTATATGGTAGGTTCATCTTTGTACTTCACGAATAATTATATATGACCCGATCCTTTTGTGATAGCCTAAAGAAAAGCATTCAAACAGCTAATAGAAGCTAGCCTGTTAAAATAAAATTAAGGAACAATGTTTTTAATCGTGGGGAGCACGCCTGAAGAGGAAAATATGACTGTTTAGGAGAGAAGAGAACGATTGATTATCTACCACATCTCGATGTTTTGATGACAATGAAAACCAAAAGGCAAAGATAACACGACAAGTAATTAAAGACTATAACAGCTGTCACAATGACTTTATTTTACGGTGACCTGTCACTCAGTTGACCTGCAACGTTTCTCATTAGAGAACCGCCTTATTCTCAATCTTAGCACTCTTGAGCCCCATGGCATCAATGACCAGTTATATTTTCAATAATCTCTTACCTCCCTTTTGTCCTCCTGCTCCTCCTACATTCTTTCCCTATTCCTTTCACTTATCCTTATTTCTTCCTGCTCCTCTCCTTGATACTGTTGCATTCTATTATGGTGGCTCGGCCTGGGCCCCACCCAGGGTTTAGGGCTACGATGACATGCCACGTTGCGATTGGTGTGTTGTTACGCATTGGGACTGGGACCGGTGCAGCTTTATCCGGGGTGGGCCTGTTGCGGTTTGGTACGTCGGTTTGATGGTTGAACTGTATCCCTCGCTACCCCACTCTACTCTCTTTCTACGGGTTGTTTCACCCATGCTTCATCCTCCTCTTCTCCTTTAGATTCTTCGTCCTACTCTGTCTACTTTCTCCAATTCCACTGCTGTGGGCTATGTCCGCTCTTTCTCCTGTGCCATTCCCAGTGGCCCGTGGGCGCCACCACGTACCTATTATCATATTTCTTCTGGCTATCTTTCTGGCTGCCCCCCCCCTATTTTTTGCTTTATTGGGGCGGCTACCCATACAGTAACGTAGCATGTGGCATATCGGGTCTGTTTGACTGACAACGGTGTTTTTTTGTGGTTTTTTTTAAACATAGACTTTTCAGCGCAAACAGGCTTCCTGCCTCATACGACTTGGATGGCTCGGATGCAGTGAATCCCCCATATATATTTATGAAGCCAGCGTGCAGTACGCACAACGCCCCCAAACGGGTGGCAACGTACGGTTGGTCTCACACAGATGCGAACCTCGTTTCATCGGACACTTCCCACCCCACGGTACATGTCCCAAACTAAAGGATCATGTATCGATGGCCAGAGGCTCTGTCCTTTGATCGTTGTTCCCATAGATGAGTTAGTGTACAGTGCGAGCAATACCCACATAGGCGTTGGTCGTGCGGCTAACTCATCCCTTTATCATCCTCGGTTTATGCGATCGGTCTCATTTTCACAAAACCTGGCCTACAAGGTACTTGTCGTTGTTAACTTGGTCCATCTTCCGTCACATTTTATTGTGACCTCTGCTATATCGACCTCCTCTTACTACGACATTGTGGACAGATGACCCTTACTTCGTCACCTACGACCCTCCACTTCCTCACATGCATTGGCTGTAGCTCCGGGTATGCCTCCTCCCTCTATGGCTTCCTTTTCCTGTCTCCTTAGTCCCTACCTTCTCTGGTGGCCTTCTCTCCGGCACTCTCTTCCTATGTCTCGCTATATCAGCCCGATACTATCTCACGACGTGCTTCCCCGCGATAGTCCCTTACCCGTCCCTTCTGTGCCCTCCCTGTGTCCTCTTGGCTCCCTCCCACCCGCACTTTACTTTCTTGCATAACGTATTCTCGTCTCTGGACTTTCGTCGATCACTCACGTACTTTCTTGTTTCTTCTCTCTTGTTTCTTATTCTTCATTTTTTCCCCTCTTTTATTTTCTACCTCTGCATTTTCTCATACTCTGTCATCTTTATCTATGGCTATTTGGCAATACTTAGAGAATTAAAACAACCAATATTCATACTATTCAAGAATTGCACAGAATAGCTTTGAACAGACAGAATTGGAGAGATATGACCTCTGACTTATGCTCTAATTTCAGCGCAGGAGGAAAATGAATTTGGGTGTAGTCATGGTTCACAACCACCCCCTCCCTTTTAGTTGTTCGCCTTACGCCCCTGTAATCTCATCAGTTGGTGTTCGCTGTGTCCTATTTTTCCTACAGGCTATTGTCTTATCCCATTGTTCTCCCTTACGCGGGTGTGTTTTCTTTTCATTTAGGCGTCTCGGGTACTGTCTATTACTGTGCCATGTCTGTATTTTTCTAACCTGTACAAATACGTGCTATCCTGACCCTTGATAAAAATCTGGCTTTCACTGTCCATTTTTTACTTGATTGCCATAATATGTGTGATCATTCAGATGGAAGAACTGTGACCAGTCGCTGTATCAGTTCAGTTATTACACTATTTTGTTCTCATATATCACCATTATCTGCTCATATTCTCTTCCTGCTGTTTGATCTTCCTCTCTGTTCCTGTCTTATTTGGCCTTTTTCTCTCTCCCCTCTCTTTCTCTCTCACCTGATCCCTCGTACTATCTCATGTTGCTCTTCCCTTACATTATGATTGCTTGTCTGTAGTATTCATTCTCTATTGCCACTTTTGAGGTAAGTATTTTTAATTTACTTGCTACCATATATTTTCCTTTGTCCATCTCATTTCATTCACTCTACTTTGTCCTCCTTACTACTAACTTCTCCCCATACGTTTTTCTCACCTGTCATGCTTCCACATCTTTGCTTCCTCCAGTACCTATCTGCTATTGTCCTCCTCTCCTCCTTATTATAACCCTATGTGTCTCCATGTAAAATTTGTATTATTGTGGTTATTTGTTCTGATGAAGGCTTTATAGTCGAAACGTCGTCTGTCCCTGTATCTCGTTGTTAGGTTGTTTAATTTTGGTAACACACCTACCTATTTTTGTATATCTTGACACTGTGTATGATAGGCTTTTGAATCTCTACCTTTTCGACCAACTTGAATTTGTGAGACACTATTCATACTACCATATAGTTGAAGTTTCTGATTTTATGTTTATATTTAGTATTTTAAAATATCTCAGGTTAATTTATATATGAGAACTTACGGTTAACTTTCGAAATATCTCAACCTTATTAGTTGTGTTGGGATTTACAACCTTTATTCGTGTGTTATATAAGGCCAGTTTATCTAGATCAAAATCGATTATGAAACCTGAAAAATATTATTTTGCATCACCCCAAGTCAGAATAAAGTATAATCTCTATAAGTATTTCACGTAGTAAACAGAATATAAATTGTCCTTAAAATATTCAAATTACCCCATATCGGGCGTACATAACACGTTAGGAGACAATGTATTAGCCTGTTATTCCAATCTTTAACACTACAGCTTCAGATAACTTCATTAATGTCACTATAAAAAATAAAACTCATTTGTTGCTAGACTTATTTCAAGTTATAAAGTCTGGCAGAGGATTTATTGGCATCGCGTGACAAAACTGCGTGTTCTTGAAAAGGATTCTGCAGACAGTGTTAAAAATTAGCTTGGGGTCTGGCCTAAACTTATAGCGTGAGTTTAATCAAGGGGATGGAGGTCTAAAGCCGATACATGGGGGTGTCAACTGAGTCTTCGAAAATGTCAAGTGACTTGTTTCGTTGGCATAAATTACATATGAAAAAGCTGGGGCTATAAATGTAAGTTTATCTATGAGTGATAAGATCACAATCTCTTCTCAATATTGAAGGTATAATAGACATTACATTTTTTTTTTAAATGCTCGCTTTCTGAAGCTCCCCCAGGATCTTTCTTTTAGTAGAGCAATAGTTCTACAAGAAGTTTACAGAGTACACTCCGAGCGTGCTACGCAGAATTGAAAACGTCATGATAGAAAGAAGTTGGTTACTCATATTAAAAACGAACACAGTATCACTTGTATCTGCTGTCAAGGTGATGGTGGAGCCAAAGGCAGCGATAGAGTCGGTGTATTGGCTGGTAATGCTATAGTCCATGGGTCAGTGAAAAAGCGATACATAACTGAGTTAATGAGCGCTGTTGTTGATGCATTGCAAAGTGGTGAAAGGGTAGATGAAAGAAACAATATTCATGTTCAGAGAATTATAGAAATCGGAGTGACCAAGAAAGAGGTAGGAAAGTGCATAATATCTTGACATATCTGAAGAATGACAGGCACACTGGACGACAGGTGATGGTCCGGACTCGACCCAACCCGACTCCAATAAAGACCGCTGTAAAGAAAGTAAGCATGACATTAAAGGCTAATTGTTTATAGTTTCCGTGAATTTCGTTGGTCGAGCTTGGCTTTGATTGACATGCGACTCCAAATGTATAAATAGTGACCAACGAAAACTACGATATTAATTTTACAAAACGTAACGAATGAAGGCTTGTTTACTTTCTGTAAAGAGGTCTTTACCGCCGACGGTCTCCGGCTAGCTGAAAAGTTATGAGAATCTCCACAGTGCAGTTATATTGGTTCCTAATGAAGAGACAAATGTAATACATAGAACAGGGGCGTGCTATGTAGCCGTTCTATTAGTCTCAATAGCGTGCAAAGGGTTCTCTTGCTGCTCTCGTGTGAAGCCAGAATTAGCAGATAACCAAGATCCTAAAAGTACATGTTCCTGGTGCACCCTATAAAAGAGCGACTTGTTCTGTGTTCCTAGCCAGCACTTCAGGGATCGGATTCATGGGTGTGGATGTTATATGTGGAATGAGAACTGCAAAAGGATATGCGATATTTGCGACATTCTGAGCCAACACAACATGTAGCATTCTCGCGCACAGCGACTTCATGTACTGCAGCTCCGTCAACCCAAAATTCAGATGCGTTGGATGGCCGGTTAATGTTGTTTCCCAATATAGGTAGGTTTCGTTACGAGATGGCGATGCTTAGAGTACACATTGAATCAGGAGAAGGCAACGCGTGCAAGAGGGCAGCGTTGTGTAGGTAAAACGATAATGTGAAGTCACAATTGTCCAAGACGAGACCGGCAGAAGTAATTGTTGTTCATGCTAAAGCTCACGTGCCCCGCCAAATCTGACCCCATTCAAAGCATGAGTCATGATTCAGGTATTGAATACGCCAGCTTGAACATGTGTTCCTGCGTATGTAAATAACTTTTTAATACATATTCATATTGTCTGCCGCAGTCGGATGTATCGGGTCCTGCTACAAGAAAGATACAGTGAAAGATAGAAAATGATCACTGAAGAAGAAGAGACCTCCATTGCACAAAGGAAAAGCATCAAACAAATGTCGGGAAGCACATTTTATTGAAATTTCTGACCGAAGCAATGTTGAGACCCGGACACTGTGGGCAATGCCCTTGTATTTGAGGACATTGCAAATCTAGTCTAACTCGACTGTTGCCGTTGCCCAACGCGGCTCATACTGAGAGAATTTGGTTCAGTATCATAGAGCACAGAGGGAACTGATGTATTTCTTACACGAGATGTGTTTGCCGACTGCAAAGGTCCTCGTCAGAGATAAACACGATCTACGTACTTTATGATAAATGCATAAAGTGTGAACAAGGCAATGGGGAAGAGTCACAGCATCAACAGTGCTTGGCGCTGAATTGGAAGATAATCAGAAGCGAACGAGGCGAGTGCGTGAGATATGCACAAGTCAAATCCCACACCCCGGAAGTGTTTGGTGAAACAGCTGCTCGCATGGAGTAGTGTAGCAAACATAAGTCTGTTTCCGTTGACTGTCACCGTTGCCCCACAAGTTTACAGCTTAATGTCCCATACAGAAGAAATTAAGTCTTGAACCTTAGATCACGAATGGTGATAATGGGATGGTCTTCGTACATGAGGAATAGTTCGCCGGCTGCGAAGCGCCCCTCGGATAAATATGCATAGTTGGTTACCCTGGCAAAATACCAGCTATCTAATGACATATACTCCCTTAAAGTAGAAGACTTCTTCAATGGGCGTTGCATTGAGTCGAAAACTGAAGTCTCCTGGGTATGAAAGAAATCTCACAGAAACCACCCATAGAAAGCACATAGGAAGTAAAATGTAGTTGCTCACATTTCTTTGGGTTAGCGACAAACAAACACACAAACATTAGTCCCAATGGCACGACGCTTTTCGCCAGATATCAATTATATCTTGCCTCTTACATTCAACCATACGTGTTGTTCCTCTCACATTTACCCAAACGTGTTAATCCTCTAACATTCAGCCACATATGTTATTCCTCTCACATTTATCCACACGTGCTATTCCTCTCACATTTATCCATACGTATTGTTTCTCTTACATGCATCCACACGTGTTATTCCTCTAACATTCAATCATATGTATTATTCCTCTCACATTTAACTATACGTGTTATTTCTATCACATTCAACCACAAGTGTTATTCATCTGATATCCATCCACACACGTGTTATTCCTATGACATTCAACTATACCTGTATTCTTCTTACATTCATTAAGACATGTAATTCCTATTACATTAATTCATTAGTTAGTTTTATTTTCCTCTTACATTCATTAATGCGTGTCACTCTTCTCAGCCAGCTAGCTATAAGAGCTATTCCTTTCACATTCAACAATATGTGTTATTCATATCACTTTCATCCATGGGTGTTATTCACCAGAATGTGTTATTACTCTCACATTCATACAGCGTGTTATTCCTCTTACATTCATCCACAAGTGTTAGTAGATTTAAGGTCAAGACCGAAACTAAGACGAACATTGTTCGCGAGTTCTTGTTCGCCGACGATTTTGTATTAAATTCTACCAGTCTGAAAGACTTCCAGGACAGCATGGACGTCTTTTCATTGGCATGTGATGCGTTCGGTCTCACCATCAGTACAGCGAAGACATTAGTAATGTATCAACCAGCGCCAGGTGTCCCCTACACAGAACCAGTGATCACAGTAAAGGGGCATAAAAATCAATACTGCCAATAAGTTTGTATATCTCGGCAGCACCCTATTGTAAACTGCTACAGTTCACGAGGATGTTGCCCTGCACATTGGTCGCGACAGGGCGGCATTTGGGAGTCTTCGTGCCAAAGTCTGGATCAGGCGTGGTCTCAGTCTGACAACTAAGTTTGACGTGTACCGCGCAGTGGTTCTACAAAAACTGCTTTATGCTGCGTCATCCTGGACTGTCTTTGCGAAACACGATGGACAACTTAATTCTTTTCACCTTCGGTATCTAAGAAACCTCACGGGAGTACGTTGGCAGGATCGTGTACCAGGCACGAAAATCCTTCAAACGTCCCGTACGCAAAGCAACCATGCCCTGGTGATTAGGTCCCAATTCCGCAGGACTGGCCACATCGTCCGTATGCCAGACAAGCGTCTTCCAAAGGGATTATTCTATGGGGAGCTGTGCGATGGTAAACGTTGAAACGGCGGGCAGATAAAGGATCACCTAAAAAACTCTCTCAAGCACTGCACCATCAATCTTACCTCCTGGGAGACTACAGCCCTTGATCGCTCAGCTTGACACACCCAGATCACTGCTGGCATCACTAAATTTGAGGGAAAAAATAAAGAACACTGCGGATAAATTACAAACGACGAAAGCGGAAGGACAAATACGAAATCTCTCTTACTCCAAACTCTCTACCCTCCTGCATGCACTGCAATATAACTTTCTTGGCACGAATCGGACTAATCGGGCATCTACGAACCCACAAACCAAATTAACCAATGACTAATGTTTTGTTGTTTTTCTACTTGTTCATCACATTTATTGTTTTTCATGCTATGTTCATCTTCGCTTGCGAAGGAGGAACACCATCATGTATTATTCCTATCACATTCATCCACACGTGTTATTTCTCTCACATTCATTCGCGTGTAAAATTCCTATCACATTGATTCGTTCGTTTTATTTCTCTCACATTCATCTACACGTTTTATTTCATTCACATTCATCCACGCTTGTCATTCGTCCATATCCTTCCTATATGCCATACTCTAGCACAGCGATTCTTAACCGTTGCGCCACGGCGAAATATCTACCTGGCCAAGATATTGTATTTGTAGATCTGTAGAATTGCCCTTGTGTTGCTCAGGTCCGAAATGGGAGTGAAGAATAGTGACACTGTTACCTGCCAGGCATTTCGTATGATGCAACTAAGGAGGTTTCGTGAATGCAATGGTCTATCCTTTCTTAAAGACGGACAATGTGACACAGACGTCATGATGATGTCGGATTTGTCTGGCCGAAATGAGCCGCTATCGCAGCTAAGCTGCGCAACCTATGAGTTGGCTGTCCTATCCCATACAACGCATTTCGTTTTCTGGACTGTATTCTGATAATATGCAACAGTTTGAGAATGAACGAAGAAGAAAAAGCAGGACTGTAAAGTTTATATGATAGTATAGAATTCTATTTGGGCCTAATTCTGATCGTGCACGTTTTCTGTTATAGGGTCCCGGTCTCATGAGGATTGAGAAGTACTGCTCTACCCCACCTGTTTACAATCCTATCTTCAACTCTGTATTAACGGCGTTGCTTTTTTTTCTCACAACAAACCAATTCGACTCGTATATCACTATATAATTGTTTTGTGCTCACAATTATAATGGTTGTTTCCCTTTAAAGCTAGATGTTTTTGGATGAATCATTGAAACTTTCAGATGATACATGATTTGTTTGATATTCTGCATGTATTTAGATTTGCACAAATGCACCAAAACAAAACAAAAATATTTAAAAAATTGTGTAAATAAAAAATTTGCATTTTTACAAGTTATATGTAAAAAAATTCGTTTCACTTTAGTTAATTTTATAATATGAAATATTCAATATTTATATCCCTTTTGTTAAATTACATGTTCAAGTTTTTTTTAAAATAATCTCCTTTCCTTCAAATAAACATTGATGAATTGGAAGTCGTGGTGACTGGATTCGATCGAGACTTTACTGTTTTTATCATTTGTAAAGCACTGATAGAACCGACTTGAACTAACATACGCGGTTGAAAGAAGCGTATCTCACTATAAGAGATAAAGTTTCTTAACAAATCCAAAAAATCACATTTTACATAAAGCTTCTATAGAAACATTAATATACTACTTTTCCAAATATTTTGTTTATATATTATGCGTACTTGGAGCTACTACATGTGAACTATTTGTTAACACATTTTTTCATCATGGTAGACCTGAAAAGGTGTAATAGAGATGGTTAAGTTTAATTTTCACCATGAACACATGCTAGTTTATAATCCCCAAATAGTTTATGTGCCTATTTTATATTTTCTGAAATAATTGCAATATCTTCTTCTTTGCCTGCATGTGTTCTCAAACTCCTGCAGCTTAGTTGCGTGTAGTCTTGAGTACGAATTGTTTTGTATTTTAAGTATATCTGTGTCTAGAATTTCAGTGCTCATAAGGTGAATGTAAGTTATGAATCAGTGTTATAGCACGCTATTCACCCTTAAATTATCATATGTCTAGCCAGTGGTTCAGTGCGAAACCGCCTCATTAGTGCCGGCTTAAGCAATCACTATGTGCTGACTTCTTGTAACATTTTCAGCAACGGTAACTCAATCGTTAAGTGCACTGATTTCCAAGTCTGTGATCCAAAAATCAATTTCCAGTTAAACAAGACATATTTGTATTTCAATTATCTACGACTCCTAGGACAACCAAACCTAAGAAATTGGGTACTAGACTTTCTGTGAAAGTAAAGAGACTTCGTGTTTGAGTTTGTCCACGCCTTCTCTAGTTCAGCCGTAGGTCAAAGAGATATAGTTACAATACAGTATTTTTGTAAGTACGTAAGATAGCATGGGAAAAGGATCCTAGTACTTCTACATCTGGTAACACTTCAATTTTAGTAATGTAAAATATCACTAGATTTCTTAGAAGATGTACATAAATTACATTAACAGTTTCTTTTTGTCATTTGTTGACCCCATCTTTTCTTGTCCAGAATTCAGGGACCACCACTCGTGCTTAATTATGTCAATTTTTTATCCTCCCACTTAAAATATTATTTAACATATAAATATTTTTAAAAATATGTGTGATTCACATTTTTAGAAAATCGTTTTCTCAAATCATATAACTGGTCTTAAAAAATAGCGTTGTTGACGTCAACCTTTCTCAACCCCCCCCCCCTTCCTTGTGAACAACAGTCATACTTTATCAGCCCCCTCTCCAATTGACGCTTAGTTTATTAACATACACTGTGTTGTGCGTGGGACTTTGAGCAGTTGCGGATGAAACGGTGGTCATTTGTAAACAGTTCTTGCAGGATGAATTATAACATGTGGTGTAGTTTTCAAAATCAACTATTCGACACTGTTAATTACGACAACATCAAGAATCATGAGTCCCTGTACATTATCATCATCGTAGGGCATTCTTTTCCAGAACGTAGTCTTCTTTATGGACATTCTGAACACCTGACGATCTTGGCGAGTTGACCTGTATCCGCAAGCGACATGTTTAGACAATCAGATATATCATTTATCCATCGTCATCTTGGGCTCCCTCTTCCTCTGCTGCCGTTTACTCTGCCTTCTGATGTTATCTGTCAAGATATACAAAAATAGGTAGGTGTGTTACCAAATTAAAACATAAAACAACTTAACGAGATACAGAGACAGACGACGTTTCGACTATAAAGCCTTCATCAGGACAAACAAATGACCACAATAAAACAAATCTTACATGGAGACAAATAGGGTTATAATGAGGACAATAGCAGATATATAATAAGGGAAGAAAAGATGTGACAGGAGAGAAAAACGTATGAGGAGAAGTTAGTAGTTAGTAGGGAGGAGAAAGTAGACTGAAGAATGTGAAATAAACAAAGGAAAAGATATGGTAGCAAGTAAATTACATTAAAAATACTCACCTCAAAAGTGGCAACAGAGAATGAATGCTACAGACAAGCAATCATGATGTAAGGGAAGAGCAAAATGAGATGGTACGAGGGATCAGGTGGGAGAGAGAAAGAGGCCAAAAACGGCAGGAACAGAAGAGAAAGAGCAAACAGCAGGAAGAGAATATGAGCAGATAATGGTGATATATGAGAATAAAATAGTAAAATAACTTAACTTATGCAGCGTCTAGTCTATGTTCCTTCCATGTGAATGAGCACACGCATAATGGCAACAAAGTAAAAAATGGACAGTGAAAGTCAGATTGCTATCAAGGGTCATGATAGCACGTATTCGTACAGGTTAGAAAAATAAAGCGCCGAAGTGAAAAGAAAACACACCCGCGAAAGGTAGAACAATGGAAAAGACAATAGCCTGGTTTGGTCACAGCGCATACCAACTGATGAGAGTAAAGGGGCGTAAGTAAATAGCCATAAAGAAAGATGACAGAGTATAAGAAAATGCAGAGGTAGAAAAAAAAAGACGTGATGGATCGAGGAAAGCCCCTAGACGGAGATACGTCACGCAAGAAAGTGAAGTGCGGGTGGGAGGGAGCCCAGAGGCTTCTGATGTTAGTCTTTCCATGCTGTTATGTCTCTTTAGATGACCAGCAAAATTCAGCTTTCTTGTTATGGTGTTATTTAGGAGCCAGCCCTCATCGATGTTTAATGATTGTAATACTTCTTTGTTTGTTTCTTTTGCGGTCGAAAGTATAAACAACATTTTTCTGTAGCATCTCAATTTTAATTTATTTTTTTCTTTGCCACTCTTTTATTTAGTCCAAGCCTCACATCCGTATATTGCCGCAGGGAATACGCATATTCTTATCATACACAGTTTTCCTTTGCTACTGATGCATTGCCAGATATTTTTCATGAGGATAAGCTTCGAAAACGCCATTATACTGTAAATTATAATAACAGTGCAAGAAATTCATTTAAACAAATCTATCCGTGTGAAGGTTTAAAGATTATGGAAGACAATACAATACGCTAATTCGTATCTGCCGACGATAGAGTAAGCTAGCAATGGAGCAGAACACAAGGAGTTATAAGCAGTATTATAAGCTGTAATTAACGTTCCTAATATGTTTCTTCTATGAACTACTACTAGAAAGTATGCTGTATCTTTACAAAACTGCAGCTTCAGAGTGTAGATGACAAGGTTACATGAAGTAAATTGAATCATCAAGTTCACACCAAACAAATACCTGAAAGAAATGAAAGATAAAGGGTAGAAATAGCGTATCAATCTTTAATTATAATTATATGGTTTCTTTATTGTAGGTAATATATTTCCTCATCATCAGGTGCCATGCCGGGTGGCGTAGGCGGTCATTGCTCTCCTCAGCTCTCTGTCCACAGTATTATGTATCAAAGTCGTTGTTGTTTCCTTGCCGTGCCAGGTTGTCAAACTGTCTAATATTTTCTCACGTTGTCGCCCTCTGTCTCTGGTGGCTTCAATCTTGCATATTGTGATAATGTTCTCTAAACCTGCCAAAAAGTGAAGTGGCAGTGGCCAAAAAAAGTGGCCAAAAAAAGAAGATTGCCTTTTTCTTATATTGTTGATTAAGGTCCGTTTCGCATTTAACTCTTTCAACACCTCTACATTAGTTTTTCTGGCAGTCCATGGTATTCTCAGCATTCTTCTGTAGAACCACATCGTTGTTGCCTCCAATCTTCCACTTTCCAGTTTGTTTATTGTCCAAGACTCGGACTCAAATATATTGAGAGAGAGAAAAAAAAATCTTTTACATTGAGTTATAACTACGGACAAGCAGGTTTTTTAAACACGTCTACAACTGCTTGATACGGTTATAAGAGATTATTTTAAAACCCAATTATCGTTCCTTACAGAAACCATGTACGTCATTCTTATAGGCGTGAAATTGTCTTGTTGTAATGCATACCCACAATTCAAGACGTCAGGCCGTGTTGTGAACAACACGAGTGGTAGAGGCATGTGCTCTTAAAGGCGTTATCGATTTCACTGACTCGATGTTGTGTCCTAGAAGTTTGGCTGGCATGTATGAATGTGTGTATAACAGAACAGCTGTTTAATCATTTAATGGTATCGTCTTTCAAATATCCTAATATCATGTCATAACGTCTTAAAGTATAATTACTTTCTTCTTCCTTTTCTTCTTCTTTTCCTTCTATGTTCCTGCTCGGTTTCTCTTTTCATTTTATTTTCTTTCCATTTCTTCTTCGTTTTCTTTAACCCCCTAATTTTCCTTTCCCTTTTCCTCCACCTTTCTCCTCTTTCCCCCATCCTCTTCTTCCTCCATTTCTTTCTCATCTTCGTTTTCTTCCTCCAAATTCTTCTTCGTAGCATGTTTCCTCCTCTTTTTTCCGTCTTCTGTCTCCTACCCTTCTTCTTCCCCCTCCTCTTCTTCTTTCTCCTCTTCTTTTTTATCTGTTTTGGTCTTATTCCTCCTCTTTTTCCTCCTCTTCTTCTTTATCCTCTTCTACCTCCTCTTTTTCCTCCTTTTGTTCGTCTTATTTCTCCTCTTCTTTCCCCTCCTTCCTACTCTTATTTTTCCTGCTCCTCCTCCATTTCTTCAACCTTTTTCCTCCCCTCCCCTTCTTCCTCTTCTTTTTCCTCTCCTCTTCTTTCTACTCTTTTCTTCATCCTCTTCTTTCTCTTCATTTTCCTCATTCTTCTCTATTTCATCCTCCTCCTAATCTTCTTCATCCTGCTCTTCTTCCTTCTGATCTTCGTCTTCATCATTTTATTCTTTCAGGAAAGTAATGTCTTCGCTGCTTTCTTTCTCAATTAAGAGTGATGCTTCAACATCTGCGTATTTCGTCTGTACACTTCTAATGTCAACGTTGCATGTACAGAATGACAAAATTAGTATGTTTCTAATGTCAACACTGTATGCACAGGACTACAGGATGAAAAAATTAAAGCCCTTCTAATGTCAATACTGCATACACATGACTACGGCACGTCAGTAATAGTGCAATTACTTGGCATATAATACGGTGGTCTAAGACTGTTTCCTAGCTGAAGAATTTTATTTTAACTACAAACGACACCTGCTGCACCCTGGTCCAGGTCCGTATATTTGTTCTCCTCATGGGAGGGGTTTTACTAAAAATAATAATAATGACATTCACAGGTTTTCGTATTTTAAATACAGTTTTTGATGGAAAATGTGATTATCTTTTTGCGAAAAGTGGCTACGGGATGGTTTTTGGGGGCGGGGAGGGCTTGTTACCCGCCTTTTCGCCATGTTCCTAGTCCTAAAAATCATGTTCGAATTGTTAGGTAGAAGGGGGGGGGGGAGTGTTTGAACACTCCAACATCACTATCTACGGGCCTGGCTGGACCTATCCTATAACATAGGTGTCAGAATAAACAGTGGAAAGTGAAAAAGACATGTGTGATTCTCACTAAATAACCAATAACTATAGCTTGTCACTGAATAATACGATCCTACATTGCCTTTCGAATTCCTCAACGGATTGTAAAACGATGTTTCTGATTATATGAGACCCTATTATAAACAAGCTTAACGTATATGCACATAGTAGGCATAGTTTTATAGTTTTCCCCTGTGTTCTCACAATTACTCTTTGCATCATTCATTTGACTCGTACATTTTGGACTTCTTAATTGGCGTGTACCATAGGATGACCTTTCGTTGTATATTTACGTTGGTGTACTTTAACAGCAACGATGCAAATAGCTAGATGTGGAATAAGGTCTTGGTAATCATTGGTTTACATATATTGATTTATGGCATCTAGATCCATGAGTCTTCTGTGTAAAATTCAAAGAATAATCTTCTTCTTCTGTATTAGTCCTCAAACACCAACCAATACGTAGGATATAGTGATCGGAATGTATTATATTAATGAAAACAAATAGTCTTTACAACGCCATTATGTAAAGACATATTTACCTACACACTATAATTACTTTCGCATTTTTGTATTTACGAGTACACTGCGACTTTAACATGCAATTTTTGGGCAACTTATTGTTCTATATGATCGCTTATCCACACTGTGCTCAATCAACCTTAGTATCATCATACATGCATGAAAGATCACAGCGTTATTATTCAGTGTTTTCTTTTATGACTCCGGCAACAAACGGGTAAAGACTAATGAGGTATTAATTATATCACACTGTTCTGGGATTTTAACTATGTCTCACGTCACATGTACAGTTCTGTGGACTTGAGATTTAGTCATTTTAAAGTGACGCTATTTTACCTTTTCCGTGAATTTCATTAGTCACTTTCTGCATATGTTGTGTCGACAACCAGTGAAATTCACAGAAAAAGTCAGATTACGTACATTTGAAGGATTATTCCCAATGAGTCCTTTGAGTTGTATTCTCAAGTAACACGCTTTTATCAGGGACTGAGATGCTCTCTTTTCTGTTTAGTTCTGATGCTTTCAAACATACAAGAGCGTCGTTTAAACATGTCTAAACTAGGAAGTTATGACAGATCTATCTCTGTATCATAGTCAGTGTAATCTGAGTCTTATTGTAGGTAGCATGCCTTGTACTACAGACAGTCAGTTTAATCTGAGTCTTATTGTAGGTAGCATGCCTTGTACTATAGACAGTCAGTTTAATCTGAGTCTTATGGCAGGCAGTAGGCCTTGTACTACAGACAGTCAGTGTAATCTGAGTCTTATTGTAGGTAACATGCCTTGTACTATAGACAGTCAGTGTAATCTGAGTCTTATTGTAGGTAGCATGCCTTGTACTACAGACAGTCAGTGTAATCTGAGTCTTATTGTAGGTAGCATGCCTTGTACTATAGACAGCCAGTGTAACCTGAGTCTTATTGTAGGTAGCATGCCTTGTACTATAGACAGTCAGTGTAATCTGAGTCTTATTGTAGGTAGCATGCCTTGTACTATAGACAGCCAGTGTAATCTGAGTCTTATTGTAGGTAGCATGCCTTGTACTATAGACAGCCAGTGTAATCTGAGTCTTATTGTAGGTAGCATGCCTTGTACTATAGACAGCCAGTGTAATCTGAGTCTTATTGTAGGTAGCATGCCTTGTACTATAGACAGTCAGTTTAATCTGAGTCTTACTGTAGATAGCATGCCTTGTACTATAGACAGTCAGTGTTATCTGAGTCTTAGTGTAGGTAGCATGCCTTGTGCTATAGACAGTCAGTGTAATCTGAGTCTTATTATAGGTAGCATGCCTTGTACTATAGACAGTCAGTGTAATCTGAGTCTTAGTGTAGGTAGCATGCCTTGTACTATAGACAGTCAGTATAATCTGTTTCTTATGGCAGGGAGTATGCCTTGTACTATAGATGGTCATGAATAAATTGCGTTAAATTTTCTGTCAGAAATTTCTCTAGCTACCCAGTTTGAATTGTTCTTCTTCTTCTTTTCCTTTGTTGTTCTCTCATAACCAACGCGAATATTCGTGTGTTTTTTCACTGGGAAACGCAAAGTAAATTGTGCTGTTGGTTTCACATCAACGCTGCATTATACTGCGCCTTCCGGTCCAGCACATCCATTTTCGGCAGTCGTTTAATTCAGGTGAATATCACTAGCCTGAGGGAGCCGTCCTATCTGTCGCAGGAAAACAAGTGAGTATCTGCTCTACATAATAACGGTATATCATCCACTATGCCCTTGTACTTTGAAGATCAAAATCTGTTCCTGGGTGATCGTTTACTATTGGACGTTGTGACGGGATTTAGACTTGTGTCAACTACATCTATCTCATACAAGTGTAAGTGTTCTGCTGTTATTGAACTTACCTCGTGTAATTAAACGCCATTGTCCCCTTTGGCCCTTCTCGACTGAGAGCCTCTTCTAGTAAAGGTAATTGCTCAAACTGTAAAGATGAGCTATGGTTGGTATGTCCTCTTAGCCGAGGTTTCTCATGATGTTCCAGAAATGTTGACTATTTCTTATGATTTTAGTGGGTATCTTCTTTATTAGTGAAATTCTGTCAAGATAAGTTAATAGTGTTTTTCAATCCAACCATGGTATTCTGAATATTCGTCTATATATCTTCGTCACTATTGCCTTTATATAATTTCTTACTATTCTGTTGTTTATAATTTTCTAAGATTCACTTTCATGCAATTAAAATGATTATATTAGTTTATCTAGGAAGTCTTAAGATAAGTTATATTATATTGGTTGTTTTTCATCATTTTAATTGTTTTCGTTATTTGGGCTCTTGTACATTTTATTTCTTTAATACGGTTTCCGTTTTCTGTTATCAAGACACCACAATTTGGGAATTGTTTCATTATTACACTGTGAAAATATAATGGTTGGTTGGTTGGTTGCTGGTCCAACGGTACATGGGCTCATGCCCTTTGACCCAATGCCATTGTGTGATATATGCATGTGTTTGTGAGTTGTTGTTTTGTTCAATATAATGTGTTCCATTTATCTGGCCCTGGAGGGAGAAGCATTTTCCTGATGTCATCCAGCGCTGGACATTCAAAAAGGTGGTGGTCAACAGTTTCATATGGATGCGTGCACAGCCGGCACCATGGAGTGTGTTGTGGTTGTATTCTGTTCAGGTGATTGTTAAGTTGTACATGTTGTGTGCGCAGTCTGAATATGATACTCTGGTCTTTTCTTTCCAGGAGGTTGATATTGTCTTTAGGATTTGGGCTGGTCATATATTTATAGATTTCCCTCCCGGTGTTTCCCATGGCCCATCTGTTCATGTGAAAATCTAATCAAATGAAAGATATATAACTTTAAA
Source organism: Meghimatium bilineatum (assembly GCA_034231615.1). NCBI lineage: Eukaryota > Metazoa > Mollusca > Gastropoda > Stylommatophora > Philomycidae > Meghimatium > Meghimatium bilineatum. The sequence continues at coordinate 37,938,137 of CM067322.1, forward strand.
TTTTCTAGGCACGCTAAATGACGAGAATCGTTGAGAAAAATAAAATTGATGATTTTATAATTGAAACGGTTTTCTAGTACAAATTATTGTTCTATCAATAGACTTGTCCAACATCCATTTGCTAGGTAGTCTAAATGAAAAAAACAACTTTGTCTTTTTGTACAGAATTTAATTATATTTGTTGTTGAATTTGTTAGCCTTTCACCCAAGTAGCGGATATGATATTCCCAATATATAAATTATAGAGTATTTGGTTTCCTAGCTCAATGATTCACTAAATGTTTCCCAAGACCAATTTTCAGGCGAATATTCCATGGCCCCAAAGACATTCACAAACAGCTCTGTCGCTTTTCAAAGATCAGTTTTGTTCTAGCCGAAGTGTGTTTTCTGGTGATAAAATTGATTTTCCGTTTCAATTATTTATTTAGTATTACCAAAATAATTTGAGAGACTTACCTGTTGGCTGTCAAGAAATCAGGAAGCGGAAAGACTGACAAAAGTAGGCACAAAAACAAAACAAAATACTCAATTAAAACAGAGTTAACTGAATTAAGCAAAAAGACTCATCAGACTAAAATACAAAAAATATACATGTAACCAAGGAACACGTGCTAACTTTCTACAATACCATCCTAGAGTTGAACATATCACAAAAAAATACTATCTTCAGAGTCCTCACATAGCACTGTAAAATATTCGCATACTTTACATAAGAAATATTGTCCAAATTGATCAATATCCATGTCAAAAAAATCCACAAACTCAAGAATACAGAGCATAGACTTTCTATCCACTTTCATACAGCCAGCGGAATAATACTTGACCCAAGAGATAAACCAGAAGAGAATATGTGGGGCATCTAGGAGGACCTCCTGCTGATGAGACTGAATTCATGAAGGCATCTACGTGTATTAACTGATGAACATAAGAGATTGCTCGCAGAATAAGATAGTTAGTTTAAGTTACCTCTCCCCCCATCCCCCATAGAAGAGTTTGTCGTCCAATCATTCTTGTATTTATGGACCAGTTTTAACACACTATGATCTATTAAGGAAGGGGAGAAGATACTTTATTGTTCTCCATTGAAAATCACTGAACTAACATTTGAACATCGTGGCGTAAGGATTACCCGAAACAAGAGCTATATTATTTTATCTTTATACGCTCCAGTGTAATCAAAATGGAAACGGTTGAAATGTCCGTGTCTCCACAGAAAGAATTATTTTCCTACCCATACAGTATCTGATCAACAATCTGACAACGCAAGTTATATATTACTTATGAACTAATTAACACGAAGCACTTTACCGTTGGGGGTAGTCATGTAGTCACTAAAATATAACTAGCAGCCTATGTCACTAAGTTATTTTTACATAAACAACATTTTCATGGTTATTATGTCTTGGGATATATTTTATCATATGCCCTTTCCTGCCAGAATAGACGATCAAAAAATATCTACAACTCTCGATACCTATGTTAGTAATCAGATCGGCTTGTAGCACATGGAACACACGATCAAATGCATTTGTAAAATTAATGAAATTATGATACATAGCTCCTTCCTGTTTAAATGCCTTTCTATCAATCATCATCAAGTGCCGTCTCCGCAACGAAGGTTGGCTGCAACGTATCTCCAACATCTTCTGTCTCTTGTCTTGGTGGTGCAATCTGCTAGACTGTAACCTGTCCATCGTGTGATGTTACTCTCCCACTTGTATCTCTGTCTACCTCTTGCTCGCTTCCCTTTGACTTTACCCTCAAGTAAGGTCTTCAATAAGGTGTCATGTCTTTTAATGTGTCCAAAGTATTTTATTTGCCTGATCTTTATTTCTCTTAGTAGTTCTTTCTTCATATTAAGTGTCTTTAGCACCTCTTTATTTGTTTTCTTCTCTTACCATGATGTTCTCCCTATTCTATATATACCCACATCTCAAAGCCATAAATTTTGTCTTCTCATTGTTTATTTAGTGTCCATGTTTCTGAGCCATACATTAATATGGAATAGATGTAGCATTTTATAATTCTCATTTTTAACTTGTTTGTAATTTGTTTAGATATTTATGATTTCCTCATGTCATTGAAGGTACTTTTAGCAATTCCTATTCTCCTTTTAACTTCTGTTTCACATCTGCCATTATTTGTGACTATGTGTCCAAGATATTGATACTGTTTTACTTGTTGTAGTTTCTCTCCCTGTATGTTTCTGTTTACTTCCTGTTCTTCTGTGTCTTTGCTGATTATCATGGTTTTTGTTTTTTGAATATTTATATCCAGTCCATATTCATTACTTGATTTATTGATTTGATCTATTAGTCTTTGTAGTTCATGTTAACTTTCTGCCAAAAGAACAATATTTTATCAATAATTATATCAATATTTTGAGGTTAAAAATATATTCTGTGGTACTTCTACGGTCTGATCTTCAAATGCAATATTAATTAAGAGCTAGGCAAGTGTTCTAATCTGGAGAGCACACGTAAATCTTTAGTATCATATTCAGGCATGTTGACATCGTAAGTTTGATCAGTTTCTAGATTGCAGATGTATATCTCCACCAGACTTCATCAAGAATGAGATTATATCGATCTTTGTATTAGCTAGCTAAAGCGTTGGATCGCTATATCAAAGCTTGCGCATCTGTTATTCGGAATGTAGAGCTGAGATAACATAACATTATATATATATATATATATATATATATATATATATATATATATATATATATATATATATATATATATGTTGTATTCGTTTTTAAACACTCTATTTAATTTGCATTAAATAGATGCATTAAATAGAATTGCATTCTTAACGGTCCGGATGCGTGAATGAATGCGGATAAATCCAACAAGGCACCTCGACCGTTTGATACGTGCTCACTACGGCTCAGTAACAGAGCCAGACATTATATGAAACAGTGACATGTGGAATTGCACTGTTTCATATAATACAAACGAACATAGTTTATATACAGTTTTACTCGTTGATAGGTAAAACAAAAACACATAAAGGAACATATCGTTAATAAGTAAAGGACAAATAAAGAGGTTATTACATCAACATTTCTAACTAAGCGTCTCAAGAAACCATGCAAATATAGACCGATGCAAAACCTAATAATGAAGAATAAGTAGAGGAAAAAGGTATGACAATCATAAAATACCTAATTGTATGTGCTTCTGAAAAGTAATCTATTCTGAATAAGAAAATATGATAATCTTAATAATGGTTACAATATCCTAAAAATATATAAAATTTATATACAATGATGACACTTCCATTGTCGAAATAAAGAAAAGACTTGAAATCAGTGTCATGCCGTGCTGTGATGTAGAGAGAGAGAGAGAGAGAGACAGAGAGGCCGCCTCATCAGGTGGCACCAACTTGCCTACATTGCAAGAAAAATCATTAGAGAGGGGAAAATGTTGAACACTTGCATCATACTGAGAAAATTCAGCGCACAGTCCTGCTTGAAAATGACTATAGCTGCCACGACGACAAGGGTGAATGTGATACGGAAACGTAATGTAAACTCAGCACTTGAGTCAAAATCATATTATAGACCTACAAATTCATATTACGATCATATTACAGGTGTAAATGAATATCAGATCAGTACACTCACTACAGATTCAGAAAGGATGATTCGGGTATTTTAATAGAAGCGATATAGGCGTGTGTCACACATTTGATCTCAGGAGAATACAAGAAATGCATTTTTTTTGTCTATTGTCTTTCCCCAGGTGGTTTGTGATTCTCTCTTGTCGCTAAGCGTAGGGGTGATTGGAGCTCGAACTTGCGTTCTAAAGCCAGATGTGTGGCCTCGGCTGTGCTATGACCGTGTCTGTACAGGATGTCCCTGACGTTTTCTATCCATCTTTTCCGTGGTCTTCCTCTGGCTTTGTACCCTGATCTCATGTGGGTATATGCTTGTACGGGCAACTTTTCGTGATGCATTCTCATAATGTGGCCAAACCACTTGATATGTTCTCTCTATGTAATCTGTACACGATATTATACCTAAATCGTATATATCTTAAACGAATATCTATATTATATGATATATATATATTATATATCTATATCTTAAACGAATGCATTTATTTGAGATAAACTTATCCACTTTGCAGATCGATCGGAAGCACTGTTGATACAAAGATACGGATGTGTCGGGTCACTGGCGCAAATAAAACGGCTACACAACGTATTTCTATTTTCTGGACTACATCCTGCTGGAAATCTAGTAGGACCATGGTCCTGCTGTAAGAGAAGTCCAGCGGGAGTTTGAGAATGAACAAAGAAGAAGAAGACTTACAAAGATTATCCTACAGGGTACAGTAATCGTCCCCGTCGGAACGAAATTTATTGTGCCGCTTACCCTGATAGCGTAACATTGCCAATGTGCTTGCCAACCTGCTCACCGTACGTGAACAAAAGCGAGTATGACATCATACAGTCGATAACCAATTCAACGAGTACAGTCCATAACCAATATTTTATGAATGAATAAATGCGAATGACGTGATGAAAGGGTGGTTCTCCTTCTTCGTTGATGAAAGCCATTGCAACCTCGTTAGTAGATGTAGGTTCATTAATGCGACGTTGATCCGATTGACGATCTCGCTTGAATGGCAAGTTTACTACTGAAAATTTATCTTCCAGTTTGAGTAGCATTCTGAATCTCTCTTGTTTCTATATCACGCATTAACTGATACGACTGTGCTAGTCTATTGTGTTGACGAAAATATCGATCGATTTTATCAATAATGTCTTTTTCACATGTAGCATTTGCTGTGTTGCTTGTCGAACGTCTGTTGCTTGAGTAGTGACCAAAACATAAAACTGAGCGAACTGTGGAACTTTATTGTATGCCGGTTGTATATGAGAAGTTCGATGATAAGTTTTCCCATGAACTTTAAAAACAAATGGACGTCGACCTTGACCATCCTTAATTAATTTTGCTCCTATTGACATGAAAGAAAGAACGCTATTATAAGAGCGAATATTTTCGCGAAAATGTGTGAATTTAGGGTGTGTATTATCAGAGAAGAATACACCACCAATTTCTTGAATGGATAACTACAGGCAAAAGAGCAAGGGGTAGACCAAAAGAAACACTCAGAAGAACAATACTTAGAGAAAGTAAAACAACCAATATTCATACTATTTAAGAACTGCACAGAATAGCTTTGAACAGACAGAATTGGAGAGATCTGACCTCTGCCCTATGCGCTAACTTCAGCACAAAAGGAAAATGAATGAATGAATTATCAGAGAGTATCAAGAGCAGGAAATCGGGATATTCCATCTTATTACCTTGGATGTCTGGTGGCTCTGGGAGCATGATTTTTCCCTTTCGACAACTACTTGTAAACTTCTCATCGTTAGGACGTTCGTCCAAAAATATTTTTAGCACCATAAAATTGACATATAACATCGAAAATCCCACAGATATTTGCAGCAACACGATCCTCAGAAAAATGTGCTGCTTCATTTGAAATTGTTTGACTTCGACGCATTTGTGACAATGAATGAACTTCCGCATCTGCAGCTCGATGTCTCTGAGCTCGCTCAAGAGGTTCATGCTGTCTGTGACGACGTTGGTATTCTATATTCATAGCATGTCGATTTTCTCTTTGCGTTAGTGATTCTAGATTAGCTCGACGCCGATGCAAATCGATGATAAAAAAGGATTAAAGTATCCTTAGCAAGTCATGTTTGACTTTGTTGAAAGGTTTCTTGATCAATTCTTTGCATCTCTCTTTCAATTCTATGTCTATGCTCTGGAGAACTTGCTGCACGTATCCGAACGAGTGGCTCTTGACTTTAACGCTATTTATAAAACTTTCTGACAGAACACGGCTATTATATTATAGATTATTATTATTCATTATTATTATTATTATTATTATTAGTATTAGTATTAAGAAACATTGTTATTAACTGTCTGCTATTGAATACTTGTATATTGATATGTTATGTTTTTAATTTTCAGATGATCATCAGAGATTTGTCTACGACAGTACAAGTAGAAATGTTGCATCTATGAATTACTCAAGTTTAATAATAAACATTTGATTCAACGAATGAGTCTCTTAAAGTACAGAGATATTCATTTTTTAAGACACTGTACATTTCGAATATATTGAGTCTACAGATATTTAAAACCCGAGCACATATCAAATTCATGTGATTTCATACTTTACAGATTTCATACTTTACAGATGCACTTTACTGATAATATATAGTATCAAGTCGCATATTATTTTAGAAGTATTATAATTAAACGTTTTTGAGACTAAGTTCAAATCTCATTCAAACCACAAAATGTCGGACACTGATCCAATTGTTAGTCAAGGGGAATCAACCACAACTCCACCAAAGCCGTTAATTCGAAGAAGTAATTTTCGATTGTTGGCCCTTACCGTATTCTATCTCATATTTTTAGTGATTGGTTCTGCCGTGTTTGCAGCAATTGAAGGTCCCAGCGAGTCATTACTGGTGACACACATAAAGTCTGTAAGAGTGAAATTCTACGAGAAACATAAACACTGCATCTCTGGTAAGTACACAATTTGTTGTATTATTCTTCTGTATTTAAATCATCATTGCAAACAAAGGTCAAAACAAAACCTTAGTAAGAGTAGCCAAACATCTGAAATAATCGTAATAATAAACACACACACACACACACATATCCTCTGAACACAACATCAAAGTACGAGTAACTGAGACCAGTATGAAGCAAGTCAACATAATCAAATTCAAATATTTTTGTACCTTAAAATCATCAATGGAATACGTATTCTTCTTCTTCTTCTTTCGTTCACTTGAAACATGTCTATATCTGCAATTCTGTCTCCTTAATAAAACTCACTGTCTTTTGTAGTTCATACAGTGTCCCATAGAGCTTTGATTCCAGTGTTGTTTCCTCTGGCCAATATGTCTGCCTCAGCGTTTCATGCTCAGAACACTCTTGAAGTATATGTTTGGCACTCTGTACAGCCTGTCCACATGTACACATGGCCGTGTTGCCAATCTTGAACTTTGTATACATGTGACTGCGGAGTCGGTTGTGTCCTGTTCTGAGACGTAGAATTATAACTTGTTCTGATCTGTTCATAATGTGATAGTCATCTTGTGTTGGTGTTTGTGGCTTTCTTATTGACTTGATCATCTGTTTTTTCTGATGGTAGGTGATTGGTATATCTGGTTGATCTTCGGCAGCACCTTCCTTAGCCAGTTGGTCTGCTTTTTCATTTCCTGGTATTCCACAGTGAGAGGGTATCCACTGCATGGTTACCCTATACTGGTAAGACAATTCGCTAAGTAGTTTTTTCAAGTCTGTTAGTTTTCCAGACTGGAGAGCTTGAAGTACTGACCTTGCATCTGTCAGGAATACCACAGGCTGTAGGTCAGAGTTGGAGTTCAGCAGTTTTTTAGCTGCCACAGTAATTGCCTGGATTTCTGCATCATAGTTATTGCAGAATTTTCCTGTCGGTGTTCTGATTGTATCTCTAGGCTTGTGTGGATATTCTATATATACACCTGCACCTCCATTCCTCACTGCATTCTGTGCTGACCCATCTGTGTATACTCTGACCCATATATCTTGTGGATATTCCTCGTCCAGGAAACTGAGGGTGACTGTCCTCCGCTGCACACTGTTCTGTTCGTCCTCGCTTAGTATTCCTTTCACATGGGTCTGAATGTATATTGGCATTCCATGCCTTTCACTCCATGGGGTTTGTTCTGGTACAGACCTTAAGGGGCTGTCAACTTCAGGTAGGTCTGTAAGTTGTCTACGGAGTCGTTTAGCTTGATGGATAAAGCTGCTTCTTTTCAGTCGCCCCATTGCTAGGTTTTGGAAACTTTCCTTCATTGGATGACTTGGCATACACTGAAACTTTTCCGCTTGAATTAGTACTTTTGTGTCTCTGCGTTCGCCAAGTGTTTGCATTCTTCCCATTTTCTGCATCTCTGCTATGGGTGTTGATTTCATTGCTCCCAACATTATTCTAAGTGCCTGGTTTTGCACTTTATCTAGATCTTGTAATGTGGTGTTTGATGCAGGACACCACGCAGCTGAACCATATTCCAGGTGTGGTCTTATGCCTTGCTGGTAAACTTTACTGAGTATATTCCCACTGGCTCCCCATGTGGTTCCACTTAGTTTTCTCAGGATAGCTAACTTCCTCCTGGCTTTTGTTGTTGCTTTGTTTATGTGCTGCTTCCATGTCAGCTTATCATCAAAAGTAACTCCGAGGTATGTTGGTTGTTTGTCTTCCTTCAAGAGCTCTCCGTCTATCTTGATATGACCGGCTTTTTGTTTTGGTGAGAGGGTAAAGAGTGTAGTGCTGCACTTATCTGTGTTAATGCTGACACACCATCTATTTGCCCATAAGGTTAGGGCATCGATAGCTCTTTGTATTTGTTTAGTGGCCACTGTTGCATGTTCTTCCGTGCACCAGATCACCAGGTCGTCAGCATACATTGCCACTTTGATCCCGTGTGGTAGTTCAGCAACTAGGTCATTGATGTAAACCAAGAAAAGTGTGGGTGACAGGACTCCTCCCTGGGGGACTCCATGACGCAGTAGGACTTTCTTGCTTTTGCGACCATCTAATTGTACCCTGGCTCTTCTATTATGCAGGTATGCTTTTACCCATTTGTACATTCTTGAGCTAACCCTGCAATTTCGCAATTTCTTTAGGAGCCCTTCTTTCCAGACCTTATCAAATGCTTTCCTAAGGTCTATCCATGCTGCTAGTACCAGTTTCTTATCTTGGAAGGCATCCTCAATCTCTTGGGAGAGGTAGGTTGCCTGATCTTCAGTAGAGTAGCACTGTCTGAAACCTGCTTGCTGTGATACCAGAAGGTTTTCACTTTCAAGGTACCACTGCATCCTAAGATTGATAATGCGTTCCATTGTTTTGCATAAACAGCTTGTGAGGCTGATGGGCCTGTAGTTGGAGACTGTGTTGCCATCTTTTCCTGATTTGAGGAGTGGTATCATTATTGCTTCTCTCCACGCCTGTGGTACATTACCTGTGGACCAGCTTGTGTTAAAGATTTGCAGCAGCTTTGCTCTTGCTGCAATTCCCAGGTTTCTAATCATGTCATTGGACACTCCATCAGCTCCAGGGGACTTTTTCATTTTCAATTTGGATATTGCATGCTCCAGTTCTCTCATTGTGATTGGTGCCTCCATGACTTCAGGTATAGTTTCGTCTTGTCCAATGTTTTGCTGGTTCGCTCGAACCTCCTGTTGTTTGTCTGGGCTGACTTTGACGTTATTGTCTTCTGCAAAGGAATCTGCAAAGTAATCAGCTGCATGTTTACCTGTTAAAATGTTTTTATCTTTATAAAGTGTGATCCTGGTATTTCTCCCTGTACCTTCATCATTTAGTTGTTTTACAAGTTTCCATAATTTCCTAGTATCTCTTTCTAGGTTCAGCGACTCTGTTTTTTCTTTCCAGCTGTTCCTTCTGGCTTGTAACTTGGCTCTTTGAAATTTAGCCTTTGTTTGCTGATATTTGTTGTGATGTTCTTGGCTAGGTCTGTTCTCAGCCTGCTTTCTAGATGTTTCCATCTCATTTTGCAGCTTTTCTAGTTCATCATTCCATTAGGGTTTGTAGTTTTTGCGTGCCCCCCCTGGGTATGGTTTTACTAGCAGCATGTAGTATACATCTATTAAATTCACTCACTGCTCTATTGATGTCTTTGTCCAAGTTCATGTTCTTAGCTAGAACACTGGTTAAATGCTGGTACATTTTCCAGTCTGCCCTCTTATAGTTCCACCTAGTGAGCGTGCTGCTGTCCTTGGTATATTCATTGTGAATTTCCAGAAATACTGGTCTGTGGTCACTACCCCCAAGCTGCTTTCCAACGACACGTGTGATGTTCCATTCCAGGCCTGGTGAGTAGAATGCCAGGTCTGGTGTAGAGGTGGTGTGCCATGCTCTCGAGTAGAAGGTTGGTGAGTCAGCTGGCTGGTTAATAAGAATGAGATTATTTTCATCCTGCCAGCTCTCAAGTTCCTCACCTCTCTTGTCGATATGATCGTAGCCCCAGCTCTGAGAGTGGCTGTTGAAGTCACCACACACCATAAGCCTTTCTTTATCTGGAATTGTGTCTAGTGTCAATGGTTTATCATTTGGGCAGTAGTATTCAGGAGATGGAATTCTGCACTGTCTGTTTTTATGTGGAGCATCTGGTATTCTGCCCCGTCCATGTATACTTCCAGCTGACATGCGCTGATATTGTTTTTAACTAGTGTCAGAATTCCACCCTTTCGCCTGTCTTTTCGGTCAGATCGGTAGCACTGGTAGCCTCTGATTTTGAAGGCTATGTCGCTGCTGAGGTGTGTTTCTTGGATACAGCAAATATTAACTTGTTCTTCACTGAGGACATTTTCAAGTTCCAATTTTTTGCTGTATCCATCTCTTTTACTGTTGACACCCTCAGCATTCCAGTGCATTATTTTTATTGGTCGTCTGTTTGTTTGGCCAGTAGCTCTATTCCCTTGCCTCCTGGCTCCTCGGGGCAATTGAGAAGGACTTCCAGTAACTGAGGTTGGGCCCTTTCGAGGTATAGGGCCCGGCACCGTCCCTGCCTGAACGTCCGCCACAGGGCAGGCACCATAACATTTATTAGATGCAGACATGTTTCCATTGTGTTTTATGCGTGGCAACCTGATTATCTGTGCGCCTTTTGGCTGGTTGTCTCCGTCTTCAGCACTCTGCTTACTAGGGCCGGACTATGGTCCTGCTCGAGTGGGAGTGCCCGACCAGTCTTAGTTTCCAGCCTCTGATGGCTGAACTAAGCCCCATCACCACTTCAAGGTTCTGGCCTCGATGGGGGGAATACGTATAAAAAGAAGAGTATAATTGCCCAAGCTAAGACAACATTTCACAAGATGAAGAATATCATGTGTAATATATCTTTGTCAATTGGGAAGAGAAAGAGATTATTTTAGAAATCATAGAGAACCATTTCTGATATATGGAAGTGAATAACAATCAGCAGAATAATGAAAAATTATATAGAAGCATTAAACATATTGTTTTATGAAAGAATGATAAGAATACAAAGGACTGATAAAAGAGCAATGGAGATGAGATGTCTTGAAGAAGTTAATTCAAAAAGAGAACTTCTCCCTCACATCAGAAAGAGACAGTTCATATATTGTTTAAACATATCACGAGAAGAGGAAAGATGGAACACATTGTGACAACAGGCTAGTTGAAGATGGATAAGGGAAGATCAAGAGAAGATATGACTGACAGTCTGATATTCTGACACGGGAGAACATCTGCATTAGAAATAACTTACACATAGAAACAGCAAAACGACAGTGCCTATGGAGAAACAGTTGAAGTAACGTACTGTGGTAGAAATCCTGATGATGGAAAGTTGTGCTTCAGTTAATTTTCATGGAGAATTACTGTGGTATAATACGGTATATGTGTGCTTCTTACTACTATCAGGTTGTGGGAAAATACAAGTTCATCACATTACCTTCGCATGATTGAAGTGCCTTGTGACAAGGTTTTACTGTATCCTTCGCACAATCCCGATTGGCATCATATGGATGCTTTCTTTCTATAAGCTGAATGATCATCTCAACTACAGTTACAGAATACATTTACGCTTCAGGTGATGATGTGTAAGCAGTTATGTGTGCCCTGTTGCGGGAAAATACGTCTAATTTCTTTCACAACACGATGCAACAGTCTACACCAATGTTGGCGTTTGTGTGGACCGGGATGGCGACCGCTTTGACACATAATGACATTTAATTAAATTGGACAGCCCAAATAATCACAAACGGTACTGCTTATCTGTAAATCTTTCATCTTATTGCAGTTATAGACCACGGGCACATCTTGTCAAATTAGCGTCTTAGAAGAAGGGAAATAACCCATCACTGTTAATCAGCGCATATTCTGTTTTCATTGTTATCTCGCTTTGGTTTTCTATTTTTTTTCTGTCCTGTGTGTACAGGTTTTCTATTTCACTATTGAATATTTTGTACATTAATCTTTAAAGTAAATGTGACTTGTTTACATGAAATACGGTTCCAATATATTTACAGTCTGTGTAATTGCAGCATATTTTTTCCGTTAAGTAGTGCTGGAAGGATTGTGTAACCTTGTGATACAGGTCGTGTATCCTGTTACCACGACATGTACAGGGTGGATTATTAATATTAGTTTTTATAGTCGTGCACATTAACTCTTTGTCTCCGTACGGTTTTCCTGCTATGCCGAACACGATAGTAAATTCATATTAAAATGTAGATTTGAGCGGCTTTTCGGCATAGTGGGTCTCCAAAATCTAGATATTAGCGGCTCAGTGGACATAGAGAGTTAATATAATTAAATTAAACTCATGCCACGTCTCGGAGCATTGGCGCAAATAAAACGGCGACACAACGCATTTCAATTCTCTGGACTACATCCTGCTGGACGTTTAGTAGGACCATTGTCATGCTACAACTGAGACCCAGTGAGAGTTTGAGAATGAAAGCTGAAGTAAACGAAGAACTCAACAGTTGAAAGTTTATGTGTGAGCCGTTCTTCTTCTTCTTCTTGTGTTTTCATTCTCAAACTCCTGTAGTTTAGCAGGACGTAGTCCAATGAACATAATGCGATGTCCTAGTTGACTGTTTAGCTGCAATAGCAGTGCGTTTACGCCTGACACATCCGATATCAGCTTAAATTTTCGATCACTTCTATTTGATGTGACAGCAAAGACCACCAAACACGTTTTTACACTTCTCTGTAAAAATCTTGACAGGTTATAATGTTGCGTTTATTTGCTTCCTTTTCGGTGACTTGGTGTCCTGTTCGGATGTCTTTACTTATTGTTTGGGTGCTTTTGCTTCCTGTTCGGTGTCGCTGTTCCCTATTCGGAGATTATTATATATTTATGTAAGAGCAAATAACTTGATATAGGTACTGATGTGTGTTCAAACAGGTAGACTTTCTTGAATTAACTGTAATATGAGATTAAGGTGTACATCAGTGAGAATTAGAATAGCGAGGAAGAGGAATAGACAAAGGAAGAGTAGGAACACCTTGATCCATAGATATGACGACGAACATGACGATTCTGATTATATATATATATATATATATATATATATATATATATATATATATATATATATATATATATATATATATATATATATATATATATATATATATATATATAAAACTCATGTATATAAATATGATTATAGACATCGCGTCTCACAGAGAGAGAGAGTTAAAAATTAGCAATTCCTCCGCTCTCTTTCTCTTTAAAATATATGTGTCGGTTTATACGCGGTATACGCACACACACGCATACACATATACATACACAAGAACACACACACACACACGGACACACACAGACACACACAGACATAAATATATACCTACATACATACATATAATGTATACGTAAGAAATAAAATAGAGATGCATACAGCTCCACATGAATCATTATTTTAAATAGTGAAACGAAGAAAGCTTGCATGGTTTGGAAATCGGCAATCCGACACGACTCTTTGTCATAAACGATATTATAGGGAGCGGGGTTGAGTGTTGAAGAAGCAGATGAGGTGAAGAAAATACGGACAGACCTCACACATTGTACTCTATCCATATATTCACTAAACACTTTGTTGACTTTCAGCCTCAGGGGTGGAAGAGTTTTCTGGAGACGGCCCGCGTGTTTGTGGAGTATATTGTGGAATTTTTTGCATCTTTTATTTCGGTGGTCCAACATTGTCGTGGTCGGCTTTCACTGTATATGTGCAGCTTAGCTTGCTGTGGTATGCTGCCTGAATGTAGTCTGCTGATATTTGCAAACCATTTGGTCTGTTGGTAGCACAGCGTTGGCATAATAATCGTTTTGAAAAGTGTTATTTTGGTGTTTAGATGTACATATTTGTTTCTGAAGATTAGTGTCATTTCCCGTAGGGGTTTGTATGTTTTACTAAATCTATTGTGTATTTCTTTGCTGCTCTTGTCGTCTGTTATATTGCTTCCTATGTATGTGTATTCTGTCACTTGTTTAAGTCTGTTGTTTCCAATATATATTGGTATTTCCTTCTGTTCTTCCTATCTTCTTTACTTCGGCCTTTTCTATATTTATCTTTATATTAAAGGTTTGGCATGTTTGATGTAATCTGTCTATTTGTCTGTTTACTTGCTCTTCTGATGATTCTACTTGTGCTTGGTCGTCTGCAGATAGCAATATGTTTAAGTTATCCTTCAGATTGTTTTCCTTACGTTGTCTTTGCTACTTTGTTGATGTGATCTATGTATGTTATTAACAATAGGGTGGATAATACACATCCCTGTCTTACTCCCGAGTGAATTTCGAAATTATCCGATGTACATGTGCTCGTTCTTACTGCGCATTGACTATAGGCATATATGCTCTGACATAGGCTTATCAGATGTTCGGGAATCCATATATCTGTAGTGATATCTCTTTGCCCACGAAAGCCAAATATAAGTCTCATGTTATGTTGCTCTTTCTGAAAGTCACAGCTGTATTCCATTCCTGTTGTGTCTTTTATGTCTTCCATATTCCATTGAACAGTCTGTGTACTTTATACTTGCCACTGTTAGCATTTTTATTAGTTCTTTAGCTATGCCATCTATTCCTGGTGCTTTGATATTTGGTGCGTCTTCAATTTCGGAATTCAGGATGTATGGTTCTAGGTCTTCTTCTATTGTGTTGATTGTTGTAATAACTTCTCCCTCCTTTAAGGTAAGAGTTGATTAAAGACATTTTTTCCATCTTTTCATGATTTCTTGAGGCCTATTTAGTATGTTCCCGTGTTCATAGTTCATTATTTCTGCTGGTTTATGTCCATTTTACTTCTCATGTTTTGTACTTTCTTGTAGAATATTTTTGATGCATTTTGTTGTAGATGTCGGGATATATCCTTATTGCTGTTGACTAATTGCATCAATAATAGGAACCGCATTTCTGTAGATAGAAATAATTGGAGAAATCTGTTCTTCATAGTGTGTTGTTCCATGTTATATATATATATATCATCTGAAGCATTCCAGAGTCACAGTAATAAAAATGCCCCTCCCCTCTACTAAATATAACTAGGCTGATTCGAGCTATTCATTTTCATGTGGTAGAAGACATACTTCTTCTGCGTTCGTTCTCAAACTCCTGCAGATTTGCAGGATGTAGTCCGGAGAATGGAATGCGTTGTGTTATGGTTTACAGCATTACTGCGATATCTGCGCCTTTCGGCCTGACACATCCGACTTCAGCATGGCTTTGGGTCACTGAACCTATAGGGATGGGACAGCCAACTCCATCCCATAACCTCCTTAGTCGCCTCTTACGACATGCATGGAAGGTAAACAGTGTCGATTTTCTTTACTCCCCTTTCGGGCCCCGGCAACACACGGGCGAAGACATACTAACATATGGAATTTCGTAATAATAAATATAACTTCCTTGTGCTTCTTATACAATGTAATGTTGTGATTGTTATGTAATCTCTCCCGTTAATAAATATGATCTTCGAAAACCTAAATAATTTGACGGTCAATATATTTCAAGTCCGTAGAAAATGGGAGGGATTTCAATCCCCTTTTAGAACTGATGATGTTCGTCCGTCGTGATCGACGATGACCAAAAACTCAACCATAATAATAATAACAATAAATAATAAAATAATAAAGTTAATAGTGCGTTTTTAAATGACAAGCAAGTCCAATGCGCGCACAAAATGTTCTTTTACAGAATTGACAACAATAGAAGGTATCTGTGTGAGGTTGAGATGTTTTTTCTTTTCTACGTGTCCGCTTCTGTCTTGCAGTTTCTTGTCTGAATTCTTCTGCCGCTAGTGCTCCCGTTCTAATGCTGTAACGCCATGCTGTTCTATCCTGAGCGAGGCTCTCCCAAGCGCCTACGTCAATGTTAAGATGTTTCAAGGATGACTTGAGCGTGTCTTTGAAACGCTTTTTCTGTCCACCAGCTTTTCGAAATCCTGCCTTGAGTTCTCCATAATATATTTGTTTTGGCAAACGCGAGTTCTCCATACGCACAAGATGGCCTGCCCAGCGTGCCTGCGCCTTCATAAGTATTGTGTGAATGCTTATTGAGGTTGATTTTTCCAAGACCTCGTAGTCTGGTACTTTGTCCCACCAATGGATGTTTAGTAATTTACGTAGGCAGGTAAGATGGAAATGATTTAACTTTCTTGCATGTCTAGCATACACTGTCCACGTTTCGCAGGCGTATAGTAAGGTTGGTATAACAGCAGCATGATATACTTGTAGTTTGGTGGTTGTTCTTATACCTCTTCTGCCCCATACATTGTTGCGTAATCTGCCAAATACAGCACTAAGTTCCTAGTTTAGAACTAGGAACTTAGATATAAGGTCGGCCACCCCAACCCCCCCCCCGAACTTTTTCCTCCATGCTATTCATCACAAAGAGGTAAACAAATTAGTTATCGAAGAGAATAATTAACACTCGACAAAAAACTACTGAGCTTTCTTAAGTAACCATTCCCTCCCACCCCCCCCCCCCCACCGCCATTAAGGGAAGCAAATCTACGGCCCGGATTTCATTTGACGGTGTTTGAAAGTGAAAAAAAATATGGATGTGAACTAAGCTGCAAATCCTGATCCTCACAAGATTGCAGTGCATTTTATATAAGTATGCCTGCTAGTGGGATGTGGTGAGAAGAAGGCGGCCTCTAAGGTTGTATTCTCGGCCGATTATTAAGTTTCATTTGAATATCTACGTTTTGAAGAAAAGCGACACGTATTAATGAAAAGGAGACAAGCTACTGACATTTTGTTAAAATATAACCGTATATTTTCAACAGTGTGTCAAACAGTGTGTATACCAAAATAACCGTAATATATGTTCATGTCATAGAAAAAAGCAGAATGTCAATTCCTTAACCTATTTAACTGCAGTACAAATAATGCGAGTCATGGTGGTAAATCCGTTTTCCTTGTAAACAAGGTCGTGAGTTTTATATCAGGATGTAATGTCTTGTAAGTTAAACACAAATTCTTAGAATACAGAGGCTAGGGACGTCATGTTTAGAAAGTGGATGTTTTAAAATCTCGAGATTATCGAAGGAATATACGGAGTTACGTGCTGTGAGAGGCATGCTTGTTCATTGAGAAGAACATTGTACATATATGCAACCCGAGTACAATGAATTAAATCCTCTATAGCTTTTCAACCCTTTTGGTTTCTTTCAAAAGTGAACGAACTCCGTTTCGGTTATAAACGGATCAACATGTGGTTGTGTCTGTGGATCTCACCAATGGTTTATTAGACAAACCAACCATGCAACAGAAAACCTTAGTAGATGACATGCTGTTATATTGAGGTATCTTCTTATAGAAGCTTCATGGCACGTCATCTATACAATCCCGTAGTCGTAACCTTCAATAACAGTTACCATGTTGTTCCAGCAGGCCGACGCTGTGCTTGAACTAGTTACGGGCACGGCGTGGGTGGGCGGGACAACAAAGAAACCTGTCGCAAGGGCCAGACTTGTGCCCTGATGTCGACGTCTGTTTCGGCGGCATTGGACTCGAAACACCATTGAGTCGAATGGCTGCTGGAACAGAGGGCAGAGCACTTATGGGAATGCCCCACGTACTGTGAGACCAGTTTTCTAATCAAGTATCAAGAACGGGTCAACAAATATTCTGGAGGTTGCAATTCCGGTAATTATATGGAAAAAAATACAATATTTCTTTAAAATCCATAACGCACAAGTAAATCAATCTAGTTCCCTCTGAGAAAAGCCACCTCACGCGATTTTATATATATATATATATATATATATATATCAGATTCTTGTATCCAACTGGCAATCTCCCATACGTCACAGTGTTAAGTAATATGCAGCCACACGTTTATCACACTTTGTTGATAGTGTTACACGGTCACGCGATCAATTATTTGCAACAGTAAAAAGAAATGTGGCTTCTTATCACACGCACGAGCTGAAATGACAGGGTAAGTTTGACATTATATTACAAAAAGATCTTGCACTATTGTGTTTCAGGTCAATAAACTGGGGCCTGAGAAGTAATAATCGAAACACCACATATGGATTTGAAGGCCATTGTTTGTCGAATATGTATACAATTTCTAATTTATATCCGTATATGAAAAACAATCATGTTAGTTAAAATGCAGGTTTATGTAAAAAAAACATACAAGAAATAGACGTTTCGGCCAGCAGGTCTTTCTCAAAGATAGGGACAAAGAAAAAACAAATAATTGAAACGTACTATTTCTTCTTCTTTGCGTTCATTCTCAAACTCCCGCTGTTTCTCCCTTGTAGCAGAATTATTGTCCTACTAGATTTCAAGCAGGATTTAGTCCAGAGAATGGAAATGTGTTGTGCGCCGTTTAATTTGCGCCAATAGCCCGACCACATCCATCTTCGGCGGGTAACGTACTATATAAAATGCGGTTTTGTAAGCTTATCAATACCGTAAATAAAACGAGCTGGTGGGGGGGGGGGTGAAACTCCTTTAGGAATTTGAAACATTACATTTACCGGTAGTAAGAGAAAGCAATAAGGGGATTAAAAAAGGAATCATTTCTTTAATAATGCAACATATAACGTCAATATATTAATATACTATAAGAAATGAAATAGTACAGTAAATCTACAGTATAATTGGAAACAACTCGCATTTTAAATTTAATGAAAATTGTTTTTTAATAAATGCTCTTATTACATACACATCAAAAATATAACTGTAAATCACGCATCTTAGCACACACTATATTACTGTAAGTGTTCCGCTTTCATTCCCACAGTCATCCAAGCATATGCAGACTCAGAGTCCCAGTCAGATGTTTATTACGTGATTTTTTGATCTTTCTAGATAGGACACACTTTCTCACCCTACCACTTTTACCACCCCCATTTCTGTCATTTTTGTACGTGTACGTTATCCGTCCAGTGTCATAGTTTCCATTCTGTAGTAAATACATTTGGTATCCCATTTCTGTCATTCTCTGTACGTGTACGTTATACCTCCAGTGTCATAGTTTCCACTCTGTAGCAAATCAATGACTGCTCCTATCAGTTCAGTTCTATTTCTTTTCAATAATTTGCCATCAGCCATAGCATTACCCGCCTACGAGACTGCTCTTTCGTTGCATCTGATCCTTGGGTAACCAGGGCAGTATATCCATGTAACAGTAAGTCCATGTACGTAAGAAATAAAGTAGAGATGTGTGCAAGTGTTCAAGAGCCATTGCTTTCAATAGTGAAACGACGAAAACTAGCATGGTTCGGACATGTCTGCAGGTACGATTCCTTATCGAAAACAATACTGCAGGGAACTGTCGAGTGTGGAAGTAGCAGAGGAGGGCACATAAAGGCATAGACAGACAACATCAAGGAATGAACAGGGCAAGATATTTCCACACTATCCGCATCGCTGAGGATAGAATTCTCTGGTGGACTCTGTGTGCTCAGGCATCCAATGTTGTACCCCTACGACCCTGAATGGTTACGGGTTTATTGATTGATATATATAGCACAATAAATCACAAGCATATATAATTACCGATATTATCATTGATCGTTTCATTATCAGATGACGTGGGACATCCATCAGCTTGTTTTCTAATGATGGTCGGAGCTTGTTTTCTAATGATGGTTGGAGCTTGTTTTCTAATGATGGTCAGAGCTTGTTTTCTAATGATGGTCGGAGCTTGTTTTCTAATGATGGTCGGAGCTTGTTTTCTAATGATGGTCGGAGCTTGTTTTCTAATGATGGTCGGAGCTTGTTTTCTAATGATGGTCGGAGCTTGTTTTCTAATGATGGTCGGAGCTTGTTTTCTAATGATGGTCGGAGCTTGTTTTCTAATGATGGTCGGAGCTTGTTTTCTAATGATGGTCAGAGCTTGTTTTCTAATGATGGTCAGAGCTTGTTTTCTAATGATGGTCGGAGCTTGTTTTCTAATGATGGTCGGAGCTTGTTTT
This sequence comes from Meghimatium bilineatum, assembly GCA_034231615.1. Classification (NCBI taxonomy): domain Eukaryota; kingdom Metazoa; phylum Mollusca; class Gastropoda; order Stylommatophora; family Philomycidae; genus Meghimatium; species Meghimatium bilineatum. Next base: position 37,958,160 of record CM067322.1, read on the forward strand.
CTAATGATGGTCAGAGCTTGTTTTCTAATGATGGTCGGAGCTTGTTTTCTAATGATGGTCGGAGCTTGTTTTCTAATGATGGTCAGAGCTTGTTTTCTAATGATGGTCAGAGCTTGTTTTCTAATGATGGTCAGAGCTTGTTTTCTAATGATGGTTGGAGCTTGTTTTCTAATGATGGTCGGAGCTTGTTTTCTAATGATGGACGGAGCTTGTTTTCTAATGATGGTCAGAGCTTGTTTTCTAATGATGGTCAGAGCTTGTTTTCTAATGATGGTTGGAGCTTGTTTTCTAATGATGGTCGGAGCTTGTTTTCTAATGATGGACGGAGCTTGTTTTCTAATGATGGTCAGAGCTTGTTTTCTAATGATGGTCAGAGCTTGTTTTCTAATGATGGTTGGAGCTTGTTTTCTAATGATGGTCAGAGCTTGTTTTCTAATGATGGTCAGAGCTTGTTTTCTAATGATGGTCGGAGCTTGTTTTCTAATGATGGTCGGAGCTTGTTTTCTAATGATGGTCGGAGCTTGTTTTCTAATGATGGTCGGAGCTTGTTTTCTAATGATGGTCAGAGCTTGTTTTCTAATGATGGTCGGAGCTTGTTTTCTAATGATGGTCGGAGCTTGTTTTCTAATGATGGTCAGAGCTTGTTTTCTAATGATGGTCAGAGCTTGTTTTCTAATGATGGTCAGAGCTTGTTTTCTAATGATGGTTGGAGCTTGTTTTCTAATGATGGTCGGAGCTTGTTTTCTAATGATGGACGGAGCTTGTTTTCTAATGATGGTCAGAGCTTGTTTTCTAATGATGGTCAGAGCTTGTTTTCTAATGATGGTTGGAGCTTGTTTTCTAATGATGGTCGGAGCTTGTTTTCTAATGATGGACGGAGCTTGTTTTCTAATGATGGTCAGAGCTTGTTTTCTAATGATGGTCAGAGCTTGTTTTCTAATGATGGTTGGAGCTTGTTTTCTAATGATGGTCGGAGCTTGTTTTCTAATGATGGTCGGAGCTTGTTTTCTAATGATGGTCGGAGCTTGTTTTCTAATGATGGTCAGAGCTTGTTTTCTAATGATGGTCAGAGCTTGTTTTCTAATGATGGTTGGAGCTTGTTTTCTAATGATGGACGGAGCTTGTTTTCTAATGATGGTCGGAGCTTGTTTTCTAATGATGGTCAGAGCTTGTTTTCTAATGATGGTCAGAGCTTGTTTTCTAATGATGGTTGGAGCTTGTTTTCTAATGATGGTCGGAGCTTGTTTTCTAATGATGGACGGAGCTTGTTTTCTAATGATGGTCGGAGCTTGTTTTCTAATGATGGTCAGAGCTTGTTTTCTAATGATGGTTGGAGCTTGTTTTCTAATGATGGTCGGAGCTTGTTTTCTAATGATGGTCGGAGCTTGTTTTCTAATGATGGTCGGAGCTTGTTTTCTAATGATGGTCACAGCTTGTTTTCCTAGAACATCATCGTATATCGATATATGCAAACCTGTGATTGCGTGGACATAACATGCTATATACCGTATTTTATAATTTGTATATTCCCACTCTCTATGCATTGTCACGCATCGCTCTTTATAAATACCATTGTATTCCCGTTACTTGTGGCAGGTAATATATTTGGTTTAAGAGGCAACTACGAAGGTTAAGGAGTGGAGTTGGCTGTCCCATCCTATATAGGGTTACAGTGATCTAGAAGCCATACTGAAGACAGATGTGTCAGACCAAAATGTACAGAAATCACATCAAAGCCATTAATGTTTATCTGTACCTAATGTGTAGGAATATATGTTATAGAACAGTGGAATATATGTTCATATGTAAAATATTGGTTATGTGAAAATGGCATCAATAAACGTTCAGACTTTAATTGAATCAAACTCGTCTCCAGTCATTCCAAGGGTTTGTTGACGATGCTGGTTCTCCTACTGCAGTCTGTTCTGGCAATGTCGATCGCAAGAATAGGATCTATGTAGGATCTTCTAGCCCTAAGACCAGCGTCATGCAGCCAGTTTCTGATCATTTGATCTGAAATTCGACAAACTACTGGCATTGACTGGCATTGACTGGCATTGACTGGCATTGACTGGAATTGACTGGCATTGACTGGCATTGACTGGCATTGACTGGCATTGACTGGCATTGACTGGCATTGACTGGCATTGACTGGCATTGACTGGCATTGACTGGCATTGACTGGCATTGAACATACTGCTGTTGAGGACTCAGATACAAATCAATTCCTGAGGTGACGCAGCCATATGACGCAGTCTTCGGCAGGAATTGTGACTCTGGGGTCTTCCACTGAGGAGCCCGTCTGCCGCTGAGCCAGTTTGTTGAAATCATCTCCAAAGAGGAATAGTGATGCTTCTAACCACATTAAACTGTTTAGCCACTACACTTTGTGATTTTTAAGCTCGTTAGCGTCCAATGATGATCTACCGTTGTTCTGTATTGAGATGAGCCATATTTTCTCATTGAATTTTCAAATTAATTAATTCGGTGGCCATAAATCTTTTATAGGCATTCAATAATATGGCCAGAGAGTTTTGTGTTCAGTAAGTTTTGTGTTCAGTAAGTTGTGTGTTCAGTAAGTTTTGTGTTCAGTAAGTTTTGTGTTCAGTAAGTTTTGTGTTCAGTAAGTTGTCTGTTCAGTAAGTTTTGTGTTCAGTAAGTTTCACGGGATTCTCATGAATCTATCACGAGTTATTGCCAAAAAATGTTTTTTTGTGTTCAGTAAGTTTTGTGTGCAGTAAGTTTTGTGTTCAGTAAGTTTTGTGTTCAGTAAGCTTTGTGTTCAGTAAGTTTCACGGGATTCTCATGAATCTATCACGAGTTATTGCCAAAAATGTGTTTTGACCTTAACCTTTTCATGACCTCGCGAATCATTTTGAGTACAATTCAGGTAACCATGAGAAAATTACCTGGTGGACACAGTCTATATGTTGAATGATATCTAATCATGCGAATATCTTTTATAAAGGTAACTCCAAAAACGTTGGGTTTCTTTTTTTTTAAACAGTATATGTCCATATGTAGGAATAGAGGTTATATAACAATACAACATATAAACATATTTTATATTGAAGTCAACATTGGTACATGTATCGATTGAATCATTTGAACTAAAGTCTGATGAAGTTGGTTCATTTAATTGATACAAAAAGTTGGACACTCCTATACTGAGCTTTAGAAGTCCTAGAGGGTTGAGTCCTAGGGTTCAACGTACTATTAAGAGACACATTACGCAAACGCCCGTGTGAACATGGGTCTCGTAAAGGGGAACAAACAATAGCGACACTGATATCTAACATGCAGATCGTAGGACGTGACTAAAGAGGTTTTGATTGCTAAGCTTGTTGTTCCATCCCATGTAGGTACAAAGTTTCCCAGAAACGATGTCTTAAACCGAAAGGCGCAGAAATCGTTACCACTATGCAAATAAAAACACGTTGTATTTTCATCTCTGGACTACATCCTGCTAATTTGCTGGAATTTGAGAACGAAAGCAGGAAAATAAGAAGAGCATATTAATTCGATTGAGGAGCGTGTGATATTCGTGCAGAACACATCTCTGATTAACTCAACATATACAAAATGTGGTTCTAGCTAATCAAGACTCTCTCCAAATTAGTTCTTAGAACAGATCATGAACACTGTCAGTTATCTTGGCTCACGCAAATGATCACTTGTTACATTGTGTATATTTTGTGTTACCAGCGAGTGAAAAGCACGAGAAAATAAATAAATCAGTCAAGGTAAATGACATTGTTTTACTGTTTGGGATCAGCGAGCAGAACTATTAAGGAGAAGAACTTGGAGCTAATTTCGTTTTTAACGTGATGGTATATGTGTACGTGTTCAGAATAGATCCTTTAGAATCTGCGCACTGTGGTACACATAGGAATCAGTTACAACTAATTAAGAGTCCCTCGACAATAAGTCCTGTTGACGGATTGGTTATCATCCTTCGAAATAGACGCTATTTACTTTACCTGTGATTTTCATTGGCTGTCGACACACAGTATAAACAAAATGACGAATGAAAAATATGGATCAGCCAATTAAGTGAACAGTACGAAGGTAGTGTTTCTCTAGTAGTAGGTGAACAAATTACGTTTTGTCACTATCTCTATGTATCTAAAGATACGGATTTTAATACAGCGCTACTAAGAATACGGAGATCGTGTTGGAAAGACTACCGGATTCACGACCATCATTATTTTGTAATCGTCATAGCTCTGAAATATACAAATTAGACTAAAGCCCCCGGTTGAAAATGATGCGCACATTACAATTTAAAGTACATATTATTATTTTATACTGACGTACAACTGACGTACAACTGGCTGATTCAGCTGTGGCTAGCGTCGATACTACAGGCCTTCCAACATATGCATGCCCTAGTGGATCAGTTTCCGTGTAATCTATTGTTTGGCATTGGCATTGTTTTGACATGCAACTCCAAGTATGTAAATAGTCGACAAATCAAATGACCAACAATAATAAAACACGTAACGAACGGGGTCCTAATTAATTCTGTTTGAATACCTATATAGTCGATAGCCACGATCCAGCCTTACTTTGGCTAGAAACATATTTCAACATTATTATTATTATTATTATTTTTATTTGGAAGATAATCATGAACAGGTTTCCTAGAGGTCCCGTTCTACACCGAACAGTCACGGATTTCAGCCCTGTTAGGCGTGACCATTGACAATAATATAAGACCTAACTGCAAACATTAAACATGCCTTCGTTTTGGTACGTTTTAAATTATTGTCACGCTTTCCATTGGTTAATATATGTATATACTTAGAAAATATACTTGGCTATTTTTGGCATGCGGTTCCAAGTATATAAATATTGACCAACAGAAAACACGGAAATTATCAAGAAAATGATCACATCTTCTTCTTCTTCTTTCTGTCCTCATGTACCTTTCGGTGTTGAGGGGAGAGTGAGTGTACGGTCTTTTGCCCTTCTATTTGCCTCCTCTGCTGTTATATTTCCGAGTGTCTCTAATACACTATCTATCCACCTTTTACGAGGGCGTCCAATAGGTCTCCTGTTTTCGTATCGTTTAAGTGTTTTTTGGATAATACTTTGCTCTTTCTGTCTGGTTATGTGGCCGCACCATTTAACTTGTTGTTTCTGTATGTATTCTATTGTTGGTTTGATCCCTAATTGTTTCCTTAGTGCTTCATTCCTGATTTTGTCTCTCAAGCTAACTCAAATCATACGTCTCACACATTTCATTTCAGTGGTGTTAATCTTATGTATTGTTCTAGAATCTAATGTCCAAGTTTGACACTGATAACACAATGTTGGTAAGAAAATGGTGTTGAAAAGCGCTTTCTTTGTTTCTAGTGTAATATCTTTGTTTCTTAGTAAAGGTGTTAATTGACCAATGATCTGACAGGCCTTATTACATATTGCGTTTATTTCTGCTTCTTGTTTGTTGTCATATCTCAATGTGCTGCCCAGATATTTGAATTCATCTACTTGTTTTAGTTGTTTATTATTTATCTGTATGTTGATGTTCTCCTTTTCTCTTGCAATATTCATTACTTCTGTTTTGTCTATGTTGATTTTCATTCCAAGTTGCTTGCCTGCTGTGTCTATTGTGTTTAGGTGGTCTTGCAGGTTTTTAATGCTGTTGTGGAATAAAAGCTGGTCATCTGCAAAAAGCAGTTCATTTGCTTCATTAGAATTTGCTGTTTTGTTTATATGGTCCATGTATGTAATAAAAAGTAGTGGGGATAATACACATCCCTGCTTTACTCCTGTGCTAATCACAAAGTCCTCTGTGTAGCCCGCAGCTGTTCTTATAGTGCAACTGCTGTTGTTATAGAGACTTCTACAAACGTTAATTAAATGTTGGCATACTCCATACATTTTTGATGTTTCCCATAGTTTTTCTCTTTTTACTCAGTCAAATGCTTTCTCTTGATCTATGAAGGATATGTATAAATTTCGGTTGTATTCTATTGACTTCTCTGCCAACTGTTTCAGAATAAATATTGCATCAGTACATCCTCTGTTTCTTCTCAAACCCATTTGTGTATTGCTAAGTTGTTGTTCTATTACAGGTCTCAGTCTTTTCTCTACTATTTTTGCATATAGTTTTCCTGCATGGCTTAACAAGGAAATTCCCCTGTACTGGTTACAGTCTCTTTTGCTGCCTTCCCTTTTCCATATTGGCACTATGATAGCTTTTCTCCAGTCTGTTGGTGTCTTCTGTTGCCTCCACGCCGTGTTAAAAATTCTGTGTAGCCAATATAATCCTGTTTCTCATGCTGCTCTTATAATTTCTAGTGGTATGTTATCTATCCCTGGAGCTTTGTTATTTTTTGCTTTTTTATGACCTCGGCAATTTCCTCTATGAGAATATTTGGCTCTTGTTCATTACAACTCTTTATGGTTTCTTTTGTTGTATTATTGCTTGGTGTTGTATTTAGTAACTCAGAAAAGTATTCTTTTCATCTTTTTAATGCTCTTTGCTTATTTGAAATGGGATTACCTTCTCTATCATTTAATAGTTCTGTAGGATCGTGATTTTCTGTTCTGGTTCTCATAACTTTGATTGTTTTGTAGAAGCGTTTTGTGGCTGTTTTGTAATCCTTATTCAAGTTCTTGCCAAAATCAGACCATGATATTTATTATTATCACATGAAAGCCTAATTAATTCGGAAAACATGTCTTCTATTGTCGATCGGTCGCGGTGTAGGTGTGCCCATGTTACTGTTCTTTGTGACACCTACATGTTCCGGTTTTGCGTTTTTAACATTAAAAGACAATAGCATGTCAAGTGAGTCCGTTTAGAAATTTGTGCCCACGAGAAAACATAATTATGTCTCAGAAACTATTAGACAGATGTGTAAACACAGATGGTGTACACACATAGTAACAAATTGAGTATACACAGAAGAGTCAGCACAGAATGCAGTAAAGAATTGAGGTACAGGTGTACATATAGAATCTCCACACGAGCCTAAAGATACGATCAGAACACCAACAGGAAAATTCTGCAATAATTATGATGCAGAAATACAGACAATTGGCAACTGAAAAACTGCTGAACTCAAACCCATAGCAACAGCCCTTGGTATTTCTGACTGATGCAAGGTCAGTGCTTCAAGCTCTACAGTCTGAAAAGTTAACAGACGTACAAAAACACCGACTCTGCAGTCACATGCACAAAATTCAAGATTGGCAACACGGCGATGTGTACACGTGAACAGGCAGCACAGAAAACTAAACATATATTTCAAGAGTGTCTGAGTATGAAACAATCTGAGTAATAAAACAAAATATATAGGCAGCAGCTATAGTGTGTGGTACGAAGGATTGTGCAGTATTCTAGTACAAAACCGGAGCTAGTGAAAAATCCAAATTTGTTTATTAAAGCACTTGTTCGTGGAGCACAATGAAAGCAGTGATTCAAAGCTTGTACAAAGTAATAATAGCAGGCCTATTCAATGTTTATGCAAAGTAATTTGAGTCTTTATAGATCGTCTCCGGGAAGTGCAAATCGAGATGGAATAAGATTTGATTACACAAGACAAATAATAAGAAATAGAAACTCTCAGTCCCCGCACCAAAACACTGTCGCAACCACACGGTAAAACAACTGCTGTCCTGGAATGAGCGGCTGTCATGGCTTGATAGTGAAAGTAGCTAGTAAGTCTCCAGAGAAGTAAGGCTAATCTGTTGAGGATAATGTGAAAGCAACACGGTGCTAGAGTCCATGGTATTATGGGCGTACAGGATAGAACACGAAATACTGAAGTTATAAATAAAACACTGTTCATGCTCGAAATCACACTTCTAATTATTCTCCGGAAGATCCCGTGTTGCAGCCGGGACCTGGACTTCTAGTTATTCTCCGGAAGATCCCGTGCGGCAGCCGGGACCTGGACTTCTAGTTATTCTCCGGAAGATCCCGTGCGGCAGCCGGAACCTGGACTTCTAGTTATTCTCGGGAAGATCCCGTGCGGCAGCCGGGACCTGGACTTCTAGTTATTCTTCGGAAGATCCCGTGCGGCAGCCGGGACCTGGACTTCTAGTTATTCTCCGGAAGATCCCGTGCGGCAGCCGGGACCTGGACTTCTAGTTATTCTTCGGAAGATCCCGTGCGGCAGCCGGGACCTGGAATTCTAGTGATTCTTCGGAAGATCCCGTGTGACAGCCGGGACCTGGACTTCTAGTTATTCTCCGGAAGATCCCGTGCGGCAGCCGGGACCTGTACTTCTAGTTATTCTCGGGAAGATCCCGTGTTGCAGCCGGGACCTGTACTTCTAGTTATTCTCGGGAAGATCCCGTGTGGCAGCCGGTACCTTTACTTCTAGTTATTCTCCGGAAGATCCCGTGTGACAGCCGAACCTGGACATCTAGTTATTCTTCGGAAGATCCCGTTTGGCAGCCTAGTCCTGGACTGCTAGTTATTCTCCGGAAGATCCCGTGTGGCAGCAGGGAGCTGTACCTCTAGTTATTCTCCGGAAGATCCCATGGGCAGATCGCTGGACTTTCACTTCAGGGTATAAATAATAGGATGACTACTTCATTCCAGGCATGTCTTAGTAGGTGACTGAAAAATTAGGGACTAGGTGGGGGACAGCCTCTCACCTTTAAGAAAAGCAGCATTGTCACTGCATGTCATGTCCTGATTTCTTACTTTTGTCGTTTGCCACATTGTCCCCATAAATGACGAAGTAATGCAGGCCAGTGGACATTGCACTTCTATTCTTTTGTAACGACTCGCGGGGAATGATAGAAGTTCCATTACTGCATACGAGTCAACAGATTTGACAAAAGAATGATGAACTAGTTCGCCTAGAAACGGAAACCTTCCTTTGGGGTCTAAAAAATTATCCGTAAACAATCCTAACACAGCATGCATTTGAGACAACAATCATTATACGAGTTTGCGTGTCACCTAAGTTACTCATCTGAGGAAGATCTTTGTTATTGTCGTAACATGTATGGGTATCAAGAATCAAACGATTATTACTAAGGGGAATACATCATCATCATCGTTCTCCTCGGGAAGCATGTCTCGCAGAGAAGCACAAAGAAGCATATAGTCTTAGACAGTTGAGAAATGCGTGTAAAGACTTGGACATGGAGTTCCCGATGTCGATGAACGAAATCTTGGCTACATGGGCAAACGAACCTAATTCAACTATTCTGACGACATGTTCCTATATCGTTTAGCGACCTTTCGCTGTTTAGGAGACTTGCCAATAAAACTTAATCATGAACTAGTTTCCGATTTCCGTGAAATCTATTGGTTAGCCTTGCCTACTTTTGTCATGTGACTCCAAGTATGCAAATAGCTAAGAATTAAAAGTCCATCAATAATTAAAAACGTAACGAACTGGATCCAAATTAATTCAGCTAGGAGGCTTGTACTGTCAGAAGACACGATCGTAACCCAGGCTGCCATATAGGAGAAGGTTCAATAAACGAGGGACAAGGTGGGGGGCGGTAGAGGTTAACCAAAGTTTGACATAAGGTTTTTATAACAACAAGGTTTTATACATCAATAAAAGTGTGCGAATTTAAAGAAAGAAAATCCAAAAACAATAACCGGGGATTGTCCTCTTTCTCTCTTTTTCTGCACAATATTTTCTTGTTTAAAGGGGAAGAGGATTTAATTTGTTTGACATTGTTAAACAGGGAGGATCTCTAAATTCGTGACGGGGGTTCATACAAAACAAAATGTGTTGACTTATATTATGGACATAGCATCCGATGTGACACTATAACGTATTTCCCAATAGACCTTGTGGTAGTGGAAAAGTAGACTTTCTTTACTAAGACTGAAAAGTAACACGTCCCAAACCACGAACAGAATAAGGTAAATTGATATTAGCAAAAATGAACTAATCCATAAAATCAATTCATACAGAAAACTCAAAATGAAATATCCTTATACAACAGTTAATTATAATATTTTTTTTTTAAACAATAAAAAATGTAGTCAACAGTTTTTGTGGACGTGTCAAACCAAATATGCGGTGGGTGGTTGAAAGCTTAGAGTATTGACAGATAAGAAATTCACAACATGTTTTTATTTTAGTCTGTGTGTAGTGGGTCGCGATAAGTGTGTTCTTCATGAATTACCGTAACTGAGATTGCACGCTCTAAAATCTTTCACGTGGTCGTGGCTGCCTAAAAGAATGGGTGCCAGGATGATGACATTTCGAATACAGCAGTAGTGGCTGGCCATATCAGCGATAATGTTGCAATTATAGCCAGCAAAGCTGATAGTGTGTTTGGTCGCAGCTGTAGTAATAGTCAGGATACCGCACGAGGTGACACTGTCTTACGTTTTGAGAGGGTATTGTGATCAATAATTTTGGATGAGTAGTGGGATTGTGTTCAGACTCATCTTTATAGTGATTGTGTTTGCTAATTTTGTAGTGACTTGTAAACATATCTGGAGGCTAGTTGATAGCAGTACTGTGGCAATATATTTGTGTTCCTATTAGAACAGTGGATACCATTTGCTAAACGTTTAGTCTCAAATATGTGTTAAAATAAAAATCGATAGTGGATATTATATTCTGATGTTCATAATTTAACATATTGCAATAACATATACCGTAAAAAGACGTTATTCTGAAATTTGAATAGTTAAACTTATGCATATGTGATACGTTCATTATAACAAGGGATATCGTATTCTGAAAGTACCCATTTACCAAATGCCCGCCTGACTCCGCATCAGTATGCATGTGTATAAGAATTTGTGTAGACTAAATATCTATATATTTATCTATCTATTCGCTAAACCCTTTGCTGCCTGTTAGGGTAGAAGAGTTTTCTGGAAATGGCCCTAGTGTATGCGAGTATATTGTGAAATTTGTCTCCTCTTTTACTTTGGTGGTCCAACATTTTCGTGGTCGGCGTCTAGGCCTGCCTTCACTGTATCTGTGTAGCATAGCTTGCTATTGTATGCTGTCTCGCCCGTGTGTTGCCGGGGCCCGAAAGGGGAGCAAAGAATAGCAACAATGTTTACCTTCCACGCATGTCGTAAAAGGCGACTAACGAGGTTATGGAATGGAGTTGGCTGTCTCATCCCATATAGGGTCAGTGACCCAAAGCCATGCTAAAGTCGGATGTGTCAGGCCGAAAGGCGCAGATATCGCAGCAGTGCTGTAAACTATGACACAACGCATTCCGTTCTCTGGACTACATCCTGCTAATCTGCAGGAGTTTGAGAACGAACGAAGAAGAAGAAGAAGTATGCTGTCTGATGGTAGTCTGCTGATGTGTGCATACCATTTGATCTGTTGTCTTTTAATATATTCGAAGATTGGGATGGTCCTAGCTTTTTGTGTAATGTCCTCATTCCTCACTCTGTATCTTAGTGATATTCCTAGGATTCTTCGTAAGCATGCCATTTCTGCTGTCACAAGTTTACGTTTCTCTTGTGCTGTCGCATGTTTGGCTTCTGCATCACAGCGTTGACATAAAAATTGTTTTGAATAGTGTTATTTTGGTGTTTAAATCTACATTGTTGTTTCTGGGGATTGGTGTCATTTGCCCTACAGCTTGACATGCTTTACTACATCTATTGTGTACTTTGCTGCTCTTGCCCTATGCTGTTATATTTTTTCTAGGTATGCGAATTATTTCACTTGTGTGTCTATTGTTTCCAATGTATATATATATATATATATATATATATATATATATATATATATATATATATATATATATATATATATATATATCGGTGTTTCTTTCTGTTCTTCCTAAATTCATTACTTCGGTCTTTTCTATATTTATCTTCCCGTTAAAGGTTTAGCATGTTTGATGTATGTGCAGACTGAACATAGAAAATAATGTGGTATTGTCCGCTCTTATCAGTTCTTACCAGTGTTAGTAACTTTGTCCTGCTACCTAATTCCGATGATGCTATGATGTCTTATAGGTTGTCATGTTTTCTGTAGAGAGGGAGATTCTAAGGCATGCCCATCTGAGGTAAGGAAACTCCTGCACAGAATTTATTATGATTTTATACGTTACGTTTTTTGATTATTGTCGTGTTTCCGTTGATTCCTATTTATACAATTGTAGTAGCCTTGGACATTTTTAGCTTGATTGACTAATTATATAGTGACCATCGGAAACACGACAGTAATCAAAAAGCAAATGAATGAAGGCCTAGTTAATTCTGTGCGGAGGTCTTCAATCACAGATGGTCATGGTTGAGGACACAAGCTTGGTAAACCAGAAGTGTACTTTTTATAGTGAATTTGTGTTTCTCCTACTCATTTTGTAAGTATGTTCATTATTGTTGATGTTATGTCAATGCTGATGCTTATTTCGTGATCCAGAGATAATGTATTGTTGACTGAGGTTCCCAGATATGTAAAACGGTCAATAACTACTAGCTCTTCAACATCGATAACAATTTACCGGTTACTTCATGGACGCCCACCTTTCGTCATAATTTGCGTTTTCGTTTTGCTGGTTGTTAGTTCACTCACATCATTTTCCTCTTGTGCCAAGCTTGGCTATAGGGCAGATGTTATAGCTCTCCATGCCTATCGATCAACAACCAGTTGTTCCAGATCGTTCATTTTCATACCAGCTGTTGTGATTTCTTTTTCAATAGTTCTTTTCAGTGTTGTTTTTGGTATTACCCTTTTTTCCTTGCCACTCGGTGACCAGCTAAAGACTTGACGTGGTATTCTGTCTTCATTCATTCTGAGTGCGACACCGATGTTTGCCAACACCTTTTTCTAAAAAAGCCCGTGATGTATTCTATTTATGTATTTATTCTGTGATATATTCCAAACTAACAATATATAAAACAGAAAATGATAGTATATAAAGTTTTTTTTTAACGCACAATAGAGATTGAGGCAACGTATGAGTAATGTATTACGTCCATATGTTTCTATGACAATGATAATTTTATGGGTGACTTGGTGCACATATTTATTTTCCGGGACATGTTCTGATATCCAATTATTGCGATTTGTGAACACCCCCCTCCCCCCCCCCCATCTCGGAATTGAAAAATAAGTCCCAGAGTAAGATAACTGCGCTACATCGGTTTCTAGTAATGTGTACACGATATTCATACAATTAACAGTCGAACATATATATATATTGAACATATATAGTGGTTATTACAGTATTTTTAAATAGTGATTAATGCGCAGTAGGGATATACACTCTGTTACTTGTAATTTTTAGGATGCGACTCACAAAATAACATGTGGACTATATGTCCACAATCTTTCTCATACGCCTCGACCTTCCCAGAGCATAAGCGCTGGTATCTTATTTTCCAGTGCGTGGGTGAACCACGGGAGTTATTTTATTTTAAACTACGAATAATCAGTCGACTCGAATCCTGGGTATGTTGGTCACCGGACGAATGACTTATCATTACACTTGCGCAGCTCCCACTGACCTCCCGATCTGGGAAGTTCAGGAATGGCACCATCACTAGTGAGCAAGTACGGTTAGTGACAGTAATCCTGCGATTTCTTGTAAACCACTGACTAGGCAGCTTCGCACTTAATGAAAAAAACGTGCTATTACGCTGGTTCATAACTCATATTATCCTTACCTTACCTTGCTCGTTCTTGATTTGTTTTGTCCCTGCTTCATGTCATCTGATGTAGACTACTTCTTCTTCTTCAGCGTTCGTTCTCAAATAACCACAACGAATATTTCGTGTGCTTTCCGCCAGGGAACGTGAAGTACGTTGTGCTGCAAGTTCCACAGTAAAACTGTGATTATTTGCACCCCGGTTGGCCACTTGTGGTCAGGACGTCTGAGGTCCAGCACATCCGTTTTCGTCAGATGTAGACTAATACAGGATATGTTGTCCTATGTTATATCCTTTTATAACTGATCCAATTAATTTGTATTCTAATGCAAAGTCGACTAAATGCGAGACGGTATGTTCAAATGGCAAGCTTAATCCTGTCTACGTATACAAATGTACGCAATTTGTATGTTTTATTTCATATAATTTTATTTGATGTTTGGGTATTTAGTTAGTGTTATTTATAGTAGGTTAATGAGAATTCTATGCACATTGGTAATTTCTATTGTTCTGTTTATGAGAGCACGTTCTCTGTGTTATGATTAACTGTAGGAACCATGAGTATATTGAGTAAAGGAGAATTATTTTAATATAAAAGTCACTTTGACGTAATGTCGGCCGTCGAATTGATGAGTATGCTAAATGAAATCCCCAGATGTGTAGGTATTCTATCTGATTTATTACAATTAAACGAAAACAAAATTAAATAATAAATGGTTTATTTTGTTTAAAGAAATAATACACATTTATAGTGTACTGAATAAATTGATATTCTCTAATTATGCCAGATTTATAACGTGGTGTATAACTATTATATATACTATATAAACCTAGAAAGATGAGCCCATAAATCCGGATAACACAACCATACCTTTGAGACAGAAAACCTTATGCGAGTTTGGATGTCACCCCGATTACTCAACTGAGGAGAACCTTCAACCAGAAAGACCTTGAGTTTTTAAGATCTACCTTCTCACTGCTATGCTAGCGTGATTACTTCACTTCATCATCGTCGTCGTCATCAAACGTTATTGCCAATACAATATTTCTTAATACTTCCGCAGATCTACATATCATAATTCACCGTCAAACTCTGTAGATTGTCATCCATGCTAACGGCTCTTGTAACCACTAATTAAAGACAACATACTCTGCTTCACATATGTCCCAGTAATATTCATAAAATAGCGAATTCCACATTGTCTAATCTCACTTATTCTACTAGTTTCAATTTTCATATTCTTTACAGAACGTTGTTCTTCTTCGTTGATACTCTGAACTCATCTTTGTTCCAGGCAAGCAGGCCTGCATTGGCGGAGACGTGTGCATACATTCTTCGAAGTCGATGGTCATCGTCTTCTTTGCCTTCCTCTTCTTCTCTCGTCTAGCATTCTGCCCTTTATAATCAGCCTTTCGATGCCATTATTTCGCTTCAAGTGTCCAAAATAATGTAGCTTCTTTCTTCTTCTTCTTCTTCTTTCGTTCACTTGAAACATGTCTATATCTGTAATTCTGTCTCCTTAATAAAACTCACTGTCTTTTGTAGTTCATACAGTGGTCTATAGAGCTTAGATTCCAGTGTTGTTTCCTCTGGCCAATATGTCTGCCTCAGCGTTTCATGCTCAAAACACTCTTGAAGTATATATTTGGCACCCTGTGCTGCCTGTCCACATGTACACATGGCCGTATTGCCAATCTTGAACTTTGTATACATGTGACTGCGGAGTCGGTTGTGTCCTGTTCTGAGGCGTAGAATTATAACTTGTTCTGATCTGTTCAAAATGTAATAGTCATCTTGTGTTGGTGTTTGTGGCTTTCTTATTGACTTGATAATCTGATTTTTTCTGATGGTAGGTGATTGGTACATCTGGTTGGTCGTCGGCAGCACCTTCCTTAGCCTGTTGGTCTGCTTTTTCATTTCCTGGTATTCCACAGTGAGAGGTTATCCACTGCATGGCTACTCTATACTGGTAAGACAATTCATTAAGTAGTTTTTGCAAGTCTTTTAGTTTTGCAGACTTAAGAGCTTGAAGCACTGACCTTGCATCTGTCAGGAATACCACAGGCTGTAGGCCAGAGTTGGAGTTCAGCTATTTTTTAGTTGCCACATTAATTGCCTGGATTTCTGCATCATAATTATTGCAGAATTTCCCTATTGGTGTTCTGATTGTATCTGTAGGCTTGTGTGGATATTCTATATATATATACACCTACACCACCATTCCTCACTGCATTCTGTGCTGACCCATCTGTGTATACTCTGACCCACATATCTTGTGGATATTCCTCATCCAGGAAACTGAGGGTGACAGTCCTTTGCTGCACACTGTTCTGTTCATCCTCGCTTAGTATTCCTTTCACATAGGTCTGAATGTATATTGGCATTCCATGCCTTTCACTCCAAGGGGTTTGTTCTGGTACAGACCTTAAGGGGCTGTCAATTTCAGGCAGGTCTGTAAATTGTCTACGGAGTCGTTTATCTTGGTGGATAAACCAGCATCTTTTCAGTCGCCCCATTGCTAGAATTTGGAATCGTTCCTTCATTGGATGACTTGGCATACACTGAAACTTTTCTGCTTGAATTAGTACTTTTGTGTCTCTGCGTTCGCCAAGTGTTTGAATTCTTCCCATTTTCTGCATCTCTACTATTTGGGTGTTGATTTCATTGCTCCCAACATTATCCGAAGTGCCTGGTTTTGCACTTTATCTAGATCTCGTAATGTGGTATTTTATGCAGGACACCACGCAGCTGAACCATATTCCAGGTGTGGTCTTATGCCTTTCTTGTAAACTTTACTGAGTATATTCCCACTGGCTCCCCATGTGATTAGACTTAGTTTTCTCAGGATAGCTAACTTCCTCCTGGCTTTTGTTGTTGCTTTGTTTATGTGCTGCTTCCATGTCAGCTTATCATCAAAAGTAACTCCGAGGTATGTGTGTTATTTGTCTTCTTTCAAGAGCTCTCCGTCTATCTTGATATGACCAGCTTTTTGTTTTGGTGAGAGGGTAAAGAGTGTAGTGCTGCACTTATCTGTGTTAATGCTGACGCACCATCTATTTGCCCATAAGGTTAGGGCATCGATAGCTCTTTGTATATGTTTAGTGACCACTGTCGCATGTTCTTCCGTGCACCAGATCACCAGGTCATCAGCATACATTGCCACTTTGATCCCGTGTGGTAGTTCAGCAACTAGGTCAATGATGTAAACCAAGAAAATGGTGGGTGATAGGACACCTCCCTGGGGGACTCCATGACGCAGTAGGACTTTCTTGCTCTTGCGACCATCTAATTGTACCCTGGCTCGTCTATTATGCAGGTATGCTTTTACCCATTTGTACATTCTTGAGCTAACCCTGCAATTTCGCAATTTCTTTAAGAGCCCTTCTTTCCAGACCTTATCAAATGCTTTCCTGAGGTCTATCCATGCTGCTAGTACCAGTTTCTTATCTTGGAAGGCATCCTCAATCTCTTGGGATAGGTAGGTTGCCTGATCGTCAGTAGAGTAGCACTGTCTGAAGCCTGATTGCTGTGATACCAGAAGGTTTTCGCTTTCAAGGTACCACTGCATCCTAAGATTGATAATGCGTTCCACTGTTTTGCATAGACAGCTTGTGAGGCTGATGGGCCTGTAATTGGAGACTGTGTTGCCATCTTTTCCTGATTTGAGGAGTGGTATCATTATTGCATCTCTCCACACCTGTGGTACATTACCTGTGGACCAGCTTGTGTTATAGATCTGCAGTAGCTTTGCTCTTGCTGCAGTTCCCAGGTTTTTAATCATTTCATTGGACACTCCATCAGCCCCAGGGGACTTTTTCATTTTTAATTTGGATATTGCATGCTCCAGTTCTTTTTTATTGTAATTGGTGCCTCCATGACTTCAGGTATAGGTTCACCTTGTCCAATGTTTTGCTGGTTCTCTCTAACCTCCTGTTGTTTGTCTGGGCTAACTTTGACGTTATTGTCTTCTGCAAAGGAATCGGCAAACTAATCAGCTGCATGTTTACCTGTTAAAATATTTCTATCTTTATAAAGAGTGATCCTGGTATTTCTCCCTGTACCATCGTCATTTAGTTGTTTTAGACAAGTTTCCTTAGTATCTCAAGTATCTTAGTATCTTAGTATCTTAGTAGACAAGTTTTTCTTAGTATCTCTTTCTAGGTTCAGCGACTCTGTTTTTTCTTTCCAGCTGCTCCGTCTGACTTGTAACTTGGCTCTTTGAAATTTAGCCGTTGTTTGCTGATATTTGTTGTGATGTTCTTGGCTTGGTCTGTTCTCAGCCTGCTGTCTAGATGTTTCCATCTCATTTTGCAGCTTTTCCAGTTCATCATTCCAGTAGGGCTAGTAGTTTTTGCGTGCCCCCCTGGGTGTGGTTTTACTAGCAGCATGTAGTATACATCTATTATATTCACTCACTGCTTTATTGATGTCTTTGTCGAAGTTCATGTCCTTAGCTAGAACACTGGTTAAATGCTGGTACATTTTCCAGTCTGCCCTCTTATAGTTCCACCTAGTGAGTGTGCTGCTGTCCTTGGTAAATTCATTGTCGATTTCCAGAAATACTGGTCTGTGGTCACTACCACCAAGCTGCTTTCCAATGACACGTGTGATGTTCCATTCCAGGCCTGGTGAGTGGAATGCCAAGTCTGGTGTAGAGGTGGTGTGCCATGCTCTCGAGTAGAAGGTTGGTGAGTCTGCTGGCTGATTAATAAGGATGAGATTATTTTCATTTTGCCAGCTCTCAAGTTCCTCACCTCTCTTGTCGATGTGATCGTAGCCCCAGCTCTGAGAGTGGCTGTTGAAGTCACAACACACGATAAGTCTCTCTTTTTCTGGAATTGTGTCTAGTGACAATGGTCTATAATTTGGTCAGTAGTAGTTCAGGAGATGGAATTCTGCACTGTCTGTTTTTAGGTGGAACATCTGGTATTCTGCCACCTCCATATATACTTCCAGCTGACATGCGTTGATATTATTTTTATCAAGTGTCAGAATTCCACCCTTTCGCCTGTCCTTTCGGTCAGACAGGTAGCACTGGTAGCCTCTGATCTTGAAGGCATTGTCGCTGCTGATGTGTGTTTCTTGGATACAGCATATACTAACTTGTTCTTCACTTAGGATATTCTCAAGTTCCAAATTTTTGCTGTATCCATCTCTTTTACTGTTCACACCCTCGTCATTCCAGTGCATTATTTTTATTGGTCGTTGGTTTGTTTGGCCAGTATCTCTATTCCCTTGCCTCCCGGCTCCTCGGGGCAATCGAGTAGGACTTCCAGTAACTGAGGTTTAGCCCTTTCGAGGTATAGGGCCCGGCACCGTCCCTGCCTGAACGTCTGCCACAGGGGAGGCACCATAACTATTTATAAATACAGACATGTTTTCATTTTGTTTTGTGCGTGGCAACCTGATTATCTGTGCGCCTTTTGGCTGGTTGCCTCCGTCTTCATAACTCTGCTTACTTTGGCAGGACTATGGTCCTGCTCGAGTGGGACTGCCCGACCAGTCTTAGTTTCCAGCCCCTGATGGCTGAACTAAGTCCCATCACCACTGCACGGTGCTGGCCTCGATGGGGGCTTCTTTCTTATATGGTATTTAGAAGCCAGTCTTCATTTAGTTTAGTAATTTCAAAACTTCAATGTTCTTCTTTTTCTCTGTCGTGATATTCGTAAGATCTTTCTGTAGCACTTCATTTCAAATGAATTTATTTTGGATATTATCTTGTTTAAAGTCCAAGTCTTTCTTATATATGTTGCCACTGGGAAAACACATGATCTTTAAAGGGTTACTTAGTGTCGTTATTACTTTTTTGCCATATCTTTCTCATTTGTGTTAAGTTGAGTGTTGCAATTCCGAGTCTTCTTCTAATCTCGACTGAACAATCTCCGGAACTTTTTATATTTGCTCCCAGATAGTCGAATTTATTTACACATTCTAGTTATATTTTATTTATGTTAATTATCGGCTTTATATTTGTCTGTTGTCATATTGTTTTTCTGTGTATTTAGATATATATTGTGGATCTCGTTGTATTTCTTTGTTTTTGTGATTAGCTGTTTCAGTCCCTCAGTATGTGTGATAAGGAGGACTGAATGTCTTATTTATGGAATCTAGAACCCACAAATTTTATTGGTTGAAACTTATTTTCCTCTAGTTCTTCTCTTACATTTCTCATTATATTCTCTGCATAGATTTTAAAAAGATAAGGGGATAGAGTGCACTCCTGTCTCCCTTTGAACAGCAAACCATTCAGATGTTTCTCCCTCCACTCTTACTGCTGCTTGTTGTTCGTGATGTAGCGTTTCAATACGATGTATTAGATGTATCCCATGTCTCCAATGATGGACCACAGCTGCCGATGTTTAACACAATCAAACGCCTTGGTATAGTCTATGAAACGCGTATGTAGATGTAACCTGTATTTTCTACATTTCTCAGTTATATTCCTATGTTGAATTTGTGTTCTCTTGTTATTTTTCCTGCGCGAAAACCGGCTTGAACTTCATGAATTTCTGTTTCTAATTTGCCTTAAATTCTTTTCATTATGATTTGCAGTAGTATTTTGTTGACGTGACTAATTAGTGTTACTGTTCTATAGTTGGTATAAAGTTGAAGGTCTCCTTTCATTGGTAACGGTATGTATAATTCATCAATTTTCCCGCCATATTCCGCCTTTATATATCTTGCAGCATAAAGTATGGTATATTTGAACACTGGAATCTCCACCGGTTTGTATCATCTCTGATGTTGCTTCGTCTATCCCTGAAGCTATTTCCTTTCTTCAGATTCCTGATGTAATGGCTGTCGATACCTCAGACTGAACTTCATTATTGTAGGTTCTGGTTCTTGTTCTAATTTATTGATGCTCTCATTTGGTGACTGGGTTGTTCCTTTATACATTTCTTGACAATATTTCTTCCATCTATGTAGAATATCTGTTTTCTCTGTTAAGGCATTCCCTTTTTTATATTTTAGTACTCGAAGTGCGGGCTTGATGTTATTCTGGTGTAATGCTCTTACATCATTAAATATATTTCAGCTATTTCCTTGTCTTTGTTCATCGATTTCTCTGCACGTAATCATTATGTATTGTTGTTTATGATTCCTAATTCGTTTCTTAATTTGTTTTGATAGTTCTCTGTAGTTGGATTGACTTTTTTCCGGGGGCTTTGCATCTCCTTCTATCTTCAATTAAGTTAATTGTTTCTTCAGAGATGTATTCTTAATTTTTGCGTATTTTTTGTGTGAGGTAGACGTTTTTATGCAGTGTTAGTGATAGCTTCGCTCATTTTGTTGGCAAGATCGGTTGGTGTCATTTGTTCTTGTATATCTAGAAGTGTGGTAAATCGTTGATTTTTTTAAATATCGTGTTATATTCGCTTGGTATGTATGATGTGTCATATCTAATGGTATGTGTGTTCTTGGTGATTTACTTTATTTTTACTTTAAATTTCGACATCAGCAGTTCATGGGCCGTTTTGCAGTCTGCTCCTGATACTGTTTTACTTAAGGGAGTGCTTGTTTTTCATCATTGTTGGATCAATATGTAATCTATTTTATTTTAAAATTTTCCATCTGGTGGACTCCACATATACAGTCTTCGGGGATGTTGTTCAAAAATGTATTTATGATTGCCAGATTGTTTACCAAGTAAAAATTGAGCAATCGTTCACCCCTTTCGTTTCCATTTCCTAAGCCATACTTCCCTTGAGATCTAATTTCTTGGTGTGCCATTTCTTTCCCTACTTTAGCGTTGAAATCCCCCATTACTATAATAATGTCTTGTCTGTTCGTTATATCTATAGTATGCTGTAGTTGTTTGTAAAAAGTGTAAATCTCTTGGTTATTCGCTGCTGTTGTCGGTGCGTAGATTTTAACAATAGAGATATTTTATTTCTTTGCGCCCTTAATTATAATGGTAAAAATACGGTTGCTCTTAACAAAGTACCCTAACAGAGAATATTTTATCCGTTTCTACAGGAACAAAATACAACTCCTTCAACATACCTCCTTTCTAGGAATTTTGGTATTCGTTTTGTGAATTGCGTGCTTTCTCTTTATTGTATAAATTTATCATCATTTAATTACAATAGTTTTGGAAAGGTAAACAGTGACAAAGAGCATTGTTCTACATAACACCTTATGAAATATTAAACTGTTGGAAGAAAGAAGACAGTGATAAACAGCACTGACTCCCACACCTTGTTAAATCTTAAACTGTTGTGGGGAAAATAAGTAGCGATAATTTTCCTCACATCCCAAAGAAAGAAGTAGGGACAGTTAGCAACTATAGGAAGCAGTATCCCCTCACTTGAAAAAAGGTGAAACTGTAGTGGGGAATGTAAGCAGTGATAAAAGCTTTGTCCCCACACTTGAAAGAAAAATGAGACTAGAGTGGGGAATGTAATCAGTGATTTATAGAGCTGTCCCCACACTTGAAAGAAAAATGAGACTAGAGTGGGGAATGTAATCAGTGATTTATAGAGCTGTCCCCCACATTTGAAATACAGATAAGACTGAAGTGAAGAATGTAAGCAGTGATATATAGGCCGTCTCCATACTTTAAAGAAAGATGAGGCTTGGGGTAAAGTAAACACTGATAAAGAGTACTGCCACCCACACATTACAGAAAGCTGAAACTGAGTAAAAACAGATAAAATCGAGGACATAATATGGAACATTGCGTTTAATTTTATCAGCATTTATATTGTTTTGGAAGAGTTTGAAATGTAATATTTATATAATCGTTATTGGATTGAACTTATAAAGTGCATTGATCCTAAAGTTCTCACTTTAGTTTTCTTTCTGCACGTGAAAATTTGTTTTATTTTTTTCGTTAACCTCGTGCTACATGTATGAATGTATACATCTATATGGTGTTTGGTACAAGCAGTGTACATACCCGAATCTATACCTATATCCCGCGTGTTGGCGAGACATGAAAGGGCAGCCACTAATAAGCACACTCTTTTCTGCCATGCACGCCGAAAGACTAAGAGAAAGTGGAGTTGGCTTTCCAATCCCATGTAGGGTCAACGCAATTCGAAGCCGTGCTTGCTGTAGTCGGATGTGTCAGAAAGTCGCAGGCAGCACAGCAAAGCTATGAATCATGATACAATGCATTTCATTTATTTTAACGACATCCTGCCAAGCTTTAAGAGTTTGAAAACGAATAAAACATTAAGATCACACATTTGTGTTAGTTCATGGAGCCACATTTAAATCATTTATATTTGTAAATAGTGCTTACGTAGAACACAGGTTTATGAAGTTTCACTTGAACACAACTGACAGAGTATCCCTAAGAGGCTATGGGGTGTAAACACGAAAAAAAGGATAATTCACAAGACATTTTCAACGTTTCAGACTGTTAGGTCTTTGTCAGGAAAATATTTTCTTTTTAAAACAGTGAAATACAACGAAAACGGTAAAATCAATGTTACCATCACAGAGGCACTAGAGAAACTTTTTACATGTAAACAATACGAAATCCAAGGTGGCAAAAACGTAAATGTAAACATGTAGTCATGGAAGCGTGTTTTGTTGAAAATGGGATGGAACAGAAGTGCAGTCACGTTTATATTTGTCATAATTTGTTTCCTAAAACCATTTCCCTACTGTACCCAATCTTTCGTGATACATATATTCAGATGCTAACACATACATTCTTCTATTTCATAGATTTATTTAACGTTTGTCCCAATATTAACCCAAATATGTCAGGTATTGTAACTGCAAAACCACCCTAAGCTTTGTATTATTAGTCAAGAGTACTTCATTATAAATTTGTGCGTAATTTAGTGATAAAAGACATGATTAATTGTAACAGGCAGTTATCATATCGCGATATTTAGTTGTTATCTTTTGATTAACTAATTCAGGATAAATGTTCTCAACTGTGATTGAGATATACTTTATGAAATATGTGCTAGTTAACGGACACAATGGCCAGTTTAATTTTTGTTATTGGTTTTTTAATTGAAGATAGTTTACAGTTGATTAGAAGTTACTTATACGACAATGAATTATCATAATACATATGTCACGTGCTTAGATCACAACTTAAAAGCAACTGATTCTGAATGTGCTATTAGAATTTCAGTGATTGATGAATTCGCTTTTTATTAGCTATGTGTGTAGAATAGATGATTGAACTTTTAGAGATGATATTCTTCTCAAAGTAAAACAAAAATAGTCACAAAAATAGTCCTTATTCCCAGCGTTGAGACACGAGATTGTGCTATCTCCGAATATATTTATCAATTCATGGGCGATAACTTCATCCACGTTTCTTAGACTTCTGCGTTCGCTTTGAAACTCTTGCAGAGTAAGAAGTATTGCAGAGACATGCATACGTTGTACCATGGTTTACAGCTTTGCTGAAATGTATGGCTCTTCCGACTTGACATATCCGACTTCAGAATAGCATCTAAGTCACGTTTATCCATATTGGATGTGACAATCGGTTCCACTCCCAAAAGTTTCCTCTTATATATGCATGATAGGTAAGGGATTGCTATCCGTTGATTGACTTTCATGTCCCTCCAACTCAAAAGCAGTCAGGTTTAATTTTCTAAGTTAGTTCTGTTATCAATTTTCTATGTTTGTTCTGGTATATATTTTCTATGTTTGTTCTGGTATATATTTTCTATATTTGTTCTGGTATCATTTTTTTTTGTTAGTTCTGGTATCAATGTTCTATCCTAGATCTGTTATCTTCTTCTTCTTCTGCGTTCGCTCTCAAACTCCTGCAGATTAGCAGGATGTAGTCCGGATAACGGAATGCGTTGTGTCATGGTTTACAGCATTGCTGTGATATCTGCGCCTTGTGCCTGACACATCCGTGTTCTGTGTTACATTTTCTATGTTTGTTCTGGTATATATTTTCTATGTTTGTTCTGGTATATATTTTCTCTGTTTGTTCTGGTATTAATGGTTTTCTTAAATTCGATCGACCCATATATAGTCTGTAATCTAAAAAGCACCCGCTCTCCAACAGGGAATCAACTTTGGACCATTCATTCGACTTAGACGCCATTACAATAACGACTTCTAACACAAGCGCTAATTTGGCTTCTCACGAGGTGTTAGATGATATGTACACACATGCGGCTACAAGAAGTCTCAACTTGTTACACTGTAGCTGTACCATCCGAGTACATGTTTATAGTGGAAATCACATTTCGAAAATATAAAAATCTACAATCTTTGTTAAAATTATCCATAACTAACTGTCCTATGAAATAGAAAAAAAAAAGGTTAAAACATAAATCTATAAGATGAAAGTCTGGAAAAGCATCTAACGTGCGACATTTAAACGTTAACATTAAACAGGTTATAAGCAGCATTTCGTACTACTTCCCCGCCGAAGACGGATGTGTCGGGCCATTGGCGCAAATAAAACGGCGACACAACGCATTTCCATTTTCTGGACTACATCCTGCTGGAAATCTTGCAGGACCATGATCCAGCTAGATCCAGTTGGAGTTTGAGAATGAACGCAGAAGAAGAAGAAGTACTACTTCAAGTAGGAGGATTGAGGCTGAGATAACAACTGGCTCTTTCAGACACGATTTATTTGGATAGATATTGCGTCCAACTCTGTCAGTCCACGAGTCTTTTGGTTCAGTAAAATATACATCTTGAACGGTAGACTCCTTTCAATCGTGAATCTTAAGCAGAGTTTGTATCAGAGCTTTATAACTGTCACAATTAGAAGTGGAGGTCGTGGTTCTAGTACTCCATTCAGCATGACCTCCTGAGTTAACTGTGAATAGTCAATGATTAAAAAAAAAGAAAAAGGTGACTTTTATTGGTTTCTAATTTTCATGTATTTATCACATTGAACTTGATGGAAAATAGTTTGGAATGTTGACACTACAAACATCCTGTTAAATGGTAAGACAATTGAAATGTTAATTAAAATCATACGTTTTTGTGGACAAACAGCTGAAGTAGTAATTACAATCAAAAACTTATGTGGAGAGAAAACTGAAGTGGTAATTACAATCATAAGATCATGTGGACAGGCAACATAAGTGGTAATTACGTTCAGGTGCTTTAATGGACAGACACACTAAACTGATAATTGAACAGACTACAAACATACATTTACATGTACGGACCCACGCATGTAGATAATGGGGCGTTCAAAACTGTCTCCACTTTCGAAATCAGAATATGGGTTGATTTTTACTAAAAATGTAGGCAAAGGCTTGGCCACACTACCACCACCCCTATCCACACTTAACGATTTATCACAATAATGTCATCACATTTCTATTACAGGAGAAAGAATTACATGTGAAAATGGGCGAATCATTTTTATTTACATTGTTTAGGAACACCCTCCCCTTACTGAAGACGCAGTTCCGGTCAAGTACGGACAACTGAAAACATACCTTTTTATATGTGTGCCCAACTGAAAAGATAACTAAAAATATAATCTCATATGGATAGACAACTGAAATAACAAGTGAACGTAGTAATATTTATGTGAACAAATATATTTAAAATAAACATTGATGTTTTTTTTTATTCTAGACGTTGTATTCAATATCAACTTTGTTAAATGTCCACATTTAACACAACTTCTCAACATTAACGTACATTTATAGATGTCACGTGTCACCAGTATCTAAATAAATTATGAAGACTTCATTTTGTTTATAGCAGATGTTATTCTCAAACATTGTACACGTTCTCTTTATTGTTGGCAGGTTTTTACAAGGTCGATTATTTTTGCAGGTGCTAGATCCCATAACTTGTTTTGCTTACACAGCTGTAAATTGTGAAGTATGTCTCACTTTTCTGTCAAGTATTACTATTTCTGACAATGTTTCCAAATATGTATCCATTTATTGTCCAGAAAACACACATAATGTGTTCGGTTTGCCTTAGCTTTATTGTTAATATTTTTATATGTATCACATGCTAATCTAGTCCTCAATCTAGTTAAAGGTAAATCTTCAAGTTTACTTTCATACATAAATGTCGATAAGTTTGCACTTTTAATCTAGTATGCTTCATTATCGGATAATCTTTCCTCTTCTTTTGTGTGTGTTCGTTCTCAAACTCCCGCATTATATCTCTTCTAGCAGAGACAATGGTCTTACTATATTTCCATCTGGGTTATGTACAGTAAACGGTACATGTGTAATACACAGAAAATAATCTACACAATTTTCACTCATAGCCAAAAGAGAAAATAAAGCAAAAGATCTGCCAAAATCAAAATTATTGGGAAAATATTAAGAAAAGTCATCTGTCTATATAGTAGTAAAACTTTACAGACAAGTAACACTAAAAGAACACATTGAAAATGTCAGAGATTAAAAAAAGAAGAAAACAACAAAACACAATTAAGAGACTAACTAGTAGAAACGGGAGCAAACAAGAAAATTCTCCCCCAGCAGCATCTATCAACTAACTAATGAGCATTGATACTCAATAAGTGAACAATACTTATAATCTTGAAAACATGCGCCCTATAAATCCTAAACATCTACCAATCACAAGCAATTAATGCTTAAAAATGGCTTATTTTTCAGGATCACCTTTTATATAGGATATGACATCTATAACAGTTGCCATGATGGGTTATGCTATGAGCTCTGTGATTGTCGTAGCGAAAATCCTCAAATTATGCAAAAGAGGTTGAGGGCATCATTGAGCTAGTATACCAACAGTTTGATCTCGCGTAGCATAAACCATTACAAATAGTTACTTGTACAGACACCATATATGTTTTAGTGTCACCTTCGCCAAGAAATCAAGATATCATCAACATGCGAAACCGTTGGCAGTATAGAAAACATTCCAACAGAATTAGATAGTGCCGAACTTGTTACGTTTTTTAGTATTGTTTGGTTTTGGTTGGTCACTATTTATATACTTCGAGTAACCTTCGTTATTTTTGGCATGCGATTTCTAGTATGTAAATAGTGATAAACAGAAAGCCCAACAATAGTTTTAAAAAACGTATCGAATGTATCCTAATTAATTCTGTTGGGAGGTCTATAAAGGAGGTGGCCATGCTACAAGGCATGAACATTACACAGTTTTATCTCCACACATTCAATCAGTGTGACACTGAAATATACAACAGACACTGATCTCAATATATAGTGGTCTAGATGGGAATGAAACAAAAGACATGCTTGCAGAAAATAAACAATAATCACCTCAAAACAACAGGAAAAACTTTGCAGTATGGTAACATTCAAGTAGATTCTCAGAAACAACACCTGGGTAATTCCACGGACCAGACGGGCAAATGAGCTGACTGTGTGAACTCTATTTAGTGAAATAATAGGAGCAAAGGACAATAACAATATAAACGAACTTTGCAGGAGAAACCAGCTCCTTGTCTTTCAGTTTCGAACTGTATGCGAACATACATGTCTGCCAAATTACACATATAAATGTCTACCAACTTATCAAGATTAATGTCTGCCAACGTATCCACATTAATGTCTATCAACTTACGAACTTGCCCACAATAATGTATATCAACTTGCCCAAAATAAATGTCTACCAACATACACAGATTAATGTCTACCAACATACACATATAAATGTCTACCAACATACACAGATTAATGTCTGCCAACATACACAGATTAATGTCTACCAACATACACAGATTAATGTCCGCCAACATGCACAGATTAATGTCTACCAACATGCACAGATTAATGTCTACCAACATACACAGATTAATGTCTGCCAACATACACAGATTAATGTCTAATAAGATACACAGATTAATGTCTAATAAGATACACAGATTAATGTCTAATAAGATACACAGATTAATGTCTAATAAGATACACAGATTAATGTCTAATAAGATACACAGATTAATGTCTACCAACATACACAGATTAATGTCTACCAACATGCACAGATTAATGTCTAATAAGATACACAGATTAATGTCTAATAAGATACACAGATTAATGTCTAATAAGATACACAGATTAATGTCTACCAACATACACAGATTAATGTCCGCCAACATGCACAGATTAATGTCTGCCAACTTACACAGATTAATGTCTACCAACATACACAGATTAATGTCTACCAACATACACAGATTAATGTCCGCCAACATGCACAGATTAATGTCTACCAACATACACAGATTAATGTCCGCCAACATGCACAGATTAATGTCTACCAACATACACAGATTAATGTCTACCAACATACACAGATTAATGTCTACAAAATTACCGAAATAAATCACTATCAACTCTTACATATATAAATCTACAATCTGACCCACATAAATGTATACTAACTTACCCACTTAAATGTCTACAAATCTACCTACATAAATGTCCACACACTTACCTACATAACAGTCCACCAACTTACCCACATTAATGTTTAGCAGCTTTTCCAAATTAATATATATCAGCTTTCTCGCATTAATGGGAAAGTCATTTTCCCACATTAACTGTTGTTTTTGTGGTGCACTCTGCTGTATTGTGACATTCTGATATACTGATGCACTCTGCTATACTAGTGCACTCTGTTGTACATGTGCACTCTATTGTACATGTGCACTCTGTTGTACATGTGCACTCTTCTATACTGTACACTCTGCTATACTTGTGCATTCTTCTATACTCTTCTATACTGGTGCACTCTGTTGTACATGTGCACTCTATTTTACAGGTGCACTCTGTTGTACATGTGCACTCTTCTATACTGTACACTCTGTTATACTTGTTCATTCTTCTATACTCTGCTATACTGGTGCACTCTGTTGTACAGGTGCACACTTCTATAATGTGCACTCTGCTATACTGGTACACTCTGCTATACTCTGAAATACTCATGTGTTGCAGAAAATAATGTCAGCAATGTACGTTGAATATTTTCTCATAAATAAAACTTTGAATTTCAAGCGCATACAAAACGTTATATAAGCCAATGTGCATCATGATGTTATATATCTAATTGTCATGTATCTGTGCCTGCAGCATTGTGTTATACATATATATATATATATATTTGTCATATATTTAGCCTGCTTCATGGTGTTATACATATATATATATATATGTAGTTGTCATATATTTTTTCCTGCATCATAATGTTATATATCT
Source organism: Meghimatium bilineatum (assembly GCA_034231615.1). Classification (NCBI taxonomy): domain Eukaryota; kingdom Metazoa; phylum Mollusca; class Gastropoda; order Stylommatophora; family Philomycidae; genus Meghimatium; species Meghimatium bilineatum. The sequence continues at coordinate 37,987,846 of CM067322.1, forward strand.
ATCTATCTATTTGTCATATTTTTGATTGTCCTGAATCTGGGACCAACACCAATAACATGAAAGGTGGAAATCGCACCTCAGGGATACAGTAGTATTGCCAATTTGTTTTACATCTAGATCTAGGTTCTATGGTACATATGTGTATAATGAAACGCCTTCGAGGTGATAGAGATGTGTTATCTTGCTGTTGATGGATGTTGTTGAACTGTTGTAATTATTTAACGTAATTTTAAAATGTAACACTGAATATTAAGTTAGTAATGCTAGAAAACTAATTACTACATTATCATCAGCTGAACCATCCCGTGATAATACAGTCTTGTAGACTAACCAGCAATGATCATCCTTCTAAATTGACGCATTTAAATTGTTTTCGTGACTTTCATTGATCACTTTGTGTCGACAGCCAATAAAAATCACAGGAAATGTAAAGTAGTGTCACTATAGAAGAATCATTCCACGATGGGTTATATCGAAATATATAACTGAGTAGTTGGTCACGCATGCTTTGCTTCACTGCACAAACTGTAGAATAGTATCAAGTAGTGCACTGACATTTAACAATATACTAAAGTAAAATCGTTCTGTAATATCATGAAAGGAAAAACAAGAGAAACTCAGATATCATAAACACATTGAAAATTCCACAGTGTTTGTTACTAAACACAAGAGCAAAAAAAAAATTACGCCTATTTCGTTATATAAAGAGACACAACTGTTTAGAAAGACAAACAATGGAGGACAGAGTTCTAGGGAAGAGGAGAAAGGAAAGACCAAGAAGACGATCGACTGACGACATTAAAGATAATATGAATACATCGTTAAAAATGCAAGCTCACGACAGAAAGCGGTTCAGAGAGTTGTTAGTGGAATAACGTTCTGGGGAGAAAACGTCACATGACGCACAAAATCGTTTTTAAATTGTCCATAATAATATCGTGTAAAGAAAGAGGAAACAACGCAGATATTCGCAAAGATCTGAACATAGAATATGAATGTCTCCTCAAAACTATCCAAAAAAATACAAATAAACATATTTTGGACATATAACATGGCGCATTGGTTTAGACAGATTAATTATGGAAGGCAAAGTTCCAGGAAAGAGAAGAAGAAAGAGTCATACCCGGGTCGACCCAGCCTTAAATTAGTACTGGATTAATCCGGGAAGTAAAGACTACGAGGAAGAGGAGATGGCTACCGCCCTCATGTAGCAGAGCCACTGAAATGAGAGGTCGCTAACATATCATACCCCTACTGCATTAATAAATGCTATGGGTAACTTTACGTACACTAAAACTACGATGTACACATGGCATCGACGACCTTCTGAATATAACACTGGAAGAAGCTGGACAGCTTACACAGAACAGTGAAGCTTACAGAGTGGCAGTGTGGACGACGTTCTGTGTTTCATAGAGAGAGAAAAATATATTTTTCATTGGATATTTGCATTTTAAAAATAACCATTGTATTGCGATTTTTCACTGGAAAGAACTAAGATATTCACTACTGTGTTATTTTATTCAGTGGAAGATATTTCTTCTTCTTCTGCGTTCGTTCTCAAACTCCTGCAGATTAGCAGGATGTAGTCCGGAGAACGGAATGCGTTGAATCATGGTTTACAGCATTGCTGCGATATCTGCGCCTTTCGGCCTGACACATCCGACTTCAGCATGGCTTTGGGTCACTGACCCTATATTGCTCCATCCCATAACCTCCTTAGTCGCCTTTTACGACATGCGTGGAAGGTAAACAGTGTTGCTATTCTTTGCTCCCCATTCGGGCCCCGGCAATACACGGGCGAATGGAAGATACTGAATGCATATCTTGACGAGCACATACTGTTGTGAAATAACAAGTCCGCAGAGATTATGCTATGACCAATGACACATTAGGCTGGACACACCCATATCTGATCTGTTGGCCTGCTTTCACATTACTGTGAGGGGTAATAACTTTACTGTGAAGTCAATAAGTCACAAACTAGTGTGGGCGAGAATACAAATGAAATAGATGATTGTTAAAGATTATATTATGAGGTTGTAAAATCTAGTTATGTGATAAATGTATGTGACAGATGATAGTTGCACGGAACGATGAACTAGATCGTTTATATATCACAACATAAAATATATGTGTATGTGTAGATACAATTTCATGTGCATATATAGACGTCACTGAATCCACAAATGTCATACCTAGAATAAATAAAAGTTGATGAATTTTTTACTTTTTACAAAAAATCAGAATAGACAATACCGAGATAGAATGTGTGGATAAATTTGAATACCTAGGAGCAAACACAAACGGTGCACGAGACTGCATGTCAGAAATAAGGAATACATTGGCAATGGCATATTGAAAAATAATACGACTGAAAAGCATATGGAAAAACAACAAAATAGAAACGAAAGTGCTAATTTTACGAACTATTATTTTTCCGGTTGCAGCATACGGCTGTGAAACATGGACCCTAAGTAAAACAGCGGCAAAGAAGACCAACGCCTTGAAGCTGAAATGCTACAGGAAGATACTTAGAATATCATGGAAGGATAATATCAGAAACTCAGACATTATAAACACATTGAATATCTCCAGAGTGTTGGTTACTAAACACAATAACAAAAAGAAAACTACGCCTGTTTGGTCATATAAAGAGACACAACTGTTTAGAGAGATAAATAATGGAGGGAAGAGTACCTGGGAAGAGGAGAAAGGGCAGATCAAGAAGACGATGGACTGACGACATTAAAGATAACATGAATACATCGCTAGAAAATGCAAGCCACATCGCCCAAAACAGAGAGAGTTCCAGAGAATTCATTGGGAAGACAACGTTCTGGAAGGAATACGTCACATGACATATATTAGATGTGTACATATTCCGATTAAACGAAGTTATCCCCCCACCTTCCTTAAAAAACAGAAAGTAAAGCTTCTAAAGGATTATTACATTGATATTTTACTTGGAGATCAAAACAAACAAGGTAAAGAATTGTTCACGAAACATTAATAAACAGTTCAGTTATAGATGTCTATTTAGTTAGTTAGTTAGTTAGTCGTCGGATCATCATCATTGCAAACTGGACACATCCATAGTTGCTCCGATCTCTCCTTGAGTGTATCCGACATCACACTTCTGCTGACAGTACCGGTCCTATGCTGGTTGACCATCATTCTTCTGCGCCCTCCAAAATGTTCACCTCTAGCAACACCGCATCTCAATCCCTGATCTTTAATCCTAGCCATTGAAAAGGAATCATCATCCACATTCGTCTCACTCTCGCGTGTTATATATCTTAAGGAGTTCAAAACGTCAGCGCGATCCATTGCCCCATCGCCCTTTGCCACAATCGCACACGATGCTAGTTGATCCGCTCTTTCATTGCCTCGAACGCCCACATGTCCCGGCACAAAAATAAATGTAACCGCCTTCAAGCTCGCATTTCTCAAGGCCTCAATCCACTGTTCGCGAACGAGACCCACTTGTACCTTCTTAATCATACTCATAGAGTCACTCAAGATGCAGACCTGTGTTACTTTCTGTGTGCGTAGCCACTCAAATGCCTTGGTCACCGCCATAGTCTCCATGGTCATACTACTCGTAGTGACCGCAAAGGCACCACTTTCCTCCTTGATCGTTTTACCTGCGCACTGAGCTGTAAAGGCCCAAGCACTGCGAACATGCCTAATTACAGATCCATCAGTGTATATAATCACATCCCCCTCTTTGGTATTCTCACTGATTAAAGCCTGCACTTCTTTCTCCACAGCTGTGGGACACCATTCTCTGCATTCCCTGCTAAGTGATATTACTACTCTCAAACAAGATTCGAAATCTGTGGGTAGACCTATCCATTCCGCACCAACTGCCACATCCTGTAATCGGCACACGCTTTGTATTACATCTTCAGCACGTCCCATCCACGACCTTCCTCTCTTGAGTCTGCTGCCTTTAACTTTCTGTATTTCGGAATGCAACGGGTGTTCCTTATCTGCATGTATTTTAAGGTACGCCCGTGCACGGCAATACTGTAATCTATGCTCAGCTGTTGGGCAGTCAAGTAGGTATCGCATAGCTCTTGTCGATGTGTCTCTTGTGCATCCCAGAATGATACGCATTGCTGCATTCTGGACTCTATCCAGTCTTTCGATCTGAGCTTGGCTAAGAGTCAGAATTGCCAGTGCATATTCCACCACAGCCACTACCAAACCCTGGTACAAAAGAAATAACAATCTTTGCTCACATTGCGCAGCAGCCATAACCTTCATTGCTGCTAAGCCTTTGCCTGCCCTTATGATAATGTGGTCAACATGTTCCCTGAAACTCAGGCTTCTGTCAAAAAACACACCCAGATATCTCATTGTGCTAGTTCTTTCTAAACTTTTCCCGGACAACGAAACTTGTGGCATGGGTGTCTTTACCATGTGATTGTTCAAGGAAAACCACGTCACGAATGCCTTAGACGGATTAACCACTGCTCCCGTATCTCGACACCAATTTGTCAGTTTGTCCAGCTCCTTCTGTAGTTCCACGACGCACTCTTCTGCCAACACCTGTGATTTGATTGCCAGCGATATGTACTGTGTATACATTGAAAAGTACAGGAGACAGAGGCGATCCCTGTGGCAGGCCAGGGCTAATAACCGTTGGTGTAGATATCCAGTTACCACACTTAAGAACTACAACCCTGTGCATCAGGGCGGCGCCAACCCAACGCACGACAAAAGGATTAACTGCAAGATTTAACAGCTGGTGCATCAAGATATCCAAGGACACCCTATTGTACGCATCCTCAAGGTCTATTGCGACCGCACATGTCTCCATGCGCGAATCGAACCCCTCATAAACATCCTGCGCAAATATGGCTGCATTTTGCCATGTCTTCTTTCCTGGACGATATCCTCCTAACAATGTTGGTAAACACTTATTTCTTTCAAGATAACACGATACCTTCCGGGCCACAATTTTTTCCAAAAGCTTGCCAATCGTATTCTGCATAGTTATTATTCTGTAGCCATGTATCCTGGTGTGGTCCTTCCCAGGTTTGTGTAGTGGAACTAAATAGCTGTGCAACCAGTCTTCTTTCACTGTGCCCTTTAGAAGGCTATTATTGAACATGTCCGTCAACTCTCCCAACTCCTCATCCGTTCTTCGACTATTGTCATCGTATCTAATGCCATCTGGCCCTGGTGCTGTATTTTTTGTACTTTTCAGTGCCTTCCTGATTTCTTCAACTGTGATTAGCATATGGTTTTCCATGCTCAAGTTCTTACACGTGTCTGTGAGCGTTTTCCTGATTTCTTGATATGCCTCCACATTTCTCTGACCAATTTGTGCGGTGTAGTGTGCCAGCAATGCCGCACCTTTTGTCTCGTCCGTCTTCTGCCAGACGGTATCGTCGCTCTGGAAATCGGCAATAGTCACGCGTCTTGTGAGACCATTCATGGATTTGTGTAACCGCCAGAACAATTTTAGTGACTTTTCGCGTGTTATCTCTTTGCAAAATTCGTCCCATTTTGACGCCTTTGCTGACTTTGCAATATCTTTGAATGTTTGGACTAAGATATCGTTCTTCCGTTTCCATTGTGCGACCTCCATGGGCTGAGCCGCAACACGTTTCCGTGCCCTTTGCCATAGTGATACTGCTTTACGTTTCTCGCTCCATGCCCTTTGAACCTCTTCGTTCCACCAGGAGGGCCTATCCCACACCAGATTTCCCACTACTTGAGCCTTACGTTTTTCTTGTCGAATTCTGCTCACAACATCCACTCCTCTTCGATCATATTTAAAGGATCTTACCTTTGGCCTTATCTGCTTACTTTTGTCATTTTTTAAGAGAACAACACATGGGAGGTGGTCACTGCCATGATGCCCCAGCACGTCCCATTTGCAGATAGCCACAGCAGCTGATGACACCAATGCCAGGTCGATAAAACAAACAGGGAAGAGAACTTGAGGAGGCCCTGACAGATACGAACCTGGTGTGCCTTAACGGTGGCCGTATAACAATGATGGCAAGCAGGGATGGTGATGATGATAGATGTCTATTTATATCTATTGATGTTTAGATAGACGTTTACTAATGTTGCACACAGGCTGTGCAGATACAAAAACGTTATCAGATAAAAGTATCATCTTTAAACTATTGTATTATATATAAAGTATCTATCCTTTAATCACGTTTCTTGTAGTTTCAATAAAATATCAAAGGAATTAACTGCTGTTAAGAGAATACATAATTTATATTAGTTTGAACAACATGTTCCTACGGTGCATGGATATTACGCGACGACGTGCAAAGAATCAATGCCTTACATCAGGCAGTATTTTAGAAGCAGCAATTTCAAACGTTCTTGTGAGAATGTGAACATAATATAGCAGCCACAATATGGTGTCTGCATGGTTCATACTAAAGTATTCCACCAAATACGGATGTGTCAGGACATTGGCGCAAATAAAACGGTGACACAACGCATTTCCATTCTCTGGACTACATCCTGCTGGAAATCTAGTAGGATCATAGTCCTGCTACAAAGGAGATCCAGCGGGAGTTTGAGAGTGAACGCTGAAGAAAAAGAAGAATACTAAAGTATAATGCATGACCAATTGGAATTCCGGGACGTGTGCTAGGGAGGTGTCTCAGAACCGACTGCAAGAGTTGTATGCCTGCATTTCCGCGTAGTGATAAATCTATACGATAGGGCATCATTGTTGACTTAAATTACATTAAATTATGTGGAAAAATAAATGAACAATGTCAATCTTCACATGCTTGTATCTTACCCACACCCACTGCACACAAATGTGTGATTTACTTATTGACATCCCTTGTAAATGTTTTGATTCAGACATGGGTACGTAACATAATATTTATTTAAATAGTAAACTGTTATAGAAACAGGGTCAGAATAAAAATATCTGGGACGATTCAAGACACGGACCATCTCGATGAAACCGAGGTAACTATAGTTATAAAGAATGTTCAATCCATATAGTCCATCTGTTTAAGTCGATTTAATCTGCGACAGATGTTACCATGAACAACACAGAAGAAATTGGCAACCATGGAGAACACATGTTTGTAATTATGTGCTCAAAATTCTTTGTTATTCGTAACTGCAGTCTTATTGATTTTTTATTGAATTTCGTTTATATTGGTAGATAGGTAGTTACTGAGTTTACCTCTCCTTTGGAGAGGCGCATCCCTTTCAACTAGCAGAAACAAAGTCCAATTCGGTTATATCAGGACGCATTACCATAAAAAATTAGACATAACAAAGACCCCAAGCTTAAGTAACAACTAAATTTATTTTTTTATTTCTCTATTGATTTGTTGAGATGTAAGTAGTAGTATGGGTAGATTTTATTGTAATCTTCTTTATTCGCTCTCAATTAACCATCAATATTTCTCGTGTTAGTGAACCTGGAGAGTTTGAATGTGTTGTGCTGCTGGTTAATAAGGGAACTGATATATTTATGCCTTTAATACCTACCAGCACATCCGAATTCGGCATATGTATTGTAATGAAATGTGTTATTAATAGTTTGATTCTGGTTTAACAGTTAACGCATATTACTTATTTTTAGAGGTCGTGGGATCGATCACAAGCAGTGATGCATTATTTACAATTAAAATAGTTCAAGGATCGTTGATAATTATCTGTTGGTGGTGCGAAGTTTTACGTGATATGGGTGATACACTTGACCTCTTCGTTGAGAACAGCTTAGTTCATATTGGGGGAAAACAAGAGTACAATTAAGTCAATAGTCTGTGCCTTTTGAATCCTCTTGAAATATTGTAGAAAGTAAAAGTGTAGTCATTTCGGCACCACTAATTAAGGTATACGATGAATAGTGTTGTGACGGAGTTTTCTGTGATCAAAGCTAAGCTAAAGTTCATGAAGCTAGCAGCTTGTCGGTCGCATCTACTTTTCAAGGAATATTCTAGTAACTACTTTCTCTGACTAGGTAGAATATTGTCGGTTTACAGTAATAAAAAAAATAACGTTAACTGGGAAGTGAACCGTATTATCGCTTGGGGTTATCGCTAGCACCTACGGAATTACATGGTGTGAGTGGTGCTTTAGGCATGTGGCGTGTCGCTTCGTTGAGAGGACGGAGTACATATGGCCTAACACGAGTACAAAAAGTCAGTCCTTTGTGCCGTTTTCATAGAATTGTATTGAACATTACTTTCTTTGGATATAAAACAAATGTTGAAATATCGCCGTGCTTCATATACTTGGAATGTATTGATATCCTATCCGATCCCGGGGGTGAAAGCTTTCACTCTTTCTTTCTGTGCCAGGCGGTGGTAGGTGCACATCTTCTTCAGCTATTTTGTGTCTGTATAAAGGTGTTGGTGATGGAGGAATTTGGTGTTAACATTTGTTTTCTTAGGTCGTGTAGTGCAGGGCATTCAATAAAGTGGTGTTTTACTGTTTCCTCTTGTCTGTTGCAGTATTTGCAGTATGGTGTTTGGTCGGCTGTAATTCTTTGTGTTTCTTAAGTTGTACATATATTTTTCGCAGCCTAAATATTGTGGTTTGAAATTTGCTGTGTATTCTATTAATGATGTCGTGTGGATTTGGTTGGGACATGTCTGCATGAAACACTCTTTATTTTGAACCAATGGCCCAGCAGTCCATCCATTATTGTTTAGATTTCTTGCGGATGTGTTTAGCTGTTATAAGCTTGGTGAAAATTCCTGGTTGGGGCATACGTGCTCCTTTTTTTGCCAGTTTATCAGCACTTTCATTCTCGCTGATACCTGTGTGATCAGGTATCCACTGTAGTGTAGTATTGATGCCAAATGACTTAAGTATGTTTGTTACTTCAAGAGCGATGCTTATGGTTTCCTCTTCTGTTGGATTCACGTTGTCAATGGCCTGTGAAGCAGACTGGGAGTTTGTGATTATTACTATGTTCTTTGAATGTTTTGCATAATTTTTGTATTTGGTGGTGATGTATGAAAGTGCTGTTGATATTGCTTTCAAATCTGTATCATAGTTGCTGCAGAACTCTCTACACAGAGCAGATAACGATATTTATGTTTTGTCAGTGAGTTCCATATACTATTAGTGTATTTTTTTATGTGGGGCTTATAAGGGATGTATTTGATGGTATTTTTGATAAATAGCAACACACTCTGCTATAACAAACTCTGTGTTTATGAATCATTCTCACACTCCCACAATATATCTCTTGTAGCGGGACAATGGCCCAACTAGATTTTCAGCAGGGTGTAGTTCAGGCAACGGAATTGCGGTGTTGTGCCCTTTCATTTATACCAATGGTTTGACACATCCTACTTTGTCAATACATATGTTTCATGTTTGCCACTTACACTGAACGATGAAAGTGTGTAGTCAATATCAATAGTAGGCGTGAACTAAACCCCAACATAAGAGCTAATCACAGTCAAGCTTGGTATTTTTGTATCTGTAGGTATCAATATCGACATAGTCATCAGTGACGTAGCTACAATAGACAAAAACTCGGCGTGGCCTCCCATTAACTTAAATAGTTAGGTCTTATAATCATTAGTAAATATGTAAATATTAAAGAAACGATTTCGATGATTGATTTAAAACATAAAAGTAATAAAAAGGACGCTACAAAGTACACAAGCGTATAAAGCGAAAAGAAAGAAGACAGAAAAACTATAAGCATTGCAGAAATATAATCGCAGGTTTTTTTTTCCTTTTTGTCTTTTCTGTCCTTGACGCAAAAACATTACAACATATGTTTCAATTAATAACTGCAACTTTAGAACTTTACAAATTTAGCTGCAGAAGACCTGAACTTTGATCTCTTTTAATAGCGATTTAATGATTCTTTCTGACGCTGGCTTCAAACCAATCATACGCTTATAAATAAGTTATGATGATGTGTCTTGTAAACACAAATCTCATGTTACATTACTTTATCTGCGCAGAAGCTATTAAGTTTTGTGTGTTCGATTATAATATCTTAGAAATTCTATGAACAACAATCGTCGGTCATGTTTGAATTATTTGGCTAGTGAGAATAAATTATTAAATATCATTTCACCAGAATTAATATTTATTGAGAGTGTATTAAACTTTTCCACAGAAAAGAACAGACACGTGGAGCTGCATTAAAAGATCATATAAAATATGTTGGTTTTTTTAAAGAAAACTATTTAATGTTTTATATAGGGTTGTAACAACGTGTTTTTGGTGGGGTAAAAAGAGGAAGGAGAGCTATCTACTTACTGAAAAAGATCACGGAGTCCCCACCCTACCCATTGGTTCTCAAACTCTAGCAGTTCAACAGGATGTAATCCGGAGAGCAGAATGTTTTGTGTCATGGTTACAGCTTGGCTACGAAATCTACTACTTTTGATCTGACAAATCCGACATCATCATGTCTTTAGGGTCATTGTGATCGTCTATGGAATAAGACAGCCTACTCCACCGACATAGTCTCCTTTATCGTCTCGTAGACATGCACAGCAGGTAACTGTGGCTATTCTTTACACATTGTTCGTGCAATTTAGAAATAACTAAAGTTGTATGTCGTTTCACTTATATTTTTAAAACCCAGATATTGAGAACAAAAAGGTGAAATGAATTTGTCAGAACATAAATAATATAGAATCAAATCACAGTAGTATTTTTCCTTTCTTTTTGTTCGCATTTGTGTAACTATGTCTACTCAGTAAGGCCTGTTATCTTGATAAATAATTTGAAATTTCCTCAAGACTCAGGTTTTTGTGAATATATGTTCTTCTGTAGGACACATTGTTCAGGTCTAAGCTGATTTAGTGTATTGTTTGTTCGCTTTTAAATATAGGGGGGGGGGGGACTGTCGCTAAATTACATCAACAGTTCATTGATAATGGTGATCCCTCTCACCTACCCCTTGTCAACAACTGTCAAGCATTCAGTGTTTATTTATGGCAAACAATTTTTAACCTCTTCCACATCCTTTTGCTCATATTTCTTTTAGCAGAGAGGGTACAAAAGCAACATTTCTTTCATATTTTTGGAACACAGTTTCAAATTCAAGCAATTTAATAGCTGTATAAAAATAGCATCGTTCACAACAACTTGTATCAAACCCCCACCCCCCTCTCCACCCCCTCTCTCTCCCTTTTCGCTTGTCAACATCTGTCTAACCTTTTCAAAACTTTTGACGTAAGCCTAATTTATGGACAGTCTAATTTATGGACAGTCTAATTTATGGACAGTCTAATTTATGGACAGTTTTCTTCTTCTTCTTCTGCGTTCGCTTTCATATAACCACAACGAATATTTCGTGTGATTTCCGCAGGGGAACGTGAAATACGTTGTGCTGCATGTTCCACAGTAGAACTGTGATTATTTGCACCTCGGTTGGCCACTTGTGGTCAGGACGTCCCAGGTCCAGCACATTCGTTTTCGTCATTCCTTTATTTCGGGTTTGGTCCCTAGTCCATGACAGCCTCTATCTGTCGCCGGGCACGATGGTGTGTAGTGCCTCTTCACCAAGACGTCTGTTGAGCGCGTCTATCTGGCACGATGTGCTCCACCGTCCATGAATCCATCTCGTACAATTGGACGAACTCTGCCTGTGTCCGTCGGGTACTGAACCGTTTCTCATCCGCAAGCCTGGTTCCGTATGAGGAAGAACTTGCCAGAAGAGTTGGAACCTGGCTCGTTCGCCCTCCTACCCGAGGCGTCATTCATAGACATCGTGAACGCCTCGCACTAGTTTGTGTCTCACACCACTCGTTTGAGAGCAAGGCGTTCTCGAGCTGAGCGACCTTGTCCCAATAGCGCCTGTGCCCATCAGGTACTGAACCCTTTCTCTCTGCAAGTGTATTTCCGGTATTGTAAGGCTTGACATTAGAGTTGGGCCAGGACTGCCATCTTTGTCCCTTTCTTGCCTAAGCCCATCGGGTTCGGAACCCTTTCTCTTCGCGAGCCTCTTTCCGGTATAGGAAGGCTCGACATTAGAGTTGGTTTAGGTCTTCTTGCTTTTCCAAACGCCCACGATTGGGTCTGGGTCTCTGTCTATAAGGATCACAGGTAACTAGAAGCTCTACTCGAGCCAACAGAGCTTATAGTTACCCTTTCCTAGGAACTTTCACTTTCCGTTGCAGTTCGCGCTGCCCTCTGGCACTATTCTGCCCTTTCATTATGTCATTGTACTCATTATGACATATATTTGTTACTTTCCATGTATCCACCTTTATGTACCTTTTACATTGGCCGCCCCTCCAATGTTCTGACTGGACTAACAGTCGTCACTGTATGTCGACAGTGTCGCTGTATGTGGGGATGTAAATGGTGTCGGAGATATTGTCTGCCTCTTTTGCAGTCAAATCTCTTTCCATCTGCTTCCTTCACATTCTCGTGCACGATCCCCAAATATTTTGGCCAGAATCAGCTCGAGCTGCTGTTTTCTGTTACCAGGGTGCACCACGAGGAGGTACATTTGGGATCTTGGTTATCTGCTAACCCTGAGCATTACGTTCCCTTTGCACCCCATGGAAGTCTAATTTATGGAGAGTCTAATTTATGGACAGGCCTATCAATTTTCGTGTGATCTTTAAGCCAGAGAGTATAATTTACGTTGTTATACGATGTCAGCCAGGAAATGTAATGTACTCTGTGTTAAAATATCAGCTGGGAGGCGTAATGTACGCTGTGCTAAGATTTAAGCAAGGATGCGTAATGTACGCTGTGCTAAGATATCAGTCAGGAAGTGTAATGTACGCTGTGCTAAGATATCAGTCAGGAAGTGTAATTTTCGCTGTGCTAAGATATCAGTCAGGAAGTGTATTGTACGCTGTGCTAAGATATCAGTCAGGAAGTGTAATGTACGCTGTGCTAAGATATAATTTGGGACATGTAACACTCGTTTCTTTTCTCTTTATACCCATTTATACCTCGCATCGTGACAGGTGGAAGTGTTTTCGTTGATTCTTTTATTTCTGTGATCCATCTTTTGCATGGTTTGCCTCTGGCCTTGTATCCACCGTGTCTATATAACAATACTTATTGAGGGGCACTATCTGATGGTAGTCTGGAACCATGTGGAAACCACATAATATGTTGTCTTCTGATGTAATCCAGAATTGACATTGTGTTTGTTAGCCTTCTGATATTTTCATTTCGGATTTTGTCTCTTATTGTTTCTACGAGAATTCTACATACATAAGTCATTTCTCTTTCAACAAGTTTTCCTTTGGCTTTTATTGTTGATGTCCACGTTTGACATGTACATATTGATGGTATTATCGTTTTATGTAGTGCAGTTTTAGTGTTCATGTTCACATATTTGTTTTTGAACATTGGAGATATCTATCCTAAAATTGGGTATGCTATGTTGCATTTCTTTGGTGTTTTTCCCTTTAGATGATATTATGCTTTCAAGATAAGTGAATTCCTTCACGTGTGCCAGTTTTTGGGCATCGATAAGAATAGTGGCATTTCTATCTGTATTTGCTATTGACATTACCTCGGTTTTCTTTTCTGTGTTTATCTTCATGATGAAGTACCTACGTGTTGTATGGAGTATATTTATATGTTCGTGTAGTTGGTCTTAGGAGAGTGGGAGATTGTTTAGGTTGTCTTCTTCATTGGTGTTGGCAAGGTTTTTTTAGGTTTGATTTTCAATGTCGTCTTCTGAGAACTCTCCATGCTTCCTATGAGAGCTTTAGTTCTTCACTGTCGATTTGCTAAACCAGTCATACTGTTATTTCAAAGTTTTAGAAGTGTTAAACCGTGTTCTAATCTATCACATTCAGAAAAAAAAAATCACATATTACATTTAGAAAGCATAGAAACACCGAATTGTACTTCCTTTTGGGAAAATATGATAGCAACTGCTATATATCCGCGCCATTAACTGGAAGCTCATTATTAATATGTAACACTAACACATCCTTTTGTGGAAGTTATTATTAACATGTAACACTAACACATCATTTTGTGGAAGTTATTATTAACATGTAACACTAACACATCCTTTTGTGGAAGTTATTATTAACATGTAACACTAACACATCATTTTGTGGAAGTTATTATTAACATGTAACACTAACACATCCTTTTGTGGAAGTTATTATTAACATGTAACACTAACACATCCTTTTGTGGAAGTTATTATTAACATGTAACACTAACACATCCTTTTGTGGAAGTTATTATTAACATGTAACACTAACACATCATTTTGTGGAAGTTATTATTAACATGTAACACTAACACATCATTTTGTGGAAGTTATTATTAACATGTAACACTAACACATCATTTTGTGGAAGTTATTATTAACATGTAACACTAACACATCATTTTGTGGAAGTTATTATTAACATGTAACACTAACACATCATTTTGTGGAAGTTATTATTAACATGTAACACTAACACATCCTTTTGCGAGTTCAGTGAGCTACATTATTTCAGGACATGGTATACTGTCTGTACTAAGATGTAATATGTTACAAAATGCAGCAAAACTGTAATCCTACAGGAAAAAACTTTAACACAATGATAATTTCTGATAATAATTTACATGACGCGTGTATATCAGTATTTTCTTGGTTGTTTCTGCTGTTACATTTCTACAGCCTACTGTATTTTGTGAAAATACTCATTTTAATTTTTTTTACTATTTGTCATGTATTTTGTTTTTGGAAAAAGGCCTTTATTTTGAAACGTTCATTTAATTTGTCTTGTATACTATTACCCGTAATTTTTGGTTCCTGTTAGATTGTCTGTTCGTTCAATGTAAAACAACCTTGAGTTTTGCGCAAGAACTCAAACATACAGGAAAAACACGACATCGGCATATTGATGAGTATCTTCTCTTTACAGATTTCTCATTTTCAAGCGCAATTTACTACAAACGTTATACTCGTATAATAGTGTGAACCTTTCCATACACACATACGTCACATGAGGTGAATAATGGGAAAACATTGGACGGTTTTTTTAATGGATTATATACAGAGCAACAGAAAATATCATTATACAATAATCTTGAGGGAACCCAGCTCAGTCAATTACAATCTTATGCTTTTAGATAAAGGTCTAGATCATGGCACCATAAATGGAGACCATTAGCTGGTTACGGATTTCAGGAGAGAGGGAGATGTGCGAGAATTTATAAAATTTTATAGTGAATACTAGAGAGAAACATACTAGCAATTTTATAATGAGATTTAGAACATGTCTTAATGCAGTAAAATAATAATAATAATAATAATAATAATAATAATAATAGTAATAATAATAATAATAATAATAATAATAATAATAATAATAATAATAATAATAATAGTAATAGTAATAATAATAATACAAATAATAATAAGCCCCATAAAACGGTGTGGGTTAGGATGCCACACTGGGTACACCAGCACAAAAAGCCCTCAAGACACCTCTATCCTCATTTGGAGGAGTGTAGAAAAATCATGCGCAGACTATTCCTTAATGTTATCAATCTATGAATTTCTTGGTCCGCTACATTCACCCATGACTGTTGAAGTCGATGATGACGATGATAATAAGGATGGGTGAATTTATTGTTAGAATTGATCCACTGGTTCAATGTAGAATTTGAGGACACGTATTCTAGTATCCATCGATATGGACTTGTTCTATATAATATTTTTCATTTTATGGAACATTGTTTATGCCAGTATGTAATTGTTCCAGGTTGCGTGAAATAGGACGACTATCTGATTGAAAGACTGATTGAATACGATCACAGATTGAAGACAGATTAAATACGAAAGAAATGACATTTCCAAGTTTCAGAATGTCCGTATATTGTTGGGGCCCGAAAGGGGAGAAACGATTAGTACAAGCAATGCACGTCTTGATAGGATTTTGGGGATGGAGTTGGCTGTCTCTTTCTATAGAGAATCAAGCGACTCATAAGCCACTTTGAAGCTGGGTGTGTTAGGTCGAAAGATTCAGATATAGCAGGCAAGCTGTAGGAAAGTGCGCTTTATATTCCGTTCTCCAGACTCCATCCTGCTAATCTGCAACATAGAAGAAGAAAATATTTGACGAATCACAAACTCAGAGGAACGTCTGAGGAAAGAAAATGTGACAATATGAGCAAAATGTGTAGGAAGATAGTTACTTGTTAGGCAACTAGAGAGGAAAGAAAGTTTGACGATATGAGGAGAATATGTGGGAAGATAGCCCACTTGTTAGGCAACTAGAGAGGAAAGAAAGTTTGACGATATGAGGAGAATATGTAGGAAGATAGCCCACTTGTTAGGCAACTAGTGAGGAAAGAAAGTTTGACGATATGAGGAGAATATGTGGGAAGATAGCCCACTTGTTAGGCAACTAGAGAGGAAAGAAAGTTTGACGATATAAGGAGAATATGTGGGAAGATAGCCCACTTGTTAGGCAACTAGTGAGGAAAGAAAGTTTGACGATATGAGGAGAATATGTGGGAAGATAGCCCACCTGTTAGGCAACTAGTGAGGAAAGAAAGTTTGACGATATGAGGAGAATGTGTGGGAAGATAGCCCACTTGTTAGGCAACTAGAGAGGAAAGAAAGTTTGACGATATGAGGAGAATATGTGGGAAGATATCCCACTTGTTAGGCAACTAGAGAGGAAAGAAAGTTTGACGATATAAGGAGAATATGTGGGAAGATAGCCCACTTGTTAGGCAACTAGAGAGGAAAGAAAGTTTGACGATATAAGGAGAATATGTGGGAAGATAGCCCACTTGTTAGGCAACTAGAGAGAAAAGAAAGTTTGACGATATGAGGAGAATATGTGGGAAGATAGCCCACTTGTTAGGCAACAGAGTAAGCGTTGTAGAACACGAAAATAGCATGTCTATAAAAGGTTGGACAGAATTTTAGACAGCGAAAACAAATGTGATATTTGTTCACTTATTTCTCTGTTATTGGATTTTACCAACAATTTAGACAACATTAAGAGTTATCTAGCGAATCTCTATTTAAATATAAAAAAATTTATTTTAGAGTCTAAATATGACATTTTGTTTTGTGCAATATCATATTAGCTGATATATTTGTTCACTGTTGGCAAAAATATATTTAGTCTGTTCCATAAGCCATTGGCCTACTAGGACTATTAGCAAATTCAGCATTGATGGCAGCGCAAAAACTTGCGTTATTACTCCATGAGCATTCTCTTCCTCTGGCCCTAAATAAACTAACTTCATTTTGGTTGTGGTGCTCCTTGGGTTGCTTATGGTACCCTCAGCCAGGGAAGCTGCCCAAGTCGAACCTGCCTAGTTTCGTTAATGTATGCTGAGAAGGAAATATTAAATACAGAAAGTATAGTTTGTCAGAATTTGCCCCCAAATTGAGATACAAGACTTACTGAATATGTATTGCAACTAAACTTCTTTGCGAAAGCAACACGTAATCATATCTGTCGCGAACAATATAATACATTGTACATGTGGGTTTTAAAAAATCTAATACCAGGAGTAAGTTCCCTGAATATAAATCCAGTAGCAGGTTTCGTGAATCTAACACCAGACGTAGATTTCCTGAATCTAACACTATGAGTAGGTTTCCTGAATCTAACACCAGAAGTAGATTTCCTGAATCTAGCATCAAAAGTAGGTTTCATGAATTTAAAACCAGAACTAGGTTTCCTGAACATAACGACAGAAGTAGGTTTCCTGAATCTACTACCAGGAGGTCTGGAAGCACATAAGCATCCGCTTCATCTAGTTTTTTTTTAGCATTCAGTTAATGATAATTGTATGATATCTTTGCTATATAGCGTGAATAATGTGCTGCTTGTGATTACACACTGATTACTGTGGGTTCCTATACTGTATATAAATATGTCTCTACAAAACGGAATCCGTTGCGTAGTTATTTACATTTCGGATGTGAAATCTGCACCTTTCTATTGATATTGATAGTGATGGTACCTCTAGGAAGTGGCAATTTCAGTTCCAGAATAATGTTTCTCTTTTTTATTGGGGAGGGGATTTACTCAATGGGGCTGCAGCCACGAACTGGGTAATATTCTACATTTTAGATTTGCCTAGACTTTCTTACGATCTTCAGGAATCTCCAGGAAAATTATGCTGCAGAAAGTAGTGAATCCCAGCCATCTCTTTTCAACAGGCTTCATCACCGGGGAGATCATGTGGGAGAGATAGTAAACGATACGCCCAACCTCCTTACTAACCCCTACGACATACATGGCACACGGCAGTCTTACTATTTTGTGAACCTCTTTATGGCGCTGGCAGCAAGGGAACGTTCATCTGAACATTTGACTTCAGCATGAATTCGTTGTTCCCTTCTGACCTTCTCTTAGATGATGAGATAACAAACACCACTTCTAACCATTCTGTGTAACCTCTTACGACATAGCGTTTTAGATTTTATTTTTAAAGAAATATTTTTTGCTTTCCTTTTTAATAAAAACAATAGAATATATAATATTGAAATATGTAAGATCTTATTATGACACGGGATCTTGTAGATAATCAATCAATACAGTTGATCTGCTCTTCATCATCATCAGGTGCCATGCCGGGTGGCGTAAGCGGTCATGGCTCTCCATAGCTCTCTGTCCACAGTATTATGTATCAAAGTCGTTGTTGTTTCCTTGCCGTGCCAGGTTGTCAAACTGTCTAATATTTTCTCACGTTGTCGCCCTCTGTCTCTGGTGCCTTCAGTCTTGCCTGTTGTGATTATGTTCTCTAAACATGCCTGTCTCATGAAGTGACCAAAAAAAGAAGATTGCCTTTTTTCTTATATTGTTGATTAAGGTCCATTTCGCATTTAACTCTTTTAACACCTCTAAATTAGTTTTTCTGGCAGTCCATGGTATTCTCAGCATTCTTCTGTAGAACTACATCTCTGTTGCCTCCAATCTCCCACTTTCCAGTTTGTTTATTGTACAAGACTCGCATCCATATGTTAGTATAGGAGTTATATAGCACTGCAGAACTCTCTTTCTCACCTCTAATGACAAGGTCATATTACACAGTATATTTTTCATTTTTCTGAATGTTGTTTTTGCCTGTCCTATTCTACATCTTATTTCTGTTGAACTTATTCCATCTGCTGTAATAATTGTACCTAGATATTTGAATTGGTGGACCTGTTTTAATACTATATCATTCACTATGATCTTGCAAGGTGTGTTATTTTCTTTCTTTGAAATAACCATTACTTCTGTTTTCTTGATATTTAGGAAGAGACCTTTCTCTTTTCTTTCTGTGACTACTACTTTAATTAAGTTTTGAAGGTCTTCCTCACTTTTTGCAATCAGAACAGTGTCATCCGCATATCTCAAATTATTTATGTTATGTCCTCCCACTGATATTCCTGGGATAACTACTATTGCACGCAATATGTTTTCACTGTATAGAGAGAACAGGTCTGGTGAAAGCATGCATCCCTGTCTGACTCCTTGTTTTATTTGTTGAAAAGGGCCAAATTGATTTCCTACTCTTATTGCTGCTGTTTGTTGCCAGTACATGTTCTTGATTATTCTTAAATCCTTGCTGTCAATGTTCAGATTCTCTAGCATGTGTATAATTTCGCTATGTTTAACTTTGTCAAAAGCTTTAGTGTAGTCTATAAAACAGAGGCACATATCTGTTTTTACCTCTATAGACCTCTCTATTAGTGTTCTCAATATATAAATAGCATTGTTGGTGCCTTTGCCTTCTACAAAACCACATTGTTCTGGACTTATTTCTGATTTTATTTTGTTTCTCACTCTCTTCATGATGATTCTGAGAAGTATTTTGGTTATTTGGCTCATGAGGCTGATTGTACGGTGTTCTTCACATTCGGTGGTCCCTGGTTTCTTAGGTAATGCTATGAATATGGATCTCATTTAGTCATCGGGTATGTTTCCGCTGTTATATATGTCATTCAGCAATTTTGTGATTATTTCAACTCCAAAGTCATCTAAAGCTGCTAATTCTTCTAATGTGATATTGTCTGGACCTGGGGCTTTGCCATATTTCATGTGTCTTAGTGCCTCCCTTACTTCTGCTGTGAGTATTGATGGACCCTCGCCGTTATCTTGTATGTTTATTTCTGGTCTATTGTCATCATAAAGTTCTTTGATATATTCTGACCATCTCTGTACTATGTGATCTATTTCCATTAATACCTGCCCTGTCTTAGATTTTAGACACCCTGTAACTGTTTGCGTTCTCTTTCCTGTTATCATTTCAATTTTCTTATATAGTAATGTTGTATCTTGGTTGTAATGCGATTCTATTTCTGTGCATTTCTTGTTCAGCCAGCTTTCTTTTGCTATTTTTCATTTCTCTCGTATCTCCTTATGTATTTTCTGATATTCCACTATCTTGTGTTTATTTTTCCTTCTGGTGCTCATCAATTCTAATATTTCTTCTGTCATCCATTTTTGTTTTGATGTATGTTTTACTTTTGGTATTATCTCTTTAGATGTTTGGTTTATCCACTGTTTTAGCATGTTCCATTTATCTTCAATACTCTGAATCTTTGCAATGGCATTGTATCTATTTTGTACAATTATGTTGTATCTTTCTTTAATGTTAGAATCTGATTTCAATAAAGCTAAATCTATTTTCATATTCCTTGGTGCTCTCTTGATCTTCTTTAATCTTATACACAATTTCGCTACCAGTAGTATATTATCACTGTTGCAGTCAGCACCTTGCCTTGTTTTCATAGATCTAATGCTGTTTCTATGTCTTTTAGAGACTAAAATGTAATCAATTTGGTTCCGAGTATTATCACCTGGGCTAATCCATGTACACAGCCTTCTTGGATGTTGCTTGAACCATGTATTCCCTATTAGTACATTATGTGCCTGTGCCCACTCTATCAATAAATCACCTCTTTCATTCTTAGTTCCTAAACCAAATCTTCCTGTCACATCTTTTATTTCTGTTTCACCTACTTTTGCGTAAAAGTCCCCCATTACTATAGTTACTTCCTGATTTTTACACTGTTTCATTGCGATTTCTAAATCTTCATAGAAAATTTCGATGTCCTCCTCTGAACTGCTTGATGTAGGTGCATATACCTGCACAATGTTGATCTGCTCTTACTATATAAATAAAGTGGTTTCGAGGCTGATACTACACAAAAGAATAAATGAAGCCTCTACAGCTTTCATAATTTGCGCAAGACTTGTGCGATGGATAGTGCAATGGATTCCTAGTTCGGTGACACAGGTTCGATTCTACAGTTCAATATGAAAATGTTTAGACTATCAACGTCTTCTCATCTAATCATTATAAGAAGATGGATACAAGATCTGGAAATATGAGAACTGTCGGATTAATAACGACCGTATCATCCTTGGAAATTCTGGCGATAAAAGCAACACGGATGTCATACCGTATTTTTCTTTGAAGCTCACGTGTGTGAGGATGAATTACTTTTAGGTCAATCTTCCGTAACGGAGGGGGGAGTTTAACAAAACTGATTGAAAAGTCTACTTCACTACAGACTTAATTACGTTATATGATATCAGAGTAAAATAAATGAGTATAGAAATAATAACAACAAGAACACATTACAGCTTTGTGGTGTGATTGTGTTACATGGCTAACTTACAACAAAATAGTGAGAATATGAATATCATGGAAGCAATCTATTTTTTTCCCAATATTGTGAAACTAATTTTTTTCAATAGTCTTATCAGTAGCACCCTACTACGGCAGTCTCCGTCATTAATGTTTTCACCATCTTTCTTAAAACAAGAAGACAGTTCTGATGCAAGTTCTATTTACATTTCGTTTTGTGAATTTCTCGTAGGTCTCCATGAAATATCTGGTTTACGCATGACAATATTTGCTTTTAAATTCTATAATTGATTTTCACTACATCTGATTGAAATTAAGTCTATTTACGGAATAAGATTAAAGAAACTAGCTCTAAATTTGAAGAAAAAAAACGATAGCAAGAGAAGTTAATGGTTCGTGGACACGATACGCCCTGCACTTTTAGATTTGACGAACCATGTGAGGATTTACTGTACAGTCGTATCCGCCAGAATTTTGATGAGCTTCAGAGTTGAATAAAAACTGGAAAAAAGATTACTACAAAAAATAGAGAATAACGATTATTTATTTAAGCTAAAGGAATAACGAATATTAACATATTAACAAGTATGTGGTACGCATTCATTGTGTGTTACATTGAAAGTATAAATAAAATATTTACATTTATATTCTAGTCAGCATTCGACTCTTCTAAACTTTAAAAAATTAATGTTAATTTCTTAAAGATTTAGCTATATATTTATGTCAAATTCATGCATTACACATCTTCCTTGTACCTCTTTCTTTCTATTTTCTACGGGTTTTTCTCGCTCTTGTTCTGTTGTGTTATGGAGGTTTGTGAATGTTTGTTTATTTCATGAGGGGTTCGTTATAATCCCAAGGTTATCAATATTGTCGAGAGTACGTGATACGACTTCATACTATACCATCTGTAATTACTGGTCACAGAAGTGATTTTGCTTTTTTATAATTAGTTTTGACACACTTGTATCCACCTTGGATGTCTCTTGTTAAATGTCTGTCGTCTAATGCGTTTGTTATAGTGCCATTATTTTTACTATTTGTTCAGTCTTTTATTGTCTTGAAAAAGATATTTAAAAAATGTTGAAACCGTCATGTATTTCTTCACAGCCATACACTATAGTCATATAGTCTGTGTGTTCTTTGTAAAGCTGATGTACCCTCTCTTGTTTATATGTTCGAAAGACAACAGTGGTCATATTTTCTGCACACTAAGCTAGAAGTCAAGACTCTGGTTGTTCCTTGAAGATAAAAATAACTGGATGACTCTGTCTGTTGACGCATCGAATGTAAAATAGTGCTATTGATTTATGGATGAATGACATCAAGCTTATCATCTCGTCCGTTCATCCATCTCTTGTTGTATAAATCCTTATTTTATTATCTAAATTTCAATCTCTCTGTTGTGTATATCAATATCCTTCTCTCTCTCTCTGTCTCTCTCTCTCTCTCTCTCTCTCTTTGTTTACCACTCTATAGTATATCTTAATCATTATTACAATAAAAGATTTCAGGTACGTGTCTGCTGACACTGAGGTCATGAACTATACCGATAAATTTCACTCCGTCAATTAATTACTTGTGATTTGTTTGAATTCCTAGGAAGTACGATTACCTCGTTTCATACTCGCAATTACTCGCTAGTTCGTAGGCCTATGCCTAGTTTGTACGCTAGTATGAATGCCTATCCATAAATTATTTCAACAATAAAGGGAGGATGGGGATCTAAAACACTGTGACATTTGTTGATGAGGGGAATGAGTGTGGGAAGGGATTGGAGGGGGGGGGGGGGGTTGACAAATATCTGACGTCAACAATATTGTTCTGTATACATAGGAAATTGTGTGAATTTGAAAGATTTTGCTACACATGTGAAATACAACATACATTGTTTTAGTCATTTTTCTGATGTTTGTTTTGCGTTCGCTCCATTGTAACCATCACGGATATCCGTGCGATTTCCGCCGGGAGCGTGATTACGTTGTGCCACCGTTATGCGCCTTGTAGGCCTAGCACATCCGATTTCGGCATGCCTTGACATTTCGGGTGGGCTACCCTTAGCCTGTGACAGCCTCTATATCTGTCTCCAGGCACGCGTAGTGTCGACTCTTCGCCCAGACGATTTTTGCTCTCATCTGACTCGCACAAGGTGTTCCACTGTCTATAAACTTGCCTCGTGTAATTGGACGTGCTGTGCCTGTGCCCATTGGGTACTGAACCGTTTCTCATCCGTGAGCCTGGTTCCTTAAGGGGAAGAACGCAACAGAGGTGTTGGACCCTGGCTATTTCGCCCTCTTAGCCGAGGTGTCGTTCACCGACATCATGTACCTCTTGTCCAAGTTCGAGTCTCACACCACGCGTTTGAGAGCAAGGCGTTCTCGAGCTGAGCGTTCTTGTCCCAATAGCGCCTGCGCCCATCAGGTACTGAACCATCTCTCTCTTCAAGTGTATTTCCGGTGTAGGAAAACCTGACAGTAGAGTTGGGCCAGGGCTAAATCGTTGTCCCTTTTGTGCCTGAGCCCATCTGGTACGGAACCCTTTCTCTCTGCAAGTGTACATCTGTTATAGGGAACCTTGACAGTAGAGTTGGGCCAGGACTACCATCGTTGTCCCTTTTTTGCCTAAGCCCATCGGGTACAGAACCCTTTCTCTTTGCGAGCATATTTCCGGTTTAGGAAGGCTCGACATAAGAGTTGGGTTAGGTCTTCTTGCTTTACCAAACGCCAATGGATTGGTCTGGGTCTCTGCCTGTAAGGAACACAGGTAACTAGTAGCTCGCCTCGAGCTGACGGAGCTTGTAGTTCCCCTTTCCTAGGGACTTTTCACTTTCTATTTGCAGTTCGCGCTGCCCTCTAGCGCTGTTCTGCTCTTTCATTGTACTCGGTATGAAATCTATTTGTCTCTCGCCATGCATCTACCTTTACGTGTCTTTTACATTGGCCGCCCCTCCAATGTTCGGACTGGACTGACTAGCTTCACTGTATGTCGACAGTGTCGCTATATGTGGTGATGCTGGTGGTGTCGGAGATATTGTCTGCCTAATTGCAGTCAAATCTCTTTCCATCTGCTACCTCCACATTCTCGGACAAGATCCCCAAATGATTTGGCCAGAGTCAGCTCGAGCTGCTGTATTTCTGTTTCCAGGGTGCACCGCGTGGAGGTACATTTGGGATCTTGGTTATCTGCTAACCCTGGGCCCGCCTAGAGCAATGCGTTCCCTTTGCACCCCATTTTTCTGATGAACAGAGGTGTTTGAGGTGGTGGTAAAAATTAACAGAACTTAGTTGGTACAGGTCTTAAGTTCCTGAATTCTTTACAATTGTTGACAAGGGGGGGGGGGATTCGGTGCAAAATTGTTGACATAATTTTTGGACAGCCTCCTGAGAGACATAGTTCTCCAAGATTTCCTTCATATCCAGAAGACATAACTATCTGCGGTATGCAATGCTTTGAGAAAAAAGCCTCCTACTCAGAGGGGGAATGTGTGTATGTAGAATGCATGCTCTACCATTCTGTATATAGACATCTTATTATATTTTTCTTCTTCTTCAGCATACATTCTCAAACTCCCGCTGGATCTCTCTTGCAGGATAATGGTCCTAATAGATTCCCAGCACGAAAATCCAGAGAACGTAAATGCATTACCGCCGATTTACTTTCGCCAATGGTCGACACATTCGTCTTCGGCGCATCTAATCATATAAACTCTGCAACTATACAGTGGTATCACTAAATACAATGCTTATTTCAAAATGCACATGTCGAAAACATTCGCAAAAGACATAGATCATAGGCAATAAATATCGCACTCAATGTTACAAATAGACAAGTGTCAGTAATATCAAACGTGTTTACAACTCAAGAAAGTGTGTATATATCACAGATATTCATACGCCGTTTCAAGTGTTTAGTATTTATTAGAAGTAGTGTTAAAATTATACATGAGACTAGGTTTTCAGTAAAACATTCAACAATTAATATTCAATAATCAATAATTATTATTTACAATTAATAAGGAGCAATATACAAAATTGTTGAACTGTTGGTCAAACAGAATTTTGTAGATAAACAGAGACGAAAACACTATTGTTTAGACAAGTTGGTACTTGTTGATAAATGAATTATAGGCACATACAGGTCATGCTAAGGTTAAGTGTCCACCAGTTTTGGTCATAGAAATGAATAATATCATTTATGAAAATGTTTTCATTGTTAGATATGCAAAGAGACATTCAGAAATGTACATTTAATATTAAGGGATTTAGCGAAATTCCCAGTAAAAATTAAAATATTTATAAATTTCGTAGCAACTGCAGTGTATAATTTATGCAATGCTATCAGTATACAGAAACGGAGTGTACGATTTGTGCAATGCTATCAGTATACAGAAACGAAGTGTACGATTTATGCAATTCTATCAGTATACAGAAACGGAGTGTACGATTTGTGCAATGCTATCAGTATACAGAAACGGAGTGTACGATTTATGCAAATGCTATCAGTATACAGAAACGGAGTGTACGATTTATGCAATGCTATCAGTATACAGAAAGGGAGTGTACAATTTGTGCAATGCTATCAGTATACAGAAACGGAGTGTACGATTTATGCAATGCTATCAGTATACAGAAACGGAGTGTACGATTTATGCAATGCTATCAGTATACAGAAACGGAGTGAGTGCCCACTAGTGCGAAGAAATTAATGTTAAAATCGTGTTTACATGTGTTTAAACTAGAATCTGATGTAATATTCATGCGAGTGTTGTGGTGTGTAGATTATTTATTTCAGTCTCCGAATATTTCTCAGAATCCAATACTCTGTACACTTTAAGAATAAAGTGGGTCAGTGTTTTTTTAATGTTGTTTGAATATTGTTTTAATTATTTTTAAATGTTTTAATTAATGTTGTTTTTATATGTCAACAGCTGTTTAAAAATCAGCTGTTGTCGCGGAGTAATGTGAGGGTGTGTTTTGACCAGCTTCATTCTTAAAGTTAACAGAGTATAGTGATACATTTTCTTTGAATACAGGTCTATTCAATAGTAGGGTATACTTCCACCTGAGAAGTCGTTGGTCTATGTTACCATGACATATGACATCGTTTTGGTTTCTTGCAGATAGTTGTACCATTCTTGGATATTTGATTGTCAAGATAGAAGGTAGACTACTAGTTTGACTGCACTAGTTTAAAACTGCGCAAGCATCGTGTAATTTGTTAAAACATCTGGTCAGTTGGAAATACATGTATACAACTCGTCCATTATTTTTCTACAGTAACTACTAGCGCAATTATTCATACAAAATGAATTTGAAAAAACTTAGAAGGGACTACTTTTCCTACAGATGACACGAAATTATAAAGTCATAATTAGTAGTAAACTTATTAAAATATAGTATCTCAGTTCAACAGTATTATTTACATTTATGGATTCAGCTAAGTAGAAGACGACGGAAGTACGACGTAAACAAAACATTGGAACTAGTCAATGACTGTGTTGAAATTTATATTTGATGGGCAGACATTAGCTCAAAGAAAGCAATGCCAAAGTTACATGGATGTCGATGGTTCGCCACACGGCCACTGTGCAGATTATTCACGCATATATGCATTCTATTTGGATATCTGTGTGCTGGTGCCGGTCTGTTCATGCTTATGGAGGGACCCGAAGAGACTACTCTGGTACAGAATATTAGGGAACAAAGGCGGATTTTCCGTGAGAACAACGAATGTGTATCTGGTATGGAATTTTGTATACTTTATTATTGTTTTATTGTTGTGTTGTCATTCACAGACGTTACGAGAAGTAGAGCTCTTATATAATTTTATGCAATTCACGATAGAGAAGTTAGTAAAGGGAGGGGGGTGGCTTCCTCTCCAAAGCTTACTTTCATACTCAGAAGACTATCTCTCAGCGGTTTGCAATGTTTTGAGAAAACTACAGGTCTCAGCGGTTTGCAATGTTTTGAGAAAACTACAGCTCTCAGTGGTTTACAATGTTTTGAGAAGTTACGTGTGGCTTTCATGAGAAGGTCGACTCACTATATAGAAATGTCATCCATTATGGGTGTGATATTGCATGGTGATTGGTCTAGTGATCCATTTAAGACATTCATAATGTTTTATTTAGTATACATTTTCTAATCTATAATTTTAAGATGATTTATAATGATTGATTTTATTTTGAGTACTTCCTATTATTCGTTCTTTCTTCCCGTTATCCATTGAATATAATATAAATAATGTTTTCTTCACTTTTTATGGAACATTTGTAACTCACTGGCTATTGCACTGGATTCCTAGTCTGGTGGCGCAAAGTGTATTTCCCTGCTCAACTGGAGATAGACCTATTACTAATCACCAAGTGGTCGACTAAGTCTAAAGAAATGCGTACCAGATTTTCTGGAAAAGTAAAGGAGACGGCAAGATGCTCCCACTTTATCCATAAGTATGCCGTTGGTCTATGGAAAATGCGGTTCTAAGACAATTTTTCCTGATACACCTCAAGAGTGAATAATGGAACTCTCGCGTGGTTTGCGTATATGGATCGCACCAATGGCCCACTAGACAAACAACCAATGAAACAGAAAACCTTAGTAGATGACGTGCCTTTATATTGAGTTTCTCTTCTTAAAGTAGCTTCATGGCACTTCATTTACACAATTATACTTCTCGTGCTTTTATTTTGTTGTTGCAATGTGTTTTATGCCTTGTTATTTTTATATATGTAGGCATCCTCTGTGGTTGGGGGGAGGGGGTAGGGAGCCAGAGATGTGCTTCGCAGCACTAGGGGGGGGGGAGGAAACTGACAGCACTTTTTTTCCTGTGGCTGAGGCATATCATAGAGGCACAGTGATTCAGGACATGACATTCTGTTGAGTTGAACATTTTGTTGCATGCCTGGAGCAATAGATATTTTAAGCAGTAGTCAATTGGTGGCGCGGAATTAGCACAATGATCTTAGATGCAGTGGCTCGAGGCAGTGCACAGGTAGAAACCGGCTTCCTGATGCTGTGATAGTTATTCTATGGTTCTGGTCACGGTGGTCCAAAAATCCACAGACCTCCCAGAAATATAATGTCAGCACAACAAATATATTTACAAACGAGATCTGACGTTGCCTCGGTTATCAAGGTCCTTGACAGGCAGTGGGTAACCAGGCTACTCTGGCTGAGAAATTAATTACTGGAGCGAATAAAAAAAAACAACACAAACACCGACATGCACAATAAACAAAACAGCAACAACACCTACACAAGCATCAAAACATTAAACCCAGAAAACCTTCGAGGGAGAACCAGCAGAGCCACGATTTTCATAAAACAAAGTCTACGCTTAACATTCTACAACTGAACATCTGTGGCGTAAGAAACAAACAAAATCTAGAGCTTGCTAATTTACTACACACTCACACGATACATGTGACCATTTTACAGGAGACTATACACAAAGACACTGGTCCATATCTGTCAGAATATACCAGCTATGCCTATAAGTGTACTAACTGCCGTGGCATAATTACTTTTATGAGGAATGACATTTTGGGACATGTCATCTAGCTAACAGCCCATCTCACAGACAAAACAGCAGATGATCATCTGGCACACTGAATGAAAATGCACAATCTACAACATATATAGACCAGCTCAGACATCTTGCAATTTACTGGAAATCCATACAACACAATTTCTCAAAACAATACTTGCTGGTAACTTTAATGGTAAATCACCCCATTGGTGTTACTAAAACCGCAATAAGACAGGAAGATATATGGAGGAGATATGTGAAACAAACCACTTATCAGTCCTTTAAGATGCAAAGTCTGTACCAACACTTTTGCATAGGAGTCATATATATTTCAGTCAACCTGACTTGACTATTCACCTAACTGTTGATATCCCTGACAGTGTACAGAGTGGATTGAACTATTAAGCATGGTCATAATTGTAACTGAAATGTCAAAAGTGAATGTAAACAAAATGGTCATCATCACTTGTGATGGACGAAAATACATATATACAGTCATCATCATCATCAGGTGCCATGACGGCTGGCGTAGGCGGTATATGGCTCTTCATAGCTCACTGTCCACAGTATAATGTATCAAGATCGTTGTTGTTTCTATGCCGTGACAGGTTGTCAAACTGTCTAATATTTTCTCACGCTGTCGCCCAAAAGTCTAAAAAGGTCTCTGTTGCCTTTAATTTTGCCTGTTGTGACAATGTTCTCCATACCTGCCTGTCTCAGGAAGTGGCAAAAAAAATGAAGATTGTCTTTTTCTTATATTATTGATTAAGGTACGTTTCGCATTTGACGTTAAACACCTCTACATTAGTTTTTCTGGCAGTCCATTGTATTCTTAGCATTCTTCTATAGAACCACATCTATGTTGCCTCTAATTTCCCACTTTCCAGTTTGTTTATTGTCTAAGACTCGCATCCATATGTTAGTATAGGAGTTATAGGCCTATAGCAATGCAGAACTCTCTCACTTCTAATGACAAGGTCATATTACACAGTATATTTTTCACTTTTCTGAACGTTGTTTTTGCCTGTCCTGTTCTGCTTCTTAATTGTGTTGAACTTCTTCCATCTGCTGTAATCGTTGTAACTAAATATTTGAATTGGTGAACCTGTTTTAATGCTATATATTCACTTTGATCTTGCAAGGTGCGTTATTTTGTTTCTTTGAAATAACTATTACTTCTGTTTTCTTGATATTTAGGAAGAGGCCTTTCTCTTTATTTTCTGTGACTACTACATTAATTAAATCGTGAAGGTCTTCCTCACTTTTTGAATTAGAATAGTGTCATCCGCATATCTCAAATTATTTATGTTATGTCCTCCCACTGATATTCCTGGGAGATCTACTATTGCACACATTATATTTTCACTGTATAAAGAGATCAGGTCTGGTGAAAGTACACATTCATGTCTGACTCCTTGTTGTATTTGTTTAAAAGAGCCAAATTGATTTCTTACTCGTATTGCTGCTGTTTGTTGCCAGTACATGTTTTTGATAAATTCATAGTTATTTTATGTTAAGGTTTTATATTCTTATAAAACCTATTTACATTATTATTGATTTATATTCTTAAATCCTTGCTGTCAATGTTCAAATTCTCTAGCACATGTATAACTTCTGTATGTTTAACTTTATCAAATGCTTTCGTGTAGTCTATAAAACAGAGGCACATATCTGTTTTTACCTGCATAGACCTCTCTATTAGTGTTCTCAAAATATTTAGTATTGTTGGTACCTTTGCCTTCTACACAGCCATATTGTTATGGACTTATTTCTGATTTTATTTTCTTTCTCACTCTCTTCATGATGATTCTGAGAAGTATTTTAGTTATTTGGCTCATGAGGCTGATTGTACGGTGTTCTTCACATTCGGTGGACCCTGGTTTCTTAGGTAAGGCTATAAATTTGGAGCTCATTAAGTCATCGGGTATGTTTCCACTATTATATATATCATTAAGCAATTTTGTGATTATTTCAACTCCAAAGTCATCTAAAGCTGCTAATTATTCTAATGTGATATTGTCTGGACCTGGGGCTCTGCCATATTTCATGTGTTTTAGGACCTCCATTACTTCTGCTGTGAGTATTGATTGACCCTCGCCGTTATCGTGTATACTTATCTCGGGTATATTGTCATCATAAATTTCTTTGATATATCCTGACCATCTCTGTACTATGTGATCCTTTCCCATTAATACCTGCCCTGTATTAGATTTTAGACACCCTGTACCTGTTTACGTTCTCTTTCCTGTTATCACCTCAATTTTCTTATATAGTAATGTTGTATCTTGGTTGTAATGCGATTCTATTTCTGTGCATTTCTTGTTCAGCCAGCTTTCTTTTGTTACTTTGTATTTCTCTCTTATCTCCTTATGTATTTTCTGATATTCCACTATATTGTGTTTATTTTTTTCTTCTGATGCTCATCATAGAATCATCTGATATAATAGATTCTTGCTCTCTACAAATCCTTGATGATATTTAAAGTGACCATAGACGAATCCTCACCACCATAACTACACCCAACAAAGTATATTTCAAACAGAAAACTCGCTGAATATTTGGCGCGGTAGATAGGAAAATATTTTAAGAAGCAAGTGATTTCGTGCTATGTAATAACAACAACAATGACGTATATTCATTTACTTCTGAGGTAACAAAAGCTATCCTCACTTCAACATCACAAAGCATCCCAAGGGACAGTAGGAAATCTTACAAACCATTCTGCAATTTAAATAAATTCAAGGTGGAATTCTTAAGAGGAAAAAAGCAAGGGAAGCCTTTAAGATTGCACCTTCACAAGATTAAAAAATCCTTTACAATAAAACATGTACTGAATTAAAACTAATAATGAAGAGACCAAATGGCAAAAACATGCGCTAATTTAGATCTAAGGATAAATGGTAAAAAGACTTGGGAGCTGATCAACAATATGTCTGGGGAAAAAAAGAAGAACACACGGTAAACCTGTGATAGATGGAAACAGAACAATCATCACAGATCAGAAAAAGACCGAACACGTAAACCACTTTTTTGTTAGTGTTAACAGAGTAGGGAAGCTATTCGAGGCTGACAAGAAGCGTCTGTACCTACTGCAGCAGCAAGAAAAAGTTCACACTTCTAGCTCATCCATATTTGAAGACAACTTCAATATGCAGAAACTTCAACAAGGGCTGAAGAAATTAAAGTCAAGAGAGTCCGATGGACCAGTTAAATTTTATAGTGAAATGTTAACACACATGTGCACATCAGGGAAAGACGTACTCCTTAAACTAATCAATATGACCTGGATAAATGAAAAACTGCCTAAACACTAGAGAAATACTCACATCTTTCCCATCCTGAAAAGTAACAACCTCCAGATGAACACAAAAACTACAGCCCCATATCCATAATATCATTTTCTTGGGAAATTGGCAGAAAGAATGGATAACATTCGACTTTACTGGTTTCTCGAGAACTCAAATATCATCTACCGTGAACAGGCTGGCTTCAGAAAAATGCAGCTGCAAAGAAGACCAACTATTTAGGTTGACACAGAAAATCCACGATGGATTCCAGGAAAACAAACATACTGTAGCCATCTTCTTTGACAACAGGCTTATGATCGAGTATGGAAAAAAGGTCTCTTGATAAAGATGATTAAGGTGGGAATTAGTGGAAAGCTATATAACTGGATGAAATACTTCCTCTTTGACAGATCAATCCAGACAAAGATAAATGATGAAATCTCACCTGAATAAGTTCTAGAGGAAGGCTTGCCACATGGTTCTGTTTTGAACTACACCCTCTTTCTCATTTACATTAATGACCTTGCCAAACATATCAAAGCTGGAAAAGCTTTGTGATGACCTAACAATATGGCGGAGTCATGAGAATGTTGAAAGTGCATCTAAAATACTAAATGGAGATTTAAGAAGACTACACGAGTAGTGTCAAACATGAAAGTTGAAAATAAACTGTGAGAAAACTGTCTATACTATCTTTACCAGGAGTCATAAAGTAGCCAAAGAAAACATAAGTCTGTGGTTGGATACACAAAAATTGCAACAGAAGAACACCCCAAATATTTTGGAATCACGCTTGATCGGCAGCTCACCTTCAAGAAGCATGCGGAAAAAATATAAAACTAATAAAGCACTTAAACGGTTACAACTACTGAAAAGACTCACTGGCACATCCTGGGGATCAGACAAGGATACCCTTAGAGAACTATATCTTGGTTACATACGTTCTGCTTTAGAATACAACAGTGCACTCCTCACAACATGTTCCATGGCAAATGTAAAGTTTCTAAACAATGCAGAATGATGCATTACGTCTTATTAGTGGCACAATGAGATCTACACCAACGGCTGCATGTGAAATACATACGAATGTAGAACCCCTTGATATACGGAGAGATATGGCTGCAATGGAGGTTTATGAAAGGTGTAACAGAATGAACACAGACCACCCAAATAAATAACTTGTAGAAAACTGGCAACCAAACCACAAAATGAAACAAAGGTCAGTCCTCAGCTATGTCAGTAAAATAAAAGTCAGCTATCACATCCCAGACAAGAGACCAGAACTGCAATGAGTAGAAAAATGTTTACCACCACACGAAGGTTTTAAATTGTCGGAAATCAAGACACAATTAAGAGATAATGCAATGAAAAGTTCCGACCCAGCACGTCTTATGAAAGCAACACAGAAAACAATAGATATCTACAAAGAACAATGGATTCATGCCTATACTGATTGGTCTGCTTTCAAAGCTACTACCACAGCAAATTATGGTGTCTATATAGAATATCCAGACACAACATCTGATGAGTTGTTTTATGCCTGTCGTGAGATGCTCTAACTAAGAAGCTGAAATAACAGCACTAGAAGTTGTCTTGTGTCACCTGTAGACCATATTTGATGCCTTTCACTTAAAAGTCCAAAATTATGTGATTGTTACAGATTCTATGTCTGCTCTTCAAGCACTAGAATGTGATAGACATTGTAAACCTGAGCTAGTTGAAATATATCACCATGCCAACCAGCTGCTTACATCTTATGAAGTCAGCATTGTTATGTAGTGGATGATTTCTGGTCATTGAAGCACACCTGGCAATGACAAGTCAGACAGACTAGCAAAGATGTGAGCTCAACAAGTACAGCCATATACACAAACAACCATGCACACAGTTAAAATGATGTTGAAATATGTGAACAAAGAAAATTGTATGAACAGATGGGTCATGCGAAACACTTGGAAGATAAATCTATAATTATGTGACCAGCCCAAATTCTAAAGACAAAATCAACCTCCTGGGAAGGAAAGACAGAAGAATCTTCCGACTGCGCACACAACATGTACAGTTTAACAATCACCTGAACAGAATACAACCACAACACACTCCAGGGTGCCAACTGTGCACACATCCCTATGAAACTGTTGACCACCACCTATTTGAATGTCCAGCACTGGATGACATCAGGAAAACTTTTCTCCATCCAAGGCCAGATAAATGGAACACCTTATATGAAACAAAACAACAGCTCACAAACATATATCGCACAATGGCATTGGGTCAAAGAGCATACGCCCATGGACCGCTGGATCAGCAACCAACCAACCAATAACGGAACTTAGTCTCTGACAGCATTTCATTATACCTATTGTAGTTTGTCTTCTCATGAGTAAAACTGCCTTTAAATTTTAGTTTCATCACTATACAAAGAAATGTACCATTCTTTCTTTGATAGTAAATGCAGAGAATGTGATGCTCACTACATCATCCCTCAGTAGACATATACCGTTGGTCAATTAAAACTACTTCTTTAACTGACCTAACACCGTATTCCTTAATAGAGGTTTAGTTTCAAAGGCTTCTAAAATGGAATTCAACCTTCATTTCTACTACTGTTACTGCGAATATGTTATGTGCTTATATTACCTAACTATCTTTTCAGTGGTATTTATTTTTGTGCTTATATTTGTATATGTTAAACTCGCCCCTCCACAGTGCACTTTTATCTAATTTTCTATTTTATGTTAAGTTATAGTTTGTGCTGCCTCCTATAAATATTTTTATATCCAAACAATATCCAATTGCCTGTAATATCCAATTGCCTGTAATATCCAATTGCCTGTAATATCCAATTGCCTGTAATATCCAATTAATATACAATAATACTATAATTGAGTAGTTCAACTCTTAGCAGAACAATAAAAGTGCAGGTCTTCTGCAGTTAACTTAGGGATACATACAATGAGTTAGTGACCAACTTCTAAGGATGTCTCTAACAAATTTTATCCTGACAATTGAAATTGCAAGAACAGTCAGTAAGACGGCATTCAGATTTTTCGTTGGGAGTAGAGCGGTGTCGAATGAACAGTTTCTGGAGTCTTATACGGTTTCAATGGCTATTAACATTAGGATGTCCTGCTCGAAACTAAAAGAGACGGGATTGGTATACCCTGCAGAGTTTATGCTGTCATTATTATTTTTTTCTATTGACGAGAAAGAACACATGAAGACATATTTTGATGAAAGTTACCAGAAAGTATATAGTCTTATTAAGTAATATGTATCTTGTCTATATCTGATACATAATTCAGCCATTCCTTTCTCCTGACAGGTGACATCACTTTCTTACATTTTTATTCTGGCATTAGAAGATGTTTAGAATACAATGTAACAACAGGCTAAATCTGAGGAGAAGGAGACAGACGGTGTCAGAGGAAGAAAATACTAGGTAGTTTGACACAATAGCATGGAGGAGAGTCAGCAGTGCAACTGATAAACAATACGGCGTATAGAGTATTGTGTAGATCAATTACCGTCTGTTCTACCCATCACGGCACATGATTATGATTAGAAATCATCACTGATCGCTTGGAGTCCTGGATCCCAGGTTAATAATAACCGCTGACATATATACAGCCTGAAAAATGTTTGAAACCTCTATCGATGCTTGCGCACCTTACATGGGGACCGTGTAGATCACTGGCTTCGCATATGAGTGATCTTGGGTCCATTCCCCAATAGAGGAAGAAATATTTTTCAGACCACAATGGTTCCCGGGTAGATCCAGCCTTAATTGTGCAACTAATTAATACAGGAAATAAAGACTTCGAGGAAGAGGAGATGGCTACCGCCCTCATATATCAGAGCCACTGAAATGTGACATCGCTAACACTTCACACGCCTACAGCACTGATAAATGCTATGGGTTAACTTTACTTTACTTACATTAAATGCTGTATTTAGAGGAACTTCGAGACCGTGGAAATTGTTGATATGCAAGTACATATTTAGAAACGGGATATATAGAAACTGTTACATATTTAGAACATAGAACGGGACATTTTTAGCAGGAAAATTGTTAGAATGTGATGTCATGAGAAAGATTAACTCAATTATGAACCAGAAAAAGAAAACACTAGTATTGTCATTAGACAGTACATTAAAATCAGTAAAGTATTGAAAAAAGACGGACATGAGGAAGACAATTCTATCAAATGGGGGATAATTTTAAGAAATTATGCACGTATCAGCTTCCATGAATGTACTAACATGGAGAGGGACTTACAGTTTGGAAGTGCTTGCAGCCAAACATTAATGTGAGAAGGTATACACGCAAAACTGAGTTGAACCTACTAGTTTGAACGACAAAATGTCAACAATGTTGTAGTAATCATAACATACTGTCCGCGAAATATAAAGATGGTCGACGTTTGGACTAAAAAGCCTTCATCAAAATAACTGTTAAACGCACTTATATTCATGTTGCTAGTATATCGTGCTTACTATAGTTAACGCTTTAATCTACTCTAATTTATACTCATAGTCTACCAATGTTGTCATTACAGCTGCCCTTACATTTAGTTGTTTCTGACATTATTGATTCATCTTTCAATGGAACTTACTTCACGTTAATTCAACAATAGACGGTAATAAAGTAAAGACACAATTGAAACAGATAAGACGTTTAATTCAGATTTTGAATCTAAAAGTAGCCACATAAGATAGGACTTGATCTGATTTGTTTGTCTTGAGTTCGAAAATGGATCGGAAATTGCAAACGCAGGCTAAGTCTGTCGTATGGGTTTCTTCTTACTCGCATTGACAGACACGACAGAAAAAGCCCTTCCTTAACGTATCGTCAGCTATTTTCTTCAAAACCAGTTCAGTGGTTCAAAAAAAGTGACACTATTTGAGAATATCCATTATACAAAATACAATAAGTATTTGTACACACTTGTTATTTGACTAACCATCATGTTACACATCATTGTCCAGTAAAACAGTAACCATAGCTATCTTATACCCGTGCCAAAACCAGGCAATGATTCTAAGGACATAAAGGGTTATCGCATCATCACACTGCAGAATGTGTACGGTAAGATTCTGGAACGAATTGTTGCTAGACGCATAACCAGGGAACTAGAGATAAAAGGCGTTCTCCTAAATAACCTAGGTGCATACAGACCTAGACGAGACACAGTCACAAATGCAGCAGTTCTTGCATATGAAGTTTATGAAGATTTTCAGAACAAAGAAGAATCTGCAGTTGCAGCGATAGAACTGGAAGATGCATACAATAGAGTTAGTTACACCCATCTTATCGACATGCTAAGGGAACAAGATATCCACCCATGGATCATACGGTGGATAGCAAATGTGCTAATATGTAGAAAAGTCGCTCTGAGGTGTGGATCCTGGACGTCTGAGATCAGAACAATATCACCTGGTCTGCCACAAGTATATCCTCTGTCCCCAGTACTGTTTAATGTGTATACGTTGAGAATTGCTCAATTGCAAACTTCCAGCAATTGTAGAGTTCTAACATACGCTGACGATATCCAACTATACAACATGGGCAGGAACAGAACAGATATCGCTGACTGTGTACAGAATGGACTAGATCAATTGTCGATATGGTGCAGAACATACAACGCTGATATCAATTCCTCGAAAATAAAGGTCGTCTGGTACTCCTTAAATAATAAACTGGGCAATGACACACTGCCAGCTGTTAGTTGCATGGGTTCATTCATTGAAAGAGAACAGGAGCTTAAATTTCTTTAGAAAATCTTTAATAGAAGTCTCTCATTCAACAAATACGTCACAAATATGATTCAGAAAGCTAAAAGAGTGATCAGATAAATCAAGGTTATGGCGACCTTCGACATGCAGCAATGGGTACTGTTTCTGCTTCTACAAGTGACGGTGCTATCTGTCATAGATTATGGCCTTGTCCTACTAACTTTGTCACAGACACAAGTCGATAGATTGGGAAAAGTCCAAAATGAGGCAATTAGAGCAGTACTGGTGTGTACTAGAGATATATCTGATATGAGATATTTCTGCTTGATCTCTCCAGCATTAGAGTGCGACATCAGGTAGCACAAGTTAGGTCGTACCTTAAAGTACCAGAATACAACAACCACGCATTACACCATCGTCTAGATGAGTCAAAGGGAAAACGAATCAAGCTTGGCAGATCATGGATGGCAAAGGCTGAAGACACACTGCAAAGATTATATGAAATGGAAGAAATAGGAAAGGGCAGTGAATGGGTGGAGGTAGACACTGAGAAGAAATCACTGACTAAAGTAATAATACAACTAGATAAAGCGTGTCGAAAATGGACGGCAGTCAGGGCTCAGGATACAGTGCAAGAACTCGCCCAACTACACTCGAAACCACACGACATAATTATATACACGGATGGCTCTGTTAACAGAAATACAAATAAAAGCGGTTGGGGTTTTGTTGCCTACAGAAACGGCCTGAAGTTGGTTTATAAATTTTCAGCATATCTTCAGTTACTGTCTGTCACATCGAGCATGAGGATGGAGATAGAGGGAGTTAAAGCAGCTCTTCATTGGTTGATAACTGATACATCAACACACTCGGTAATACTCACACTCTCAAACTCGTATGTTGCGCAAGATAGAAAAGTTCATGCTAAGAAAAGATGTGACTTATTGAACAACTCAATTGTCCAGAGAATTACATGGATATACTGCCCTGGTCATGCTGGGGTCAGAGGAAACGAGAGAGCCGACTTATTGGCAGGCTATGCGCCGATAGACGGCACATTGCTGAGAAGAGATAAAGCAGACTTAATGATGGCAGTAATAAATTCATTTCAACATGCAGATGATGTCAATGAGGTTGAGAGTGTATATATACAGAGAATTTTAGAAATGGGAGTATCTAGAGGTGAGGGAAGGAAAAGTAAT
This sequence comes from Meghimatium bilineatum, assembly GCA_034231615.1. Classification (NCBI taxonomy): domain Eukaryota; kingdom Metazoa; phylum Mollusca; class Gastropoda; order Stylommatophora; family Philomycidae; genus Meghimatium; species Meghimatium bilineatum. The sequence continues at coordinate 38,027,126 of CM067322.1, forward strand.
TTTTATAGAAAGTCCCGAAGATCACACAATCAACACCTGACCGGAACTTTGATTCTACATACACTGGGATGGCTGCTGGAGCGGAAGGCGGAGCACTTATGGGAATGTCCCGCGTGCTGTGAAGCCAGTTTCTAATCTAGAATCAAGAACAGTAACCATATAGAAAGCGTAACTGATGAAAATCAGAAAATAGAATTACACCTATTCGATTAAGACAACCTATTTTACGCTGGATCGTTTTCCAGCTTTCTGCTACTTTTAGCGTCTGAACATTTCGTTTCCAGCATCATGCCAGTAACCCATTTGGGTAGTAGTGGTGGCACTTTAGAAAAATCAACCTAAAAATATGGCCTTGTATGCGCTCAGTGCTGTGTTTGCGTTTCATCATCATCATCATCAGTGCCATGCCGGGTGGCGTAGGCGGTCATGGCTCTCCACAGCTCTCTGTCCACAGTATTATGTATCAAAGTCGTTGTTGTTTGTTTACCGTGCCAGGTTGTCAAACTGTCTAATATTTTCACACGTTGTCGCCCTCTGTCTCTGGTGCCTTCAATCTTGCCTGTTGTGATTATGTTCTCTAAACCTGCCTGTCTCATGAAGTGGCAAAAAAAAGAAGATTGTCTTTTTCTTATATTGTTGATTAAGGTCCGTTTCGCATTTAACTCTTTTAACACCTCTACATTAGTTTTTCTGGCAGTCCATGGTATTCTCAGCATTCTTCTGTAGAACCACATCTCTGTTGCCTCCAATCTCCCACTTTCCAGTTTGTTTATTGTCCAAGACTCGCACCCTTATGTTAGTATAGGGGTTATATAGCACTGCAGAACTCTCTCACCTCTAATGACAAGGTCATATTACACAGTATATTTTTCATTTTTCTAAATGTTGTTTTTGCCTGTCCTATTCTGCATCTTATTTCTGTTGAACTTCTTCCATCTGCTGTAATAATTGCACCTAGATATTTGAATTGGTGGACCTGTTTTAATACTATATCATTCACTATGATTTTGCAAGGTGTGTTATTTTGTTTCTTTGAAATAACCATTACTTCTGTTTTCGTAATATTTAGGAAGAGGCCTTTCTCTGTGCTTTCTGTGACTACTACTTTAATTAAGTTTTGAAGGTCTTCCTCACTTTTTGCAAACAGAACAGTGTCATCCGCATATCTCAAATTATTTATGTTATGTCCTCCCACTGATATTCCTGGGATATCTACTATTGCACGCAATATGTTTTCACTGTATAGAGAGAACCGGTCTGGTGAAAGCACGCATCCCTGTCTGACTCCTTGTTTTATTTGTTGAAAAGGGCCAAATTGCTTTCCTACTCTTATTGCTGCTGTTTGTTGCCAGTACATGTTCTTGATTATTCTTAAATCCTTGCTGTCAATGTTCAGATTCTCTAGCATGTGTATAATTTCGCTATTTTTAACTTTTTCAAAAGCTTTAGTGTAGTCTATAAAACAGAGGTACAGATCTGTTTTTACCTCTATAGACCTCTCTATTAGTGTTCTCAATATATAAATCGCATTGTTGGTGCCTTTGCCTTCTACAAATCCACATTTTTCTGGACTTATTTCTGGTTTTATTTTGTTTCTCACTCTCTTCATGATGATTCTGAGAATTATTTTGGTTATTTGGCTCATGAGACTGATTGTACGGTGTTCTTCCCATTAGGTGGTCCCTGTTTTCTTCGGTAATGCTATGAATATGAATTAAGTCATCGGGTATGTTTCCGCTGTTATATATGTCATTCAGCAATTTTGTGATTATTTCAACTCCAATGTCATCTAAAGCTGCTAATTCTTCTAATGTGATATTGTCTGGACCTGGGGCTTTGCCATATTTCATGTGTTTGCGTTTATAGAAACTTAATCAATTCGTGGCTAACGACAGCAAAAGTATACGAGCAGAATCAAAACCTGCTGCTTTCATACGTGCTGTGTTTCATTATTTCCTTGCTTTTCATTGGTCACTATGTAGGGATATACGTTGTGTTGTCTGACAACGCCGACCAACGAAACACACGAAAATAATGGAAAACGTGATGTATGAAGGCTTGTTTGTATTCTAGTAGAAAACCTTTACTGTCGATAGCCACGATTATATCAATCTAATAAATTTATACTTCCCGTTCGTCCTATTATTGCTTCCACCCTCAACTGTCCCCTACAGGGTAGCCTTTGAAAGTGAACCACCTCTCATCACGTTCCCAAATCACTCAAGTTTGCGTCGTTTCACCATTTATAGATGTTGGTGCTGGGCTGTACGAGCATGTTCTTTTTTTCTTACATATATATTGGAAGACAATGAGAAATGACGAAATCAGAAGAATCGGTATAAGATCATGCATAGAATACATCGAGACACAAAATAAAATAGTTTGGACACCTTATGAGAATGAGCCATAGCCAACTACCGACAGAAACATATAACATGAGACGATACGGATACAAGGTCAGATGAAGATCTAGAAAAAGATGGATAAACAATATTAAAACAACCCTGAACAAATACGGATTCAACGCCGCCAAGGTGACCCATCTGACCTTGGATAGGTAACTAAAATTCTCAGTCACCACCCCTACGTTTAACGGCAAGTGTGGATATTCTGACCATCATCCACCTGGAGATAGACAATAAATTATTTTCTAAAGCCTGTATTCACCATATTCTCCTGTATTCTTGTTACACATTTATATCGATCGGTTGGCGCCCTATTTTCAACTCGCGTTTCGCTGATGATGTTGATTTTATAGCTGTGTCAGAACAAGAATTGCAAGAGTTAGCAGCAAAGTTCGAAACATTTACCAGCCAGCACGGAATGGAAATCAACATAAAAAGAGCAAGATTTTGGTTAACAGCAGAGACGCAGAAGAACAGACCAATATCATGATGAATGGACATAAGCTTGAGGAGATAAATACCTTCAAATACCTCGGATCCCAAATATGCTGCGATAGAAAATGCAAAGCAGAATTAAATATTAGGCTGGAGATGGCTTTAGCGTCTATGTCAAGGCTAACAGCAAGAGGTCATGTGGAATAGCAACATCAGTGTTGGAGTGAAAGTTAATCTGTATAAATCTCTTGTGCTTTATGGTTGTGAGAGTTGGACGCTCACTGCGTACACGGAGATACGATTACAGGCTTTCGAGTACAAATACTAAAGACAAATTCTACGAATTTCCTATAGGGAACATAAGGCAATTTGTACATAAATATAAAATAGAGATGTATGCAGGTGTACAATAACCACTTCTTTCAATAGTGAAAAGATGAAAACTAATATAGTTTAGACATGTATGCAGACATGATTCCTTGTTAAAAACAATACTGCAGGAAACCTTCGAATAGGGAAGAAGAAGAGGAGAACAAATAAAGACACGGACAGACAACATCAAGGAATGGATATGACAAGATTATTTTTCCTCATTCCTGGGCATCGTTGAAGATACAAATCGCTGGAGTAATATGTGTGCTGAAACATCCAATGTGGTACCCCTACGACCATGATGACGGGATTATTCATTCATCTTTCTCCACTATAATTGTCAAATTCTCACATCCGTACAAAAGAATAGATATTATTAACGATTTATATAAGTTAATCTTCACTACTGTACTTATTCTCCATTTCCATATGCTGTTCAATCGGGACATTACACCATGTGCTGTTTCAAACATAATCTTGATTACTATTGAGTTCTTCCATCGCTATCCGTCGTGGGATTTTTGGGATTTATATGATCCTAAATATTTAACATTAGTGTCTGGGTTTGGTCATCCAGACAAAATAAACCGGAGTCTGTTTAATATCTCCGGTCGCGATAATTTTTTTCCTCGATATTACTTTCCATACGAAAACATTCTGGAGATATTTTCAAGTTTAGAAGTAAGTTCTCTCTCACATTCAGCTATACAATTAATGACATTTCCAAAAAGCAAGTAGTATATTGGGAGTCAACAGATTGAAATTGTTGTTTGGTGGTTCTTGTGTTGTTACGTGCATGTTAGGCCCATGCTCCAAGAATATATTGAATAACAATAGAGGTAATCAGAATTCGTGTCTAACCCCTTCATTTGTCTGAAAAAATTCTGCAATTTTACCATTAATTAGAACAGAACTAGTTGGTACTATTTTCAAACTCTATCCTGTTCAAGCGAATCGAGTGGTGTAGGCGAACTTGTTTCTCCAGATCTCTGTCTCTTGTATTGTTCATAAATTCAGTTGGTGACATTTTCACATGCCACAATGATTACCCATCTAGTAAGTTCTCTATCTCCGTTTTCTCTCCTTGATCTTTTCGGTGACTACTAAACGTTTATTATTTACTCTTCACATCATATGCCCTAAATATCGTGGTTACCTGCTACTTTCATTTTTTATTATGTCTCCCTCCAATCATATTAACCTCAATTTACTAATTTTATCTATCAATTTTCCTATAGATTCTGTTGAACCGATTGCTCCTGGAATTGAACGCATAGTCGATTTCTGTACACATCCTATTCTTTGTAAACATAAACAAACATAAACATGGAAATTATTAAATCTCCTGAGTCGGAAACTTCTTCAGCATGTCACATATACATGAAAATGAAGACATACTGCAATTCATATATATATATATATATTCTATGTGTGGATTCCACAATAGAAAGTGTCACTATTTAAGTATATCATTGGAAAGGTTTTTGTTGGTAGTTGGTGGCTAATCTGGTTACAGGTTTTCATAGTTCCCTTCTCATACGAGGACTAAATGGCATTTGACAGACAAATAGAACAAAAAGAGTACGCATTATTGTGTAAAATGTCGTCCCTGTGTTCCGTGTATCCAAAATTGGAGCAAATAATAGCAACAGTGTTTCCTGTCATGCCTGTAGTCTCTGTAGTATAATGTTAGGTCATTTGCCTGTTGATCGGTAAACCAGAGTTTCGAATACTCGATTTTCTGTAATTTGAAAATAAAAACAACACTCCAGTGGTTCACCAAACCACCGGGAAGTAGGGTACAAGGGCTCGTGCTCTGATAAAGTCGAGATACGTCGCCATCGCTGCTGAGAAGTGCTACAGACGACACTATTCTTGGAGTTTCTAGGCAGCCATTAAATATTCATATATATATATATATATTGTGAGAAAATAATTGATTTAACATAATTACATGACATAGTAGAGACTTGTGGTTACTAAGATAATATAACTTTATAAGTAGTTTAGTTTCAGAAAACAGTGGTAACTATGAGTACATATTGACTAGAAAATCTCAGCACCCAAAAACTGCTGGGATGATTCTCTGTCTTGAGTGGGTTTTGCTAGTAAGTTAATAGTTTAGTAATCATCACTAAATGTTTTATATACAGTCGTCAGTTGCCATCATCTTATTCTGTGTTTGTTCTCAAACTTCTGGCGATTAGCAGGATTTAGTCCAATGAACCGAATGCGTTGTCTGATGACTTACAGCATATTGGCGACATCTGCCCTTATCGGTCTGATGCATTTCAGAGCTCTAGGGGTTAGAACAGTCAACTTCGCACTCAAAACCTCCGTGGTCGCCTTTTAAGACATGTATAGCATGTAATAGTTGCGCTATTCTTTTTTCCCCTATAACGCCCGGCAACACACTGGCTAGTTATCTGTATTTGTGTGGAAGTGGTAGCTCGCTACTTTGAACCGTGGAGAAATGTCCATTCTGTTTATATCATGGTGCATGTTAATAAAATTAGCGGAGATTGTTCAGAAAGTCCTATCACCACTACTTTCGAGACTTTACTATAAGTCAGTCCTCCAATTTGTGCATGTGTCTGTGCATACGTATACACGTATTCATTTATGCAACAGTTCTCGTGAAGTTTATAATGACATCTAGAATCAAAATTAGACTACCAATGCAGAGTTTATTTCTGGTTCTGTTCTGAAACAATTTCGTCATTGGATAAATGCATCTCAGTCAACAGTACACGAGTTACGTGGATTAGAGGATTGCTAATTTCTGATTGTTTATCAAATTTTTTATCAGTGATGATATCCCCAAACTCTCTACACATGACGACTTCACATACAAACTGTCTACAGACAACTTTACTTCATGCTGTCTACACATCGCAATTATATCTCCAAACTATCTGCACGTGGCGACTTCATCTCCATAGTGTCGACACACAGTGCACGTACTCCTAACTGTATACACAAATGGCTACGTTGTCTCAAGATTGTCAACCGAATCCGTTTCTTACTTCAATCTGCTTACATATGGTCACCTTACTCCAAACTGTCTACATAGGGTCACCTTATCCCAGAATGAACACACAGTGCTACCTTGCTTCCAAATTCAAAACTCATATTTTTGTCCACTCCATACTATTACACCATTTTTACTTTATTCCATACTGCCTATACCATTATTACTTTATTTCATGCTGCCAACACAATATCTACTTTACATTATTCCATATTGTCTACACAATTTTACGTTACTCCTTACTGACTACACAATTTTTACATTACTATACGCCATACTGTCTATACAACTTTTACTTTACTATACTTAATACTGCCTACACAATTTTTACTTTACAATACTCCATACTGTCTACACAATTTTACTTTACTCCATACTGCCAACACAATTTTTACTTTTACTCCTTACTGCCAACACAATTTTTACTTTTACTCCTTACTGCCAACACAATTTTTACTTTTACTCCTTACTGCCTACACAATTGTTATTTTATACTATACTCCATACTGTCTACACAATTTGTACTTTTACTCCATACTGCCAACACAATTTTTACTTTTACTCCATACTGCCAACACAATTTTTACTTTTACTCCTTACTGCCAACACAATTTATACTTTTACTCCTTACTGCCTACACAATTTTTACTTTTACTCCTTACTGCCTACACAATTTTTATTTTATACTATACTCCAAACTGCCAACACAATTTTTACTTTTACTCCATACTGCCAACACAATTTTTACTTTTACTCCTTACTGCTTACACAATTTTTATTTTATACTATACTCCATACTGCCATCTACAATTTGTACTTTTACTCCTTACTGCCAACACAATTTTTACTTTTACTCCTTACTGCCTACACAATTTTTATTTGATACTATACTCCATACTGTCTACATAATGTTTACTCTATACTATACTACATATTATCTGCGCATGCGGTTGTGTCTGTGGGTCGCACACCAATGGCTCACTAGACAAACCAACCATGCAACAGAAAACCTTAGTAGATGACATGTCTTTATATTGAGGTTATCATTTTATGGAAGCTTCGTGGCATGTCATCTATACAATCCCGTAGTCGTAACCTCCGATAACAGTTACCATGTTGTTCCGACATGCCGACGTTGTGCTTGAACTAGTTACGGGCACGGCGTGGGTGGGCGGTACAACAACAAAAACTGTCACAAGGGCCAGAGTTGTGTCTTGATGTCGACGTCTGTTTCTGCGGAATTGGACTCGAAACACCATTGAGTCGAATGGCTGCTGGAACAGAGGGCGGAGCACTTATGGGAATGTCCCATGTGCTGTGAGGCCATTTTTCTAATAAAGAATCAAGAATTACATACTAATTACACAATTTTTACTTTTACTCCATATTTCCTACACAATTTTTACTTTACTCCATACTGCAACACAATTTTTACTTTTACTCCATACTGCCTACACAATTTTTACTTTTACTTCATACTGCCTATACAACTTTTACTTTACTTCATAATGCCTACATAATTGTTAATTTACCCCTTACACATAGTGCATCTAAACAGTCAATACAGTGTGTACGTTACCTCCAAACTGTCTGTTATTTTCATACGGAATTATTTTTTTTAGAACTGTTGTGAAAATGTGTTACTTATTAAAGCTGAACTGGAAATATAAATAAATAACCAACCTCTCCAAAGTCAACCCAGGCTAACGATATATGCAATATACATTCTGTTAAAGTAAAGGTGACTGCTTTGATACTGACCACATCATCCTTAGATATATTGTTGGTCAATAACAAATATGGGCATAACACCATTTCCCTAAATACTTTTCATGCCGTGAAAACTTAGTGTAGCCTGCATTGGTACATAACCAAGCAGGTAAATAATGGGATCCTGGTTGTAGATTTAATCCTTCCCACCATCGCCTAGCATAAGAGAACAAGGTAGTTATCATTACAAATTTATTTAAAAATTGATAATAACCATCTGTTTTCAATAAGGGGTTTTTATTTTCATCCAGAAAGATCATCAATATTAAACTTACAATTTGTTAAAGCCTCTTCACACGTTAAAATAGTTGCATTTACGATATATTATTCAAAGCTGCATTTACAATATATTATTTAACGTTGCATTTACGATCTATTATTCAAAGCTGCATTTACAATATATTATTTAAAGTTGCATTTACGATCTATTATCCAAAGCTGCATTTACAATATATTATTTAAAGTTGCATTTACGATCTATTATTCAATGCTGCATTTACAATATAATATTTAAAGTTGCATTTACGATCTATTATTCAAAGCTGCATTTACAATATATTATTTAAAGTTGCATTTACGATCTATCATTGAAAGCTGTATTGTATTGTTGGCCAGATAGGAATCTTCTAGATTTTTCATTTGTGGTATCTCTTTCTTAAAAATAATATGAAATAATAACACTCTTTGGCTTAAGTCTCTGTGATAAACTAACGACCTGCCACTTTCGCTAAATCCGGTCTGTATTGGTGTTGCAAGTAAACATTCAGTTCATTATGAGACCAGTACAGCCACAAACACTGGCCAAATATCGACAAATATATCTGGCCTGTCTTTTGTCAAGTATTTGATTATCTCTATCGAGGCTAGCTAATGAATACGGTGAACTACTGGTCACAACAGTAAGAGTTGTTTACGGCTATTTGCGGCTCTATGAATTGCTCCTGGCTTGGGAAACGGTTCAAGGGATGTGTTAATTTCATGGGTAATTTTATTCATGTCCCAGTTTTTTTTTCCTGAATGACTTTTTTTTTAACCTTGATAGATAGATTAACCAGATGTTCTCTTTAAATTAACGATAGAATATCAAGAGAAACACAGGCAGATTAACACCTGACATTGGCGAACATCTAAACATGCATATGATCTGTTCGTCCTCCATTACACGGACACATTAAACCGGCTTTCATCACAGAGCATTGTTTATCTCCATTCTGTCCTTAGCCGACGAATATTGTGTTGGGCCTAAGCAAATCTATCGGCACGGCGACATCTAGTAAGGATACTACGAATGCTGGAACGTCTGTTCTGCAATCCAACTGAGTGAAGGCTCCATCGCAACGTCTTTTCTTCTAGTACCAGGTGTAAGAGTTGTGAGTAGTAAGCTGTTGGAGTTGTGTTTTGAAACGCAGATGCATCGATTGAATTTGGAAAAATTGAGCTACCGTTGTTACACCAGGTTGACCAGGCCTTGGAAGGTCATTGGTTGTACATGTAGTCAGAAATATCTCATTCGGTCACAATTAAAATGTCTGGCAATTTCTCTGGCCACCATATTGCATTCCCTCGCTCTTGTAACTAAAGGCATAGCAAACACAGAAACACACTTCCTTTCGATGAAAACAAAAGATGGCTTTTTACTCCCTAATCTTTACTAATGTGTATGCCAAATTTCAACTTGAGTCGACTAGTAAATGTGTTCAGAATTCAGCAGTTTGACGTTTTGCACATGAAGTACACAAAATTGGAATAAAACATGACAACGACAATAAAACGTCAAAACATTAAAGTTAACCGGTACACGTTCACGAGGTTTGAAAATCGCTCTCTGAAATAAACAATTCATGGATGAGTATTGGTAATGATTTTGGTGCGTTGTTAATGATTACTAGTATATAATGTCGAAGATCCACTGCCCGATTTTGTGACTAGCGAACTGGGTTACATTAGGTTTGTGTAGTTCCATGTAGCCTCTTAAATCGGTAATGAGGAAGGTACCAGACAGCTAATCAATAGTCACATATGGTAAGTTGAACTCGAGTGGCAGGCATCAAGTAACTATCTCACACTACTGATGAGGTTTCAAGTTCTTCCTCAATTGTTTCACAAATTGGTTAAGGCGATCACGTTTGTGCTAATTTGTATTTCTACTGTGTATTTTGTTTTTCAAATTATTCATTGCCCATTCTTTTCTTGTAGATTTCTCTTTAATTTACTATATATTATGACACAGTTCCATTTATACATGTGTACATACTACTAACTGATTTTTTTCTCACTGTTTTTTCCCGTTTCTCCACCATTTTCCTTCATGTATCATTATCAATAATTTTACATCGTATTCATACACTTATTTTGCTATAGTATTTCTTGATTCTTGATTAGAAACTGGCTTCACAGCACACGGGACATTCTCATAAGTCCTCCGCCCCCCCCCCCCCCCGCAGCCATCCCAGTGTATGTAGACTCAGAGTCCCGGTCAGGTGTTGATTGATCTTCGAGACTTTCCATAAAATTTACTTTTCCTTCCCTCACCTCTAGATACTCCCTTTTCTAACATTCTCTGTTTGTGTACGTTCTCATACTCATTGACATCATCTGCATCTTGGAATGAATGTATGACTCCCTTCATTAAGTCTGCTTTATCTCTTCTGAGCAATGTGCCGTCTATTTTTTTTTTCCTGCCTGCCAATAAGTCGGCTCTCTCTTTTCCTCTGACAACAACATGGCCAGGGCAGTATATCCATGTAAAGCTCTGGAAAACTGAGTTGTTCAATAAGTCCCACCATTCTTTTCTTAGCATGAACTTTTCTATCTTGCGCAGCATGCTTTGAGAGTCTGTGAGTGTTACCGCGTGTATTGATGTATCAGTTATCAACCAATTAAGAGCTGCTTTAACTCCCTCTATCTCCATCCTCATGCTCGATGTGACAGTGGAATATGCTGAAGATTTCTCAACCAATTTCACGCCGTTTCTGTAGGCAACAAAACCCAAACGGTTTTATTTATGTTTCTGTTAACGGAGCCATCTGTGTATATAATTTTGTATTGTGGTTTCAAGTGTAGTTGGGCGAGTTCATGCACTGTATCCTGAGCTATAGTGTTCAATAGTTTTGTCTTGCTCTCATCAGTTTGTGAAATGAATAATATAATATAGAAGCACCGACGATGTATTATTTAAAAATAAATCATAATGCAAGAACACTGAATTTGAACCAAATCCGCTCTGACTACACTAAGATGCCATTTTAATCAAGACTTTCAACATGAATATTCCCAAGCCATCATGAGTATTAAATGGTCAAAAGACACACAAACAACAGCAACACATACACTGCACTGGTATGTAAATTCCTCAAGATCAACACGAAACATTGGTACGTACAATAAAGCCTGAGTACTAGAAGAGCCAATTATGTCTACTTGTAAACTTCAATAACACATAAACATAAATAATGTTGCTAACAGATGTGACATGTGTAAAATAATAATATAATATAGAAGTCTGGTCAAAGACTGAAAACGTCGGGGACTCAAGTTGCGAGTAGGTGCCATCTGAGCGGACCTGGTTCAAATCCCGTTTACAACTATCTGCGTGAAATTGTTTTCACAATACGACGTTTTCATTCTGAATATTTCTATAATTGTACTTTGTTTTAATGAGTGGGAGAGTAACATCACAAGATGGAGAGGTTATAGGCTAACAGAGTGCACCACCAAAATAAGAGACAGGGATGTTGAAGGTCTGTTGCAGACAACCTCCGTTGTAGAAACGGCACTTAATGATGATGATGAATTAGGCTTTTTTAATACACTTCCAATTACTTCAGAAAATTTATTGACATTATACACGACCATTTAGATATAAGAAGAAACTGAAGTAATAACTATGATGTTATAATAGCAGGCGGTTGTCGTTTTTTCGGGAATTTCCTTTCAGTATATACCAACTCCTTCTCAAGAATTGCCCTGCTTACTGATTTCTCACAGCATCACTAATCTTGACTGATGCAAGTGATCATTGTTGACCTCATTGACAGTGACGGAGTACACAGGGGCAACATGAAAATATTGAAGTCAATCCTTGATGTCTTTTCAACCGTTTTCAACATATTTTGTCTTTGCTTGTATCTAGATGTCCGTGCATTATATCAATAGTATATCAAGTGACATATACTTTCCAGAACGATGTTTTCGTCTGGGATACACTGAACGACTCTTTGCCCCGGGCAAGCAGATACGCATTGGCCAGAGAGATGTGCATACATTTTTCGATGTCATTGGTCCATCGTCTTCTTAGTATTCCTCCTCTTCTCTCGCCTGGATCTCTGCTCTCTAGAAACAGCCTTTTAGTATCATCATGCCGCTTTAAGTGTTCAAATAGTGTCCAAAATAATTTCACAATTTCAATGTTCTTCTTTTTCTAAAATATTCGTTGCATCTTTGTGTAGCACTTCATTTCAAATGAATTTATTATTTCGAATATTGTCTTGTTTAAAGTCCAAGTATCGCATTCATATGTTGCCACTGGGAAAACACATGATCTTAATGATGTCAAAAGTAAACTTTGTAAAATAGCATTTGCCACATATCTCTCAAAGGTTAAGAACCGTTGTCCTAGCTTTTTTTTTAAAAAAACTCCACATGATGTTTGGCAATTGTAGCTCTACTAATAGGAAATATCGTCATTATATCAAGTGATGTGTCAACGATTACCCGTACATTACCTCAAAATAGAGCAGTTATCGTGTCGGACTCTCAATTGATGATTAGCAATATTCGAATCAGTTGACAGCGACTTGAGTGAATGGTTTATCTTGCTGGCTAACTCTTACCGATTGTGGGACAGGATGTACATATAAGAAGACATTCTATAGGTTAGTCATTCACCTCTTTCTTATATCTAACCGTGAATAATGTCCTTACATATCATCTTAATGAAGGATTATTACCAGAAAGCCAAAAAGGTTTTAGAAAAGAACATGGAGAAAAATATATGGTCTTTGCTGAAAGACAACTTCAAGAAAAATGTCAATAACAACACTGTGACCTGTACACATCATTTATAGATTTAACAAAAGCAAAGTTATAGATTTAACAAATGTGACATAGTAAGTAGAGAATGTCAGTGCAAGACGTATTGTTGCCCACAGAAATGTATCACAATTGTGCGGCAATTGCACGATGAAATGTAAGCTAGACTTCAGGATGTTAGAGAGTTATCTTAAATGTTTCCTTCTCAAATTGGAGTTAAACAGAATGTGCATTAGCGCCTATACTGTCTAGTGTCGTGTTCACTATTGTGTTGAATGATACTTTCAGAGATATAGACGTCGGAGAAGATATGATATATCGCATTGATAAAAAGATGTCCAACCTTCAGCGACGTCGAACAAAAATCTAAGTAAAATCACACACAATCAGGGATATTCTATTTGATGCTGACTGTTCCCTAAATACCACATCTGAAGCTAATCTACAATTATAGACATATTCTGTAAAACCGTAACAACTTTGGGCTTACTATTAACAAGGACAAACAGATGTCATGGTACAACTAGAAGGTTGCAAAATCTATCACGTGTACTGCATAATGATAAATGGTGTAGCACTGAAAGTTGTAAATAAGTTCACATACATAGGTAGCATCATAATCAAATGCCGTCTCCGCAGCGGAGGTTGGCTGCAACAGACCTTCAACATCCCCTCTCTTGTCTTGGTGGTGCACTCTGCTAGATTATAACCTGTCCATCTCTTGATGTTACTCTTCCACTTGTATCGCTCTGCTTAACTCTTGATCGCCTCCCTTCTACTTTACTTCAAGTAAGGTATTCAACAAGATGTTATGTTTTTTGATATGTACAAAATATTGAATTTCCTTGATTTTTATTTCTTTTGATAGTATAGTTCTTTTTTTCATACGAAGTGTTGGTAGAACCTCTTTGTTTGTTTTCTTCTATTTCCATGATGTACTCTCTATTCTTCTATATAAGTAAACCATATCATTTATTAATGCCGTAAGGGTGTGAGATGTTAGCGATCTCACATTTCATTGACTCTGCAAATGAGGGTTTTAGCCATATCCTCATCCTCTCAGTCTTTACTTCCCGGATTAATCCGGTACCCATTTAAGGCTGGATCGACCCGGGAGCCGATGCAATCTGAAAAAAGATTTCCGTCTCAACTAGGGAATGAATCCAGAACCACTCATATGTGAAGACAATGCACTAACCACTGCGCTACGCGGCTCTCTTTTCCACATCTCAAAGACATTAATTCCGTCTTCTAATTGTTTATTTATTGTCCATCATTCTGAGCCATCCATACATTAACATAGAATATATGTAGCATTTTATAATTCTCATTTTTAGCCTATTTAAATTTGCTTAGATGTTGATGTTTTCCTCATGTTTATGAGAGTACTTTTAGCCATACCTGTTCTCCTTTTAACTTCTGTTTCACATTTGCCATAATTTGTGTGTATGGTGTTCTAGATATTGATAATGTTCTACTTGTACTTTCCGTGTAATTTTATGTTTAGCTCTTAGCTCATGTTCTTCCGTGACTGTTGATTATCGTGGTTTTGTTGTTTTTTTTCAATATTTGTATTCAATATTTGCACTTAGGTAGCACAATATCACAAAATGCCAACGTAGATGATGAAGTGTACATAAGGATCGTCATGGAAAGCATAAATTTGTTGGGTAGGCCATCTGGAACGTATGCCAGATCATTGCCTGCCATAGGTATTTCTCTATTGTGAGTTGCAGAAAGGCAAACGTTCTCAGTGTTGCCAAAAGAAGCGCAGAAAGGCTAGTTAAAAACCTTACTGAATCTTTTTAGACCAAAATTAATTGGAAGAAATTATAGTAAATAGAACTACATCGCGCTCTACTATCAAAAATGGCGCAGCCATCTGTGAAAAGATAAATGTAGCAGCTCAACAGCTAAAAGTAGCTAAAACGTCACAGGTAGACCTAAAACCATCTACAGTGGTCATCCCATGCCCGAACTGTCGAAGAATATTTGCGCCTCGAACAGGGCTTATCTGCGAATTCACAATCAAGGAAACAACTTTAATTAAATTTCAAAAGTGGATAAAACAAATGGTCATCATAACTTGTGATGGACGAACATCGAAAATAATAGGATAAGAACAGGTATATGTATCTACATTACTGGACAAGCAGGACTTTATGAGCATTAGGAAACTGGCATCTTAGGATCCAACATGTCAATGAGAAAGTGTGCACAATTACTGGAGAGATTGTTGTGTTGCTAGCAAAGTACACCTCATGCGTCGGAGAAAATTGTGTATAAGGCATGGTTCAAGAGAAGTTAAGGTCATACTGCATTGCACAACTCTCGAAATGTGCTTGAAAATTGTAGGTTTTGTCAGAAAACATTAGTGGTGGAGTAGCTAAACCGCATGCTTTGTGTTGACAAGGTTTCTTTTTTCTAAATTGGACCGCGATGTCTCGTTTAAAAGTACATTTCTGGAAGTTCCTAAGATCATCGCTCGAGCAATGGAGTTACGTGATCGGAACTATACTCTTCAGGCAGGGTTTCTCTATTGAGAGGAAGGGTGAACACTTGAATGGCAGATAGTACGGAAAATGGAACACTTGCATGAGCACGTACAATATGTTCTATGTACTTCTCTATTAGAGAAAGTAAAACAAACAATATTCATACTATTCAAGAACTACACAGAATAGCTGTGAACAGACAGAATTGAAGATATTTGGCCTCTGCCATATGCGCTAACTTTAGCGTTAACGTAAATTTATGGTGATGATGATGACCTCTCTATTGAGAAATAAATAATCATGAATTGCCAATACCGCAAGTCAAACTGTATACCAAGAGGTGAAATATGAACATATGAACTTTTACAGATGATAACATATTGGTTGATTGCTATCCCCGGGAAATTCAAGCGATTTGCTCTACCTCCTATGTGCAGTGGGTGGTTTATCCGAATTTTCTTTCATACCCAGAAGACTTCAGCTTAGTGCAATACCTATTGAACGAGCCTTCTACTCAGAGGGGATATAGTCATACATATAAAATACTAAATATACGTTTTCTATCAAATTGTCAAGTAAATGCAAAATATACTTTATATCTATAATTAATTTATATGCGCTCGTTCTCGAACTCCCACCGGATCTCCCTTATAGCAGGACAAAAACCGTACTAAATGTTCAGCAGACTGTAACCCGGGGTACAGAAATGCGTTGTGTCGCCTTTTTATTACCGCCAATGTCCAGCATACTATATTTTGTAGGTATGTGAATTCTGAAGCATGTTTTATGTGTGCGTTTGTTGACATAAGCAACCCCTATCTATTTCTCGATTTTCAGATGAAGATCTAGAAAAGTTTATTGAACAAGTTGTACGCGCAGCAAACAGAGGCGTGTCTGCTGTAAAGAATGCATCTCAGTCGGAGCCTAACTGGAGTTTCGGTCAAGCGTTGTTCTTCGCCAGTACAGTTGTTACAACTATAGGTAAGCATTTGTTGTTCGTTGATCACAATTAATGATGACCATTTGTTACATCCACTTTTGAAAAGTATACTAGGCAGGGAGTATAGGTAAGACTTAAATAGTATGTGGCAGATCTCACGAGACAGAATAACAGTTATTCTTTTGCAGCAAATCTACTGACGAGATAATTTTGTTTTATTCACTATATAAAGTATGTACTATAGGTTCATGAACTTTTAAGTTCAAAACTTTACAAATAACTATGACAAGATAACGTTTCACCATCGCTGTCAGAAACAATGAAGACGTAAAGCAATTTTTTATGAAACGAGAGACATGGAAATCTATGACATCCGCCCTATGTGCCGTCGTTGGCCATAGAGGAATAACCAACTAGGAGTTCATGAATTATGTTGGTCTTGACGAGATACAAAGAGGAAAACAAGTTCACTCAACAACAATATTACCACCACAATAATAAATATGTGTGTTTAAGTTTACATCTCCAGAAACTACAAGCGATGAAGCTCGTATTCCCTATGCAATTTTTATTTGTTTGGAGGAGGGGGGGGGGGTGATTATAGAGTTTCCTTTCAATCCCAGAAGTCTCAACTTCTCAGCGGTATGCAACGCTTTCGTAAGAAGCCTCTTAGAGGTTGTCTTCAAATTATGTCATCGCATGAGGAGGCGGTGTCTGAAAAAGGGTTGCCAGTTGTGGAGAAGGTGGAGGAGTTGACAAAATTGGACGTCAAGATTGCTATTTTGTATACCTCAATTAAATTGCTTTAATTAAAATTGTTGTTTCTAAAGACATGAAATACAACATGTATTCTTTTGAAAATGTTCAATGTGGGAGAGAAATCGGGAGGGGGTTAAAATTTCGACAAATGAGCAGGAATTCTCAGAATTCTTGAGTGGAAAAGGTTTCGAAAATTAGCAATAAACTGTTGATGTAATTTATTCGCATCCCCTTACTCAGCAGAATATTTATAGAAAATATGTTCTATCATTTTTGTATGCAGGCATCAAATCACATGAAAGCCTGCAACCTTTCAGTGATCAGTGTTGGCCACTTTTGCGTACACAATTTATATAATTACATCGCTTCAGTGCGGCCATATTTAACAACATTTTAACAACAGTTAAACAACATTTTAACAACAGTTAAACAAAAGTACATTTAAAAGTAGCCCAGAGTATCGATGCAGGATAGCACATTTACATTTCTAATGTGGACTCATCTCTGACTATACTGCCGCTCGATCACGGCCCATGTTACCCTGTGTAGGTAGGCCTATAACTTATTTCGCAAACTTTATGGTATAACGTGACTGATGAATCCAGCATGATAAGAATGGTCATCGTATCGCCAAGTCACAATGATATTTATTAGGCATCAGGGGGAGGGCACTAAAAAGATGTCCCAAAAGGGCACCCTTGCCCGTAAAAGGTTGAGAATTTCTGGTACTAACGGACAGTGCTAATTCAGACTAGTCCCAAGGAAAAGCCGATGAATCTCGAGTTCTTCCGATGTCGGTGTGACTGGTAATTAAAAGGATATTGTTTTGCAAATGAACAAAGTGAAGAATAAGACTCATGATTGTTCGATTAGAGAACAAAAATGTGCATATTTTTTTATTAAACTAAAAATGCACGGGGACTTGTCGAGTCTTACTAGTCCATTGTTCGTGAGCCACTTACCTATAGGCATTCACAAAATACTTTTTTGTGGACGCGCATATGTCCTGCATTTTTCTCCTTTCTAATTATCCCCGTCTCACCTTTATGCGTACTTCCATCTTATTTTGTTCCCTACCTTTCTGGTAACACTTTATATATATTTGTTATCACTGATGCCGTCTGTGCGTTGCTGGGACCTGAAACGAGCTGAGCTCAAAGAATAGTAACAATGTAATATGCCACACATTTGCGACTAGAGCTGCTTGAAGTTGGTGTTAGTTGGTGTTATGTCACAGTAACACAAATGTCATGCGGAAATCGGATGTGTGAGACGAAATTGCATTTATATCGCAGCTAAGTTGTAAAAGATGACACAATGCATTCCATTACTTGGACTACATTCTTCACAGCAGATTTCTATTGTCCAGCTATAATATAACCATTTACCCAAGTGACCATATTATAGTCTGCCGTATGTAATATGTGCTGTTGTCATATGATGTATTCTTTCCAAAACGTAGTCGTCGTTATGAATCTACTGAAATATCTACGTTCTCTGGCATAAACACATGATCAGGGAAAAAAAACAGAAGATCAAGCCAATAAGATAGACACAAACACCAGCACAAGATGACTTACTTACATTATGAACAGATCACGTTCTAATTCTTCGCCTCAGAAATGGGCACAACCGACTCTGCAGTCACATAGTAAAGCAAAATGAATTAAAATGGTTACTAAAAACACTTACCTTGCATATGAATAAAAATATATAAAAAAGTATATATAAAAAACATACAATAAAACTACACAGGACAAATCTCAACGTATCGGTCCAAATGGGACCTTTTTCAAGATACAAATAACTAATAAACTAAAAAAAAAAATTAAACACAATAGATGAATGAAATTTCATTATTGGCTTGATTAAATTTCATTCATCTATTTTGTTTATTTTTGTTGAGTTTATTAGTTATTTGTCTCTTGAAAAAGGTCCCATTTGGACCGATACTTTGATATTTATCCTGTGTAGTTTTATTGTATAATTTTTATATATACTTTCTTATATATTTTTTATTCATAGGCAAGGTAAGTGTTTTTAGTAACCAGTTTAATTCATTTTGCTTTACTATTTGTTCGTTCGGTTACTGCGGCACCCTCCACTTTGTTGGACACCCTCCGACCATTTGGTTATTTATATTTGTCTGCAGTCACATGTAGGCCTACACAAAATTCAAGATTGGCAACACGGCCATGTGTACATGGTTGATTCTTCTCTTCTTGATACTTGATTAGAAACTGGCTTCACAGCACGCGGGACATTCCCAAAAGTGCTCCGCCCTCCGCTCCAGCAGCCATCCGAGTGTATGTAGAGTTCCGGTCAGGTGTTGATTGTGTGATCTTCGGGACTTTCGAAAAAGTTACTTTTCCTTCCCTCACCTCTAGATACTCCAATTTCTAAAATTCTCTGTATGTATACGTTCTCGGCCTCATTGACATCATCTGCATCTTGAAATGAATTTATTACTGCCTTCATTAAGTCCGCTTTATCTCTTCTCAGCAATGTGTTGTCTATCGCCGTATTGCTTGCCAATAAGTCGGCTCTCTCGTTTCCTCTGACCACAGCATGATCAGGGCAGTATATCCATGTAATTCTCTGGACAACTGAGTTGTTCAATAAGTCCCACCATTCTTTTCTTAGCATGAACTTTTCTATCTTGCGCAACATGCTTTGAGAGTGTGCCAAGCATATACTTCATGAGTGTTCTGGGTATGAAACACTGCGGCAAACATATTTGAAAAAGGAAACAACACTGGTATCAAAGCTCTATGGGCCCTGTGTGAACTACAAAAGACAGTAAGTTTTATTTAGGAGACATTATTACAGATTTAGACATGTTTCAAGTGAACGAAAGAAGAAGAAGCAGAAGAACTATATTTACAGTAAATTATTTGTGTAGTCAATACACGAACTCAAACCAAGAACTTCTTTAAGTATCAAGAATAAAATAATGGTGCTTTTCACGTTACCACTAGCATTACACGCACTTGACCTTTTAGAGGGATGTTAAGTAAAATAATATATGTCACTATTTGTTAAACTCAACACTTGACGTTCAGCTCATGTCACATCAACTCCACTCTGAATGGTCACGTCCATGTGTTAACAGGGAAAGCGCCAAAAATGAATCCATATCATAAAAGTAAAACCGTTTTGAGACTCATGTAAACTAATTGAATAAAGATACATGAGAGAACATCATCTTAGAAAGATTCAAAGCTGCTAGATTGAGTACAGTACACGACAAACTGATGGCAATGAACCAAAATTGGAATACCATTTGAGATGTAGCAAATGACATTTAAAAAAAAAAAATAGTTGGTCCATATTATAGACGTCACGACAAAGGCTCTACAGAATGATGACAATTATGCCTTTAAGTATTCATATATCAACTTATCTTCAGGTTATGGGCGTGTAACCCCCCTGTCCGACGCAGGCAAGGCGTTCTGCATATTTTTTGCTGTGGTTGGTATCCCACTGACGCTGGTGCTCTTCACTGCCTGTGTGGAGAGGTTGATGATTCCGACAAGACACCTGCTGTACTGGTTGTACGGTAAACTAGGACATCTTTATAAGGTAAGCAATTTCAGATTAACATAAATGAATTAGCATGATGATACATCCATGTGTCCCTAAGTGCACGGACATACTACGGGCATTTGTTACGTCATGATAACAATTGTTTTGGAAAAGAATGCTGAAGTTTCCCATGCAGTATCAGCATATGCCTACATTTTTCTCCGGGGCCTCAGATATGTTCTCACTAACGGGGGGGGGGGGGGGGGGGGGGGGGGTTCCTAAAACATCGCAAGTTTTCGCTTTGTCGGATCATCTTTTACATAAAAATTTTCATGACTTTTTTTGAAAAATTGCTAGGAAGGGGTATGTTGGCTTTTGACGCGTATTTTCGCCAAGTGCGTAGTGCTAAAAGTAATTGCTAAGGAGGGACGTTTGAATACCCCAAGCCCGCACTCCATATATACGGGCTTATTCTTTTACTGTTGACAATTGTAGGAAGGACATTACAATCAGTCTGACAGTTTTTAACAATAGGGCCTACTAGCTCTAACATGTATAGAACACGAAAGTAGAATATAAGGAATTGGGAGGTGGACATGAGTCTTGAAAAGTTCGAAAGCTGTTATGGGGTGGGTAGGGTTCACAAAAATCCACGTCAACTGTGTCTTTTTACACACCAATGACAATGAATGTGAAACTTTTTTTTTTTTAAAAGTGAAACAAAACGTATTTTTTAATTATTTATAGGCTGAATATTTGTTAGGGGGGGGGGGAGGTGGACGATTTTTGACATAATTTGTCAGGGTGTGTCCTAACATTTAGCAAGCCGGTGAGGGTGAAAAAACAAAAAACTTCTCCCTGCTGCCGGATTCTTTTTTGAGAATTTGCGTTATTGTTGGTGGCTGTTTTGAAAATGCGATAACGTTTTGGTTGTTAGAGATATTTAAATAATATTTGCACATAGGCTATACATAAAGAATAGGCCTATGGAATAATTTACTCAGGAAGACAGAAACATGAGAAAGGTGTAGCCTATGTGTATAATCTTGGATAAAGAATGAGTAAAAACAGTGAACAGATAGGCCTACATGACAATATCATATAGGGTTTTGCGAGTCACATTGCAATTGTAGATATTAGGCCTAGACCTATATGGTGACCAGCTTTATTAGACCCAAAGAAATGTGACATTTCGGCTATTTCCAACCTTAAAAAAGGGGGACAAAAAGGCAGCATAAAAATTCATTAGCATGCATTTAGTATATAACATATTTAAATAAGTTATTTTTCACTTATAATATATAACCGATGTGTATTATAGAGTTGTCGCTTTATCTTTAACATTTTAAAAGTATATCAGACAATTATTTCTTGCAAAATATATGACACGACTTGTGTATTATAGACTATAAGCATAGACATAACAGTATTATGACATAATAACTTACAGAAATAAGACTTCTCCACGTGAATAACAACTGCACTACAATGCATCAACATCATCAATATTTAGACATTTATGAGAAGAATTTTTTTTGCAAAAGTTCCTAATCTCTAGACATACACTTGTGAAATTCTGTGCATGAAACAGTCTTAACGTGTGTTTTTATCACCATCATTGCCTTCTCCGTCTCAGTGATTAAACAGTTCTTTTCATTCGTCCACAAAGAACTTATCACTGAAAAAAATTATTTCCACAGCTGTGTGGAATTAATTACAGCAATTCCTGGAATTGTCATAACAAATTCAACAACTAGCACTATATTTATGTTTTGGTTGCATTTCTTTTCCTGTAGCACTTTAAAAACTATAGGCAAACACCACTTTGTATCCACTTCAGCATCTTTGTCCTTCCATTGTCCTTCCTTGCTGTTCATAATATTATTTATGTAGTTGATGTCGTCAAATAGTTCATCTTCATCGATAATATTCAGGACATTGCTAACAACTTCAGTGATGGCTTTTAAATTTGTTGAAACATCGGCCAAAGTTAATAGTGTCTCCATTTTAATCCAGTGAAATGCTTTCAATTGTTGGAAATGGTAAATCCACTCATTTAAATATTCTAGAAAAGTATTGTAGAATAAATATGGTGTCCAAGAACTCTTTTTCATTAAAATCACCCTCATCTTTAAGTTTAGAAATAATTGATGTCATTTTGAGTATTTGGAGAATTTCAATTTTTCTGGTCATTATTTTCTAATTTCAATTTTTCTGGTCATTATTTTCTGTCTCAACACATCTAGTTCTTGTGCCACTTCAGGTGCCAAAATAGTATCCCCTTCTATTTTCATTACCGTTGCATAGAATATTTTCAGCAGACCTTGGAGAAAATAGAGCTAGAGAAATCAATTCTGATCATTTAAACAATACTTTCAGTAGTGTAGAACATTTTTCTTGTGACAGAAAATAGGACTCAGTCCATCTTAATCTTACATATCAATAACCCTACTCACAGCTGGCAGTAATGATAACCATCTAGGTTTCATACTTCCAAGCACGTTTGTATTCTATTTCTACAAATTCACAGAAATTCTTCGATTCCTCTACTCTCTCAGAGTAAATATGAAAATAATGAAAAAAAAAATTGTTCACAATCGTTTCAATGTCAAATGGCAACATATCAGCACTTATCTGAACACCATTGTGGACAATGTGAGCAGCACAACCGATACCATGAATGTTGTGTTTTAAGACTTTATTAAGTCTTGCAAGTACATTGCTGGGGCCTGCGCCACAGAAGTTGGTGTCACAATTATCACCAGAAAATGCAATAACCTTTTCTATCAAATAATGTTTCTACAAAATATTTAAAATGTTATCTGCGAGCAGTTCCACTGTTTCCCCAGTTATGTTCTGAAACTCAATCACCTTGATTCTAATGCCTTTATCCAGAATAAAATACCTAAGAAGGACTAGTATCAACTTTAAATACATATGGTTTGATGTGTCAACCAAAACTGAGATGTATTTAGCTTATTTCAATTCTATGTCTATTTCTTGCAATGCAAAAGGACATTTACTAGATATGATTTGCACTTTGTTCGTCCACATGTAAATTTATTTCCAAATAAATGTCTAAAAATTCACAGGTGCTGGCAGAACGATGTCATACGCCAATTATATCCTATAGGCAGGGCAAAAATCTATAATAATGGGTATTGTGAAACTACAGGGGAGCTGGACACACTGACGAACTGGTGTAGAGATATGGGAGCAGTGGTAAATTCTTTCTAAGGCATTCATGACTTCGTTTTCCTTGAACAATCACATGGTAAAGACACCCATTGGAAGATGTAGGCCTATTAAAGAAGTTAAATGTAAAATTTTCCAGGAAAAAAAAGCAACATTTCACAAGATGAAGACCATCCTATGCAATAGGCTATATCTTTGTCAATTGGGGTGAGAGAGTTCTTAGAAGCGATATATAACCAATTTTCATTAATGGAAGTTAAACTTGGACACTCAACACAGCAGCAAAATATTATATTGAGGCAGCAGAGATGTGGTTTTTATAGAAATATGTTAAGAACACCATAGGCAGATAAAAACATAACATGTAATGAAAATATCTGGAAAGAAGATAATTCAAAAAGAGAGCTGCTTACCTGCATTAGAAAGAGACAGTCCACATTTTTTGGACACATCAAGAAAAGATGGAACACATTGTAATAATGGGAAAGGTGAAGAGCAAGAGAGGTAGGGGAATACCATGAGAGAAGATGTTTGACAACCTAGCATTGTACATTGTGGCATGGCAAAACAGTATTGGAAATTATTGACAGCACATGAAATAAAAGGATTTGGAAAGATATGACAACCAACACCACATGGCATGGAACACATAAAGAAGTAAATAGCATCTGTTTTTCTTTTTGAGCACTGGAATTAAGGAGTTTTCTTGTTCTTTAACACGACCAATAACTCAATTTTTTATGCAGGGAAGAAAGAAGGAGAAGAAGATGTGGCATTAGTAGTAATAAAAAGTAATCCCATGCCACATAAAGTTGGAATGTAGGATTATGAGTTATATTTTAGGCTAAATATTCACTAACTCAGTACGAAGTAGGTCTTACTAAATATTCACTAATGCAGTACAGAGTTTATAAAGTAGTTTCTTCTGAGAATTTAATCATTTAACCATCACATGAATTGTAAAGCAAAAGATTCATCCACTTGTTTAAATCAATAGGCTGTTGTAATTAATTTTTTGGGCTCTAGTATGTGAAATGAATAATAGTAATAGTTGAAAAATATAACCTGCCAAATTATAGTTCTTTATGATTTTTGAAATTTAGGAACCACCTAGGCCTAAACTCAGAGCATTATGGATTGTAGGCCCTATTATTTCACTGGCATCATGCCAATTGGCAAGAATTTATTTTGTGAGACTATAGACCTATAACTCACATGTGAAAATCTATGAAACAGGATTTCTAAACAACATATTTTCTTTCTGATGTTTACAATTTTGGAAACAAATTTCATCCTAGGTTTTTCATATCCAAGTTCTTCACCTGGGAATAATATTGGGCATCCATGTGATCTTCTTCATGCTTATTCCAGCTGCCATTTACACTGTACTGGAACCCAGCTGGAACTACCTCGATGCTTTCTACTATTGTTTCATTTCATTGTCCACAATTGGGCTAGGAGACTACATACCAGGTAAATTTTCTACTGATATGAATTCCTAGCATATCGTATTCAGGATGAAGCCATCAATCCAGAACTTTTTGGCTGTATTGGTTTTATAGGCAATATACCGGTAAATGTGTTTAGTAGTGTGCCATTGCTTTCTGAATGGTGGAGATGCACAATTGTCTGAGGAATAATTTCAACATGGTACCATGGTCATCATAGACGTAGACTACTCTGTACCTCGCCTCCACAGAGTCGAACTGATATAAAATATCAAGGTATTCAAACATGAAGCAATACAAAATATTTTGTCCTGTGGCATATTGTGGTTCTGACACAACAGAATACACCACCAATCTCTTGAATGGATACCTGCAGGCAAAAGAGCAAGGGGTAGACCAAAAGAAACACTAGAAGAACAATACTTAAGAGAAAGTAAAACAACCAATATTCATACTATTCAAGTACTGCACAGAATAGCTTTGAACAGACAGAATTGGAGAGATCTGACCTCTGCCCTATGCGCTAACTTCAGCGCAAAAGGAAAATATTGTTTTGGGGATGAAATGACAGCTCAGATAACTAGTAAAAGATATATTTAAAAGATCAATAACATGGAACTAGCATAGAAAAAGAAAACCGGGAAGACATATAAACATGTAGAGAAGAGAGGCCAATGAAGGACTAGACATAGATGGGAGTCACATGAACTGAGAACATATTCATGGATAGAAATTAATGCAATAGTCGTGTCCGATGTCCATGCACTCAAGAACACACTGGGAGGCCCAAAATGATTGCTTAGTTTTGCTGCTGTATTATATCTAATGTCATGACATTCCAGGCAGATCCATAGATGTATAGTATCATATAGCAGATGTCAAAAGTATCCATCCCCATGGCTCTCTCTAATATCCTGGATATTAGATATGTAGATATCATTGCATTTAAGGAAGGGGGGGGGGGATTACCTAAAAAAGATCTTTTTGTGAAAATTCTATAAGGAAGAGGTTTCGACCAAACAAAATGTCTGTAAAAACATGTTCCTAGTACTAAAAGTATTGTCTAGATTAGCAAAAGGTTGGGGGTGTGATTGGAATCCCAAACTTCGCACCCTCCCTTTATCTACGGGCCTGCTCATATCACATTTAATACTGAATTTTCCCAATAGCACCTTGGAGTGCTGATAATCTGCATGATGTTGTTGTTAAGCAACTTCAATATATCTCCTTACAGTTATTCAAAGAGTACCCCAATGTTGCTCTCCTAGCCTAGCTCCTTCCACTGATATATGCCTAATATGGATACATTCTGTTTTGCATGTTTTAAAATATTTATTGTGGTTCTAAACCAAATTTTGAGTCAGAATGTCAGCAACAAAAGTTAATATTCGAATCATTAAAATATGGTAAAATTTATTGCGTAGATGTTTAAAAACACAGGTGATAGAGGTAAGCCATGCTGTAACTATAAACGTATGGAACCTACAACCTGACATCCATATTCTTAAGTGTCTTATTAATTATTGATCCCTATTCTTAGAAAGAAATTCTTAATTACCTTGCACACATTATTTGCTCCATAATTATATTTAACACACTTTTCATCTTACTTTCACAAACTTTTACTTTCCATATATTTGTTGTTTACATTCTAACACTCTTCCAATTGTTTATAATATGACCTATCTCTTTTTCTCCATGCAGGCTTTCTAACATAGTATAAAGACATAATATATATATAATTTCTGCATATATGTGTATATAAATAGTGTGCATGCAAGTGTGTGTGTGTGTATGTATATATATATATATATATATATATATATATATATATATATATATATATATATATATATATATATATATATATATATACACACACACACCACACACACATATATATTAATCACAACATAACATACTATTGACCCTGTGTATTTGTAAATGTTCTTTACAATAACTACTGGGAATTATTGTTATATTCATAAGATATTTCTAAGATATCTACTCATTATATTGCATATTGCATTATCAGGTGACTCAGCTGATCAACCACATAGAGCTCTGTACAAAGTAGCCACCACATGTAAGTGTTTTCACTTTCTTTTATTAAATCAATATCTGTGGTTATTAGAGGTATTATTTTGGCTGCTACATTTAATAAGACATATTGCTCAAATCACAGCATGATGAGTGTAGATTGAATATTTTTTATTTTGCAACCACAAGGAAATCTAATGTATACAATAATCTCTGTATACAAAAATGTGCATTCAAATTCAACATCCACCTGGTCATATTATATGGTTGCTATAAAATGTATACTCTGATTTGGTTGGATGGTTGTGGTGGCTTCCGGAAGTCCATGCCCTTTTGTCCATTGCCATTTTTTGGCACAGTTTGGCAGCTGTTGAATATTCTGCTTAGTAAATGTTATATGAAGACTGTTCTATACATTTCCAGACTGATTATTTCCCCAAAATTCAGTAAGCCTAATATGTAGAGTACTGTTATTTACTACAGACGTGATGACCATGTATGTATGTATGTAACCTGAAGTATGTATATTTGAATATGTGCTGTTTGGGATTCTATAAATGAAGGTGACCTAGTTTGTTTCATTCTGTTTCTTCTTTTTTGGCTTCGGCCTTCACTCTATGATAACCAACGCGATAGATAGTTTGTGTGATTTCCACTGGGCAGTGTGAAGTATGTTGTGCTGCCATTTTACAGCATAGCCGCATTATTTACTCCACGGAAGGTCCAGCACATCTGAGTTCGACGTGTCTTTGATTCGGGTGGGGTTTCCTAGCCTGTGACAGACTTCCTATCTGTTGAAAGGCAACTCTATGTCTATCAACTCTTCGATGTGGCGGTTTATCATCCACTGTGCCTTTGGACTTTTCAGGCCCAAAACATGTCCCTGAATGGCAGATTCCGAGAAGGCAATAATCAGGGATTTAGGCTTGGGTCAACTATATCTATCTCACATGAGGTGATCCGCTGTGAGTGAACTTATCTCATGTAATTAGACATATTGTGCCTGTGCCCATCGGGTACTGGACCTTTTCTCATCCGAAAAGTAGACAGGATTCAACATCCGAATTTGATAGTAGAGTTGGTTGCAGGTTAATTCTCTCTCTCTTCAGGTATCGTTCAATGACATTGTGAACCCCTTGTCCAACTCTGAGTCTTTACACATGTTTAGGAGCACCAGGTACTAGAAGCGTATTCTCGAGCTGAACAATACTTTAGTTCCGATTTCCATGTGGCATTTTCCCATTCTTTTTGCTGCCCTCTGGCACAGTGCTGCCCTCTCATTGTACTCAGTATGTCATCCATACGAAGCCCATCTACTCATTTCAAAACAATTTCATTGGCTGCCCCTTAAATGCAGCTGTGTTTCTTCTGCCCGATCCAGAATGTCGTCTTGTATCACAGTGTCTCCACATTGCCACTATATCTGTTGCCGCAGAGAAGTCAGAGATATTGCTTGTCTTTTTGCAGTCACTTGTCATTCCATCTGCAGCCTTCACATTTACAGACACAATCCCCAAAAGTGTTGATCAGAAACAGTACGAGCCGCTGTATTTCTGTTTTCAGGTTGCATCATGAAGAGGTACTTTTAAGATCTTGATTATCTGCTAACCCTGGGTCCACATGAGCAATGCAGTACCCTTAGCACCCCTAACCCATTTTAAAAAATGACATTAATGTTCAACAACATGTGTGCATTGTTCTCTGCATTCAATTTGCAAAAACTTTTGAAATTCTACAATCAGTTTTTGATGAGTTCTGTCAAAGTAGATGTGAGAGGTATAACGTAGAGGTATAAAACTCACAAAATGTGAGCATTATACCCATTTCACAAGTGGATGCAGATCATTTGAAGATGACTCTCTCCCCCCCCCCCCCCTCCCACATCAAGACATGACAGGTTAAGTCATATGCCATGATCAAGATGACTGTACTCTTCAAGAATGTTTGACTGGTTCAAGAACATGTCCTTAGAGGACAGACTCAATACAGAATTCTATAAAATGGTTCTGCAATGTCTCTACCATGCCGTGTACAGACATTCAGTTGAGAAGTGATAAACATGCACATTTATCGTGCATCATGATTCAAGTCAAAGCAATGAGTAATTATGGATATTCAGAAAAGTAGCTACCAGCAGTCTTGCCATTAAAGAAAGGAGTGCTAGGATGTGTGCATACAATCAGAGGGTACTGATTTGAAGAAGAAACAACTACTCTGTACATGTAATGATTTTCCAGACACAAATCAGTTTAGGAACTTATTGAACAGCTCTTGCAATTTCCAAGATCACACAACTGTCTGTTATTTCCAAGATCTTCACACAAATGTCTGCTATCTAATTGTATATAAACATATTTTTACCAGCCTAAGAGTTTCTCCAGTATTCTTGTTTTTGTACATTGGGGTGGGGGCTAAATCTTGTGATCCTCACATTTTAGAAATCATATCATAGGATGAATACATAGCCTTGTGCTTTAATTACATTGAAGTTAAAATAAACAATTTATCAATAGATATATATCTCAAATTAGTTTCACATTTAGATAGCTTTACTCCTTGACATACTAATGTGACCGTTGATGTCATTACTGTTCGTTTTCTCTTTTAATTTTGATTCAATTATTGTTTTGATAAAGGCCTTTTGGTTGAAACGTCGATTTGTGTGTGTTATTATGTGTGTCTCTAGTTATTAGCAAAACTTTATTACCCTATTCCTGGATCTACCAGTTAGTTTCACATTCCTTAGTTGTTGGAGAGGTAGATATATGAGAAAAATTCAGCGAATAAAATAAATTTTGTGGAATGATTAATTATTTGACTTAACATTTACTTTTCTGAAATGTGTAAATGAATGTGAATATTTTAGATCTATTCTCAACAACACAGGAGAATATTTAGTAGAAAATTAATAAACATATAGCATAATCTATAACTCTAACAATTGTGGTACAAAAACATATCCAATATTAAAATAAAAATTAATGCCTAATTACATTTTACATTATAGATACCACATCACTTGCTGTTATGTAGTCTATTTCTGAAATAGGCCTATAGGTATTTCTTTCAGCTGGATGAGAAACTTGCACAAAAATTCATATTACAAAGCTTAAAATGTAAATGTATGTGTAGATTTTGGCAATATGTTAGCTACCTTTCGGATAACAACAAACAAATTATGAAGAACAACTACAAGTGCTCAGGAATAGATTATTAAAAAATAGTTGGACCTATTAAAGAATTTGAGACAATTTTATGTAAACAACTATCCATCAGGGTCATATTGAAAACGAATGTACTTAGATGGTTGGAATATGTAAAAAAAATAGAGAACACCAAAATGATAAAACAGGTCAATGTGCATAAATTGGAAAGAAAGATATGGATTGATGGACAACATAAAGGGAAACTTACAAGAATTAGGGATACCAGTAAGGAATTGGAGAATAAAGACAAGGGAAAAAAATAGATGAAGATGTATTATCTTCATCAATACGATTTTTGGACAAAAGATATTCAGGATTGCATGCACATGATGCTAGGAGGCGGGACAACTAGCCAGAGGCTGAACTGATTTTAGGAAATCCATAAGGAAGGCTATGTTCTGGAAAGAATACATCACATGACAACAATACGATTTTAATCCTTGGAATGTTAAGATGATGATTGTTAGTTAGCTTGTATAAGTGTCTTATTTTTTTAATTTATTCTAACATTGAATTTTACAGTCTACCTCCTCATGGGGATTACAATGCTCCTCCTCCTGATCACCGTCTTCTATGACATTCCTGAATTAAACTTGGGTTACCACTTCTACCTAAAGAGTGATGAGGTCCGCCATAAGACGGAGGATGATGAACAAACTAAATTGAGGCCAACAGAATCTGGAAACAGTAACAAGTATACCAAGCAAGTATGTCAATGTTTGTGTGTGAGCACACATGATGATGATGACAGTAATGGTTGAGCTTAAATGATGCTAGTAATGAGTGTGATAAGGGTAGCACTGCTTGTGATTGTGCAAGTAGTGGTGACATCAACTAGAATATAATGATGGCACTTGCTATTATGCAGTAAAGATGTCAGATTAACTCTGTGAATCTTCTATAGAAGGTAGTACTGCTAGTAGAACATAATGATGGCACTTGCTATTATGCAGTAAAGCAAAATGAGTTAAACAGGTTACTAAAACACTTACCTTGCCTATTAATAAAAATATATTTAAAAAAAAAAAAAATTATATATAAAAAAACATACAATAAAACTAAACAGGACAATTCTCCACATATCGGCTCAAATTGAACCTTTTTCAAGAGACAAACAACAGAAAACGACAAAATAAAAAACAAAATAAATGACTATATTTCATATTATGCAGTAAAGATGTCAGATTAACTCTATGAATCTTCTATAGAGAGAATAAGACAAATGTATATTTAAGAAATAGAGATGCATATAGGTCCACAGGAGCTACGACTTTCAATAATGAAACGATGAAAACTTATATGATTTGGATATCAATGCTGACATGATTCCTTGTCAAAGACGATACTAGAGGAAACAGCTGAGAGTGGAAGAAGCACAGAAGAAGTAGAAAGTCATGGACAGACAATATCAAAGACTGGACAGAACCAGATTTTTTTCTTACTCACATTGCTGGAAATATAAACTTCTGGAAGACTCTGTATGTTGATGCATCCATTATGGTATGACTATAGCCTTGATGAGTTATGGGTTTATGTATATGGATGGATATAATTAACTAGAGTATAATGATGGCACTTAAAAGTGACCCAGAAACCATGCTGAAGTCAGATGTGTCAAGCTGAAAGGTGCAGATATTGCAGCCAAACCTTAAACCATAACACAATGCATTTGTTCTCTGGAAAACGTCCTGCTAAGTTGCAGGAGTTTGAGCACAAATGCAGAAGAAGATAATCAATATAAGAATTTTATTGTAGTCTAACTATGACTTCGTGTCATGGAATGTAATCTAATATGGCTGTTGTAGAATAAATATTTTATGGTTTTTGCCCTGTATAGTGTTTACCCATGTACAGTAAGGAAAGTTCCTTTTTCTCATTTCCATGGGGTGTATTAGTTGGTTGGTTGCTGATCCAGCGGTCTATGGGCTCATGCCCTTTGACCTAATGCCATTAGATGGCATTATATTGCTGGGAATTCTGTGGATTTTCTGCCCACCTCGGGACAGAGCCAAAGAATAACTATCACACCTCCAGGAAGGTAGGTTTCAACCTATGCACTGCTCCTAGCCACTGCAGCCAAGATAGGGTTCACTGTGCTCATTCCCCGCCACAAATTGACTACTGGTTATGCCAAACTTCTCTATAGCTCCAGGCATGCAACCAAATGTTCAAGTCAAAAGGATTGTCACGTCCTGAGTCACTGTGCCTCTATGATGGGCTTCAGCCATAGGAAAAACAGTGATGTCAGTTTCCTCCTCCTCAGTGCTGCAAGTACATCTCTGGCTCCCTACAAACCACAGAGGGTGCATACATATATATTCAGGCAAACATGAAAAACATTTCAACAACAAAACAAAATCATAACTGTATAGATGACATGTCATGAAGCTTCTATAAGAAGATAACCTCAATATAACGGCATGTCATCCACTAAGGTTTTCTGTTGCATGGATGGTATGTCTAGTGGGCCATTGGTGAGACCCACATATGCAACCACATGCGTGGGTGTATTAGTGAATAAGGTGTTAGGTCCATATTTTTTAATGATGACCAGAATACCAAGGGTCAGCATCACACCCACGCCTTCACATTCTTAGGATACTTATTACAAATTCCCTTGGGCTGAATTGATCTAGGTATAATTGGTGATTTCAAAAATATTCAGTTAAACTAGAAATTTACTTCTGTAGTGATTAACAGCAACGGCAGAGAAAAGACAATATATAGAAACTGAACCTTTGATTACCTGATTGGGAAGCCAGTGCACTTACAATTGAGTTAATTCACTTTTGAATTAACCTATAACTCACTTTTGCTGTTATTTTCTGTGAATGTTAGCATGAAATAAAATTGGTGATAAAACTAATGTTCCATCTATGCTGGCAGCTGCATACTTTGTCAGAACATGCTAAGTAATGAAGTTAACAATCAAGACAAAATATAGAATTCTGATCTAGAACAGGTCCTAAAATAGCACACAACAAAAGTAATTTTCCCATAAGATATAGTGGCTGTCCAAATTACCACCTTCAAACCTGCCAAATTCCTCAAGATTCATTCTGTATATCTGTTAAAAGTAGCCCCTAATTTACATGTTTTAACCTCATATTCTCGTCTATATTCCATACAAAAAAAAGTTGACTAAACAGTGGGAAACAAATATGTGCTCAGCAGCAATCTGCTTCTCTCTATAATTTAATTGGAGTTATCACAATTGTGAGGGTTCTTGTTTGGAACTCGTGTATACCTGCTTATTTTAGGGATAACTGATCTAAATATTATATCAACAATTAGTTTAAATATTAATTATTTTAGGGTTAGGAGAGTTGTGTTTTACATAACTAACCCTAAATAAATTTATATTTAAATTAATAAATGATAAACATAAACTGATAAACATATCCAAGGGAAACAATAAAATAAGTAGACACAAATTCCAAACAAGAACTAAAGAAACTTATAATCATTCGGAGACACATTCCATAAGAATAGATTTCCACTTACACTTAGGTTAAGGTATATTATTACCATCTCTGCACACCAGACATGTCTACATGCGCTTAGGTCTCCAGTCCACAAGCGCAAGAAGTGGAAGGACAAATCCGTAAATTCTCCTACCCCGAACCTTCAGCACTCCTGCATGCACTGCAATAGAACTTTCCGTGCACGAATCAGACTCATCGGGCATCTACGAACTCACAAACCAAATTAGTTAATTACCAATTGTAATTATTATATATAAATTTTTTTTTCATCGCATTTAATGTTTTTTCATGCCATGCTCATCTTTGCTTGCAAAGGAGGAACATCATCATCATCAGGTCTCCAGTAAACTATTTAGAGTGTAGCGAATGATAGTTCTAGTTCTGTTTTCATCGAGTGTTCTTCACTTTCATTTATATTCCACCTATTAAAATTGAGTGACCCCTAATAATAATAATATATTTATCTATATTCTCAGGTTGATGATAACCAAAGCATCAGATCAGGTCAGTACCAAAGTTATCAACAAGATGTGATAACACCTGTCACAGAAGAAGAACCTTGATGAACTCAATAGCATATACAAACAAGATTATTTATGATATCTTGAACAAGTCATTCTTGAGGAAGAATCATCATTTAACAATTTCTAATGTCAAAAACATCACTTTAAGTGACATTTTGCAAGTGAGATATAATGAATTGAATTTTATCCCCATATTCCTCATCTATGTTGTGTTTGTTTTGTTTAAGAAATACTACAACTTTGGTTTTACTGTAGTTAATATTTAGTTTAAAAAATACAACTTTTGTACTAATGTTCTTTAAAAAATTTGGTGGTCACAATATGAGTTTTCAAATTATTGTTAGGATTGCAATGTATGAAGTTTGTTGTTTACTGTTGTGAGAATAGTGTGTTGTGAAACAGTGATAAATTATTGTTAATCCTGTATGTATAAAGTGTTAATTTTACAAATGTGATAATTATTTGTGGTTCCTTATATCAGTATTTCTTCTTCTTGTTTTCTTTTTCTCCTCTTCATTTACCTTGTGTTGATGATTCTGATAGTCATAGCGGTCAGTACTAGACTACAAATATTGTCGTACAAAGTTTTTAAGAGAACACAGGAAATGACCATGTCCTTTTTTTGTCCATTGTTGTTTATTTTTATCCCCAGGAATTGTCATGTCATGTGACGTATTCCTTCTAGAACGTTGTCTTCCCAATGAACTCTCTGAACCCCTTTGTCTTGGGCGATGCAGCTTGAATTACCTAACGATGTACTCATGTTATCTTTAATGGCGTGAGTCCATCAACTTCTTGGTCTGCCCTTTCTCCAATGGATTAATTTCCCCAGGAATTAGAAATGATAACATTCTTTATTTTCCATTAGGGTTCTTCTCTAGAGCTTCCTTTCAAACCCAGAAGACTCCAACTCTTTTCAATACTGATATTCAATACTTTGTAAAGATGCATTCTACTCAGAAAGGGTCTATGTAAATGTAGAAAGCATCCAATCATATGTATCATAATTATTTGCTGGTATCAATGGTAACCATTTTTTAACAAACAATCTATATCTATATTCCTTCAGCGCTGAACACAGTGCATAGAGCAGAAACCAGAGTTCTCCAGTTTGAGTGATGTGATGCTACTGTGTGTAATTCCTGTATGTTGTTGAGATCGATAAATGTTAACCATTTTTTTAACACACAATCTATATACCGGTAACTAAAAGGACTCAAACAGTATAAGAGATTGACTTCATTGTACTCAAGTTTCCACATATATTTCAAACCATCTAAACAAAACAGCATGCTGCTCTAATAGCATGTAACTCCGTAGCTTCAAGCAATGATCCTCAGAGATCTGGAAAAAAATCCATTTTGAAGACAAGATGTCACGAGTCAGATTTGAACTCGTCATCTTTGAGTACATAGTGAAAAGCTTAACCACTACACTACATATACTATATGACTATGTGGCTTCAATACAGTCATGTTCATTATTGTATGGTGAGGAGGTTTACAGAGGTACATAGATCTGTGTTATCATTGCTGTATCTGTAGCAGAAATGCTGCTGCAGTTTGTTGTATCCTGTCTATCTAGCCAGAAAATTATATCCTGGTTATGTCTGAAGAACTGATGGACATAACATTTAATGTTTGGAATAGGTGGCTAAGTTCCTACTGTGATCTGGAAGTGACTTAGATAGTGTTTTAGCCACATAAGTTCTCCTTCGTCGTTCTGCTACAGTTTCCCATCTTCTTTGATGAATTTATCTACTACTTATTCAGGTTGCTGCAGCAGGCCTACAGATTGTGTTTTTGAAGTACTTGACAAACTTTACAAGCAGGTTTTTCCATTCTTTTTCTGCATTGGTTCTATGCATTTTGTATGTCTTGGTCAAGTCATTCTTGAAGAAGAATCATCATTTAACAATTTCTAATGTCAAAAACAAAGCATAAGTGACATTTTGCAAGTGAGATATTCCTCACCTAAGTTGTTTGTCTTTTAGCTTAAGAAATACTACATCTTTGGTTTTTCCGTAGTTAATATTTAGTTTAAAAAATACAAAAATATGTAGTGCAGAGAGCGAAAAGCATTATATCACTGTTTACAGTTTAACTGCGATATCTGCAGTTTTTTTTGGCCTGACACATCCGATTTCAGCATGACCTATGGGTCAATTTGATCCTCAATGGGATGGGACAGCCAACTCCACACACAGAACCTCCTTAGTCATCTCTTAAACATGCCTAGCATGCAACAGTATCGCTATTCATGACTCCCCTTTCAGACCTGGCAGCACACAGCCCCTATTCCATTCTACTGTGATCACTTTAGAACTTTCATAACTGCCAACTTTTAGAATCATCATGTGTCAACGTTTAGTAGCATTATTTTGTATTTCAGTCTAAGGGTAAAGGTGGGTCCCATGGAAGCAACCTGCCATCAGGGATGAAGAAAACTTTTTGTGTATTAAGCCACAGCAGCTACTAGGTGAGGTGGCCAGTTTCCTTCTTGCTGTCTTTACCTCTGCTAATTCATGCGTCAGGTTGACTGGATGAGCGGTCATGTCATAAATCACAACCAGGATTGATTTATTTTGTGTGTCTGGACATGGTTTAGAACCTGACACTCATTGATAGTAAGTAAGCATGGTCACTATCAACTAGGCTACAGTGCTCCTCAGTCTAACATACCATAAAAATTCAATATTTTCACCTAAATTGTCCACATTCATTCAGTATAAGGAGTACCCAGTACTTCAGTAAAGGTGATCAAATCGATATGGACATATTCAATAAAGTCTCATTATTTTCTGTATAAAATACATAAAACATGTACTAGTTGACAGGTATTTAAGACCAATATGACATCTACTAAAATTATAATTTTGCTTTTATGTTCACATCAGTTTTCTAGCTCAAGCCATAAAATAACATTTACTGACAAGATCACTAAAACCAAGTGTCATTATATATTTATTTTAATTATAAAACTCATTATAGCTGGAAATTCAGGAGAAAAGGTTTAATGACTGTAAGATTTATTTAAAAAATGATTGGTTCATGTGAGTTTTTTAATCAATCTAACAGTATAACAAATATGCAATAGACTCCACCAACATACTTCCAGAAGGACCATTCTGTATTTAGCCCAAAATTATTTAGTTTTACTCCAAGTTATGGAATAAGTAATAAACAACATACTATAGAAGCATTGAGTACTGTTTGATGCCTTATGAGTTTTTTTCAAATTATGCTGGAAGTCAGTATGAAGAGTACTATTAAAGGTAAATACAGACATATTCAATGAAATCTGAGTATATTCTGTACATTATACAGACAATTTGTACAATGGAGTCTCATTATATCATTTATAACAAAATTCCCAATTTTTCAAAATCCATAATAATTTTCAAATATTTTTAGGCCTATAATTGTACATAGCAAAATTCTGTTAGGACAAAACATTTGTCATTCTGGACCAATTTGCTAATATGTGACACTTTACAAATCGATAGCTTTTTCACAGGGGGGGAAAAGAGTTGGAGGACATCCAAAAAGTAACAGCATCACCTCATCTCCAGAAAGCCGCTACAGTAGCCAGAAATCAGATCTCTTCTGCCAGAGACTTGAATTTTTAAAATTAGTTTTGACAGAATTTGTTTCCTTGCTTTCTTTTTAAAGTGAAATTTATTTGATATTATATGATGCATGTGCATGTTTAATACATCACAATAAATACAAATGAATATGAAATAATCATTTTATATTGCTTTACAAGAACTGCATATGTTATAGTAAATTATGAGTAAATTTGCACAAATTTGTATGTAAAAATGTTATTTATAAATGCAAAAGCTACACACCAACCCATGCAGAAAGACTGGAACATAGGTTTATTCCAGAGTACTGCAATACCTGTCAGAATAACAGCAGTCCATTTGTTAACACTAAAAACCATGTATCAACTTCTTGTATTATTTGGTTTTTGTTTTACGGAGCATCCAGTGAACCATATTATAATTGACATAAGCATATTAACTACTCTCTCTTATCTTTGAAACCAGAATTATCTTCCAAACAACTGCTTCTGTTTCTACACTACTAGCTGATGATTTATCACATATAGAACATCGTACATAATATCTCGGCCTGTGATGCCGATAAAAATAACCTGTAATTTTTAAAACCCAATTTATTAGGTTTACTCACATTATCGGTAAATTAAAACGCTACCCTCTACATGACATGGCGACAGCAAGTGCATGCAGCCTTTATCACACAGCTACAAAATCCCTCCCTGCAACTCCCTAATGGGAAAAATGCAGTATTGACAGTTTGACTTACATTATCGATATTAGTACAAACACAAATAGATACTATTATATTTAATACACTTTTACCAACTTTTTTTTAGACATTTGATTGAAAATAATGTGGACATACATAATTCCAGGAATGGACCATTTGAGAATTAAATAACAGAATTAAAAAAACTATCTACATAAATAAATATATTGAAATGTTTATGAAAACAATGATGGGAGCATTGTTATGGGGTTTTCAGATTAGCAGGAAATAAGCTCTGAGCAGTGTTTTGGTCTTTGAGTTAAAGGGCTGATAACCCAGTTGTACAGTTTACACATGTTCAACTAAAAACATGATGTTATTCATAATCTGATCGGGGGGGGGGGGGGAAATTATATCATGTAGATTAATAACATGCCACAACATATCAGTACTCAATGTCCAATATATCTTTGTCCCTGGACGTGGGTGGAAACAAACGGGCCATAAAATTAGCTAGCCGTGCCACAATTACATATCATCAGCCTATGAACCAAGCAGATATACTCAGCGCTCTTTATGAGTCTGCAGGATCATAGGAATTTCAGATACATGAGCATATTTCAATAATCGTGAATGTGCAAATTGGAAGGTATTGCCTGTAGAGAAAACCTAACATAGATTTAAAAAAGAACACTGAACCAACATAGAACCACAATGATCAGCCGATGTACCAATGTACATATCTAGCAGATTTGAGAACAC
Organism: Meghimatium bilineatum; assembly: GCA_034231615.1. Classification (NCBI taxonomy): domain Eukaryota; kingdom Metazoa; phylum Mollusca; class Gastropoda; order Stylommatophora; family Philomycidae; genus Meghimatium; species Meghimatium bilineatum. The sequence continues at coordinate 38,066,826 of CM067322.1, forward strand.
TGAACATGATCTACAGAATTGTCCACTGTACAACACTATAAGAACAAGTCTTGGACGTTTGGAACATAAAACATGAAGTATTTAGATTTACAAATCAGAAAATAGACTGAAAAAAAGTGTATAGATAACAGTTTACTGACTGAACTCAAGTTATAATTCTACGCCTCAGAACAGGACACAACCGACTCCGCAGTCACATGTATACAAAGTTCAAGATTGGCAACACGGCCACGTGGACAGGCAGCACAGAGTGCCAAACATATACTTCAAGAGTATTCTGAGCATGAAACGCTGAGGCAGACATATTGGCCAGAGGAAACAACACTGGAATCAAAACTCTATGGGACACTGTATGAACTACAAAAGACAGTGAGTTTTATTAAGGAGACAGAATTACAGATATAGACATGTTTCAAGTGAACGAAATAAGAAGAAGAACTGACTGAACTGACAGATCTTACATCTCAAGAAAAGTCATTATCAAAATAAAATACAAGTCAAACATGGAGGACAAGTAATAAAGCTAAATACTGCAAATGGACTATACTCTATATTCAATAACAGAGACATGGCAGAAGAAATGGCATATTATATTGAATTCTTTACAAGGTGAACAAAAAAGAGTATTTCAGCAGTTTTTTTGCCTTTAGTAATACAATATAGGAATGATGATAAAAAAATGTGTTCCTATTTGCGAAAGTTTGACTACTAGTAATTTCTAAGTGTATTTATGGGAAGTAATTAATAATTCTTCTTCAGTGTGTGTTCATTCTCAAACTCCCACTGGATCTCTCTTGTAGCATGACCATGGTTCTACTAGATTTCCAGCAGGATGTAGTCCAGAGAATTAAAATGCATTGTCGTTGTTTTATTTGTGCCAATGGCCCATCACATCCGTCTTGGGGGTAAATTAGTCCTTCAATTAGCAATCATTACAATGTTGTTTATATTTTCTCAAATAATGTGTGATAGCAAATGAAAAACAGTCCGGCAGTACTTCAAATGTACATTACACACATTTCAACCAAGTGGCTCTAATTGCAGTGATGGTCAATATGAAAAATGTGAAAGCAGTAACATTTTAAAATTCTTTTAACTGAAAAGAATTATTGCAAAATTCAGATGACATGTTAGATGATTAGTCCTTTTTGCAAATACCATATACATCTTGATAAATCAGCCAACATATTTCCCAACTGCATCTCTAAACAACAATATGTGATTTTAAGCAAGCCAGTTTAACATGTGTATTCTCTTGTCACTATGTAATGTGAGCATGATTAGTCAAAGCACAGGCAATTTGCAAAGGTATGATGCTTAGTTTGTGCTCACCAAAGGATTGACATACTACTTTCAGATTCAAAATTGTTATATGTATAAAAAATATGTGTTAAATCAGACTCATCATCATCATCAGGTGTCATGCCGGATGACGTAATCAGTCATGGCTCTCCACAGCTCTCTGTCCACAATATTATGTATCAAGATCATTGTTGTTTCCCTGCAAGTCAGGTTGTCAAACTGTCTAATATTTTCTCACGTTCTCTCCCTCAATTTTGCCTGTTGTGACTATGTTCTCCAAACCTGCCTGTCTCATGAAGTGACCAAAAGAAAAAGACAATCTTATTTTTTTAATATAAAAAAAAGAAGATTGTCTTTTTCTTATATTATTGATTAAGGTCTGTTTCGCATTTGACTCTTTCAACATTAGTTTTTCTTGCAGTCCATGGTATTCTCAGCATTCTTCTATAGAACCACATCTCTATTGCCTCTAATTTTCCACTTTCTATAAATCAGACTACACAACTGTAAAGAATAAAATAATATATTTAAGATGTTACAGAAACATTCTTCTGGAGAAAGAAATACAATGCAGATAAAACATCCTATAAAATTAGAACATTAAAGAAAAGGGATACAATTCTAATGTTGGGGAATAACCCAATGTAGTATGATGTGACAACACAGGGCAATATAAGGAAACAATGGAAATAGGTAAAGAGGCGTCTATTGTCTTTTCCCAGGTGAATGATTGGTGACTGCATTCACACATGTCGTTAAGCATAGGGGTGGGAGCTTAAGCTGTCGTTCCAAGGCTAGATGGAAGGAGGTATGCCAATATTTAAGTACTCGACACACTATCCACAACCACAAAAACTGATATTTCAACTAAAATGTCTTAATCAGGACAAAAACAAATTACAAAAAAAATTAATATTACCCAGAGACATGATAGGAAGAAAGATTAAAATGATAATAAAGGAGAAGGGATAAGGAGAAGAGAAAGAAGAGCAAAAAGAAAAGAATATGATAAAAGAAAACAAATGAATAAGTAAATAAATCTACTTATCCAAATAGCGTAATGTGTTATCGCTTCTGAAACTAAGTAGAAAAAAAGGGCATCAAAGAAAATGTAGTTTAGCAACAATAATGACTTGGAACCTGAAATATTTTGACCACAGTAAATGATGTCATATGGTGGTTTAGAAGAATACATTACTTGAAGTTGTTGTCCCTTGATAGGTGTCTCACATTTTATTTAAAGAAAACAGAATCAATGTTACTTCTTCTCCTCCCACACACTCCTAATCAAACTGAGCAGATGTGGAAAAAATAACACATTTACAGAATTTAACAAATGATTGTAGTTTTTGTTGTTATGCGTATGTGTGTATTCTTACCCCCCAACCAACTAAAAATTAAACATCTTCGAACAGAGTTTAACAAATATTCAAAATTTGAACTTCCCAAACTGATTGAAAAACATGAAGTGTTTCCTAAAATATTAGGAGTACACAGTTAAATAACAAGAACAACACCTGCATAGAGACTACATCAAAGAACTGATTTTCCTGGAAAGAAAATATTTAAAGTTAATGTTTATGTTACTTATAATTAAATTAAATGTACTTGGTATTGTCTTTCTGCATTTTAGTGATTGTAAAAGAATGCTAATGCTAATTTTTTTCTCTATTTTTAATATTGACGGTTAGGGCACACACAAAATCTAGGCTTCCCATAAAACAATAGATAGGATGTCTGCACAGAGGACTCAAAATTGGGACTGTCTCTGGTAAATAGAATAATATTATTGTGTGAAGCTTTGGGGAATTACTGAAATGAGCAGATGAGATTCAATTCAGTAAACATGTGAAGGACCACCAAAAACAACAATGGATAAGAGATATCTCAGATTGTTTAAACATGTCCCTCGCTGCGGCAGGTCAATTTGCCCAGAATCATGAGAAGTTCTGAGGATCCATAAAGAAAGCTGCATTATGGAAAGAATTTGTCATTTGAAGAAGTCTTTCAATAACAGTCATCATCAGGTGCCATGCCGGCTGGCGTAGGCGGTCATGCTCTCCACATCTCTCTGTCCACAGTATTATGTATCAAAGTCGTTGTTGTTTCCCTGCTGTGCCAGGTTGTCAAACTGTCTAATATTTTCTCATGTTGTTGCCCTCTGTCTCTATTGCCTTCAATTTTGCCGGTTGTGACTATGTTCTCTAAACCCGCCTGTCTCAGGAAATGACCAAAAAAAAGAAGATTGCCTTTTTCTTATATTGTTGATTAAGGTCTGTTTCGCATTTGACTCTTTCAACACCTCTACATTAGTTTTTCTTGCAGTCCATGGTATTCTCAGCATTCTTCTGTAGAACCACATCTCTGTTGCCTCTAATTTCCCACTTTCCAGTGTGTTTATTGTCCATGACTCGCACCTATATGTTAGTATAGGGGTCATATAGCACTGCAGAACTCTCTCACTCTTCTAATGACAAGGTCATTAGATGATGAAAATTGATGAGAATAATCAATAACAGTAGCAGTTTTTAAAATGCTGAATTCTGTTTGTAAAAAAAATTAGAATGGTGCTCATTAATTGCAGAGCTGTCATGAATTACTTATATAAGAGGTACAATACTTACAGAATATAGTATGCTCAAATAAAATTGAAACAGTAATGTTTCTTGAAACTTGATATAGATAAGTTCAGAGAAACAATTTTATAAAAGATTTAGTGATTACAACATGCTAATTGTGAATTATGGTAATGAAGCAGTTATATCCTTAGAGTTCATGGTATGGTTTCCAGTTTAGTAGGAATTATTTTAACCATAAAAGCTCTCAGGTTTCATAAAAACTCTCAATCTGGAAATGAATTTAGTGGAATCCCTAAATAACAAATAGGTCTGAACCAATTAAATATTTATATATTAGCCAAAATTCATGATGTAATTATATACAAGAAAGAATAAATTAATTGGGAATTCTGAAGTGTTATATCAGGTTTTTTCTTATAAATACATGTTTCAAAGTCTTGTTTTGCTTTTGTTTTAAAGGTACTCCACTGTACTAGAACAAATTTGGGAAATTAAAAGCAAATGATATGATGCTGACCATCAAAAATAAATGTTGGAATATCACCAAATTCCCCATAAACTTCAATGCTATAAAGAGATGTGCTTACATGCTATGAAATAGTTTTATTTCACATTAACAAAAAAAACAACATTACTTAAGCACATTTCATTTAAATTGTGTCTTTCAGGTGATGCTTGATCAAAAAATGTATGATATTGTGTAAAAAATAGAGAAATGTAGGAATGTTAGGAAGGATCATAGTCTCCAGAGAAACACATTAATTTTCATGCCTTGTAATTCAGGTGTTTGAGCTAGTGAGAGAGCAGATGAGTTGGTGAGCTCTGTTAATGTATCGCGGGATAGAACAATGGACTGAGCTGACATATTGAACCCCTCCTGAGAAACTTAATAGACACATGAAACTAATGTGACTGATGGTTCCCTTTCCATGATCTATATGCTGTGGCCCGTATTTGCCTTGCAGCGTCAGGGGTAGAAGAGTTCTCTGGAAATGGCCTTCTTGTGTGCTCTGTGTAAACTTGTCCCTGTGGCTTCTTTGATTTCTGTGATCCATCTTTTACAAGGTCTACCTCTGGTTTTATAGCCATGATGTCTCTTGTGTCATGCCCATTTGTGGTATGCTATCTGTTGGTAGTCTGGAAGCATGTGAAAACCATTTGATCTGTTGTCTTTTGATGTGTTCCAATACTGGTATTGTTTTGGTTATCTGTCTGATGTTATCATTTCTAATTCTATCTCTTAATGACACTGAGTATTCTTCATAGACATGTCATTTCTGCTGTCACTATTTTTCCTTTGTTTTGTGCTGTCATTGTCCTGTAGATGATTTCCTTTCCATGAACAGAATAAAGAAGCTAGACTTGAAATATGGCATCACCAGGCACATGCATCATTATGCATTAAGCAGAATGTTTGTCAACCAACAGAAAACTGCAACTCTTTGTCATCAAGTAATTGTAAATATGGCTCAAAAGAGGATTGACTTCTTTGTACTTGGCATACCCCATATATATATATATATATATATATATATATATATATATATATATATATATATATATATATATATATATATATATATATATATATATATATATATATATATATATATATATATATATATATATATATATATATATATATATATATATATACACACACTCCATTCCTCTCAGCAAAGCAGTACGCTGCCTGCTGAGAGTAAACCCATAGTACATAACTCCACAGCTTCAAGTGATAATTCACAGGGATCTCTGACAAAAATCCATTTTATAAACTAGATGTCGCGAGCAGGATTTGAACCCGTAACCTCTTGAATATACAACAAACAGCTTAACCACTATGCCATGGAGATTTAAATTTTGTAGATATACTCAAGGGGAGATAGGAGCCTATGGATGTGTCCTATATTATTTGATGACTAATGAAGTAACTAACATTTCAATCAATATTGAGGTGACAAACACAGACAATGTAGACCTGAAAATAATGAAAAGAGACCTGCAGTAAAAAACAGGAACAAAAACAATAACCTAGACTGCATTTAGAGACAATGAAAAAAAAATGTAAGGTTTTAATAAATTGTATGTAAGAGGAACCAGGAATATTATTGTACCAGGAACATGACTGTAATGTACCATATTTACATTTGAATTGGCTACATAGAATAGATATGCAGTATGAACACAAATAGGTTAGGTGATGTGTTATCTATAGTCAGTCTTTTCCTTTTGTCATTACTTTCTCCCTATTCACTCTGTATGTGATTGGTAATTTCATTTACCTATTTTTGTTTATACTACATTTTTCTACAGTTGCAGCACTCTACCGGTAATTTTTTTCTGCTCTTTTGGGTTACACACTCATGATGTGATCTTTGTTCTGAGTAAAGGCATTATGATTGATTTGTAAATCTAATGCCTAATATATGCATATAAATTTATATATATAAATTTTGGTATAATTATGTATAATCATAGACACTCATAGAGAATTCTGAATCATTTAATTATAATTCATAAAAAATACTGAATTTTAGTAACAAGAACATTATCAAGAAAAAATACATGACAAACAGCAAAAAAAAACAATTCACCTAGTAATACCGGTCCTCATAATTATATATGTCTCTCATGTTAAGTATAACTTGGGTATTATTCAATGAATACAACTCTTTATTTATTATCAATATATGCTGAATTTAAATAAATGATAATGTGTGAAAGCGAATATGATGAAATCCAATTAAACGGGCTGGAAACTGAACAATAAACAGACTGATAAGAAAATAAGTTTATAGTAATGAAATCAAAATATGTTATTCTTAATTCTTGTAAGGGTTGTTCTGTCCTAACACAATCTATTTCTTCTTTTTTCTGTGTTCGTTCTCAAATTTCTTCTGATTAGCAGGATGTAGTCAAGAGAACAAAATGTGTTGTATCATGGTTTAGTTTAGCTGCAGTATATGTGTCTTTCAGTCTGAGACTTCAGCATAGCTTCTGGGTTACTATGAAGCACTGGCAACACAATCTATTTAATAGGAACTATAGAAATAGATTAGTGATTTTCTGAACCAACAGTAGTACACTACAGCCTTAGTACACTACACTAAGTAAAGTCAGTCTATCTCTTTCCGACAATTATGAAGGATAATTATGCTGATAGTTCCCATAGCTCATTAATTGTATATCTTCCTTATCCTACCTCTCAACTTTCTTGAGAGTTTTTCCAAAACTCATTCAATCACTTAATAGCAATGCCATCAACTATGGTGTCTTACCTATAACATGTATGTATAGTGAATCCAAAATGTCTCACTTGACATTGTCATCTGTCACACATATGCTCTTGAGTCTGTCTGTCAGCTCTTTCATTTCCCTGAACTCCTATATGACCAGGGCAAAACATCAGGCATGGTTGCTCAAATTTAAATGGAGGATTTATCAACTTATTGGCATGTTGAACAAGGTTAACTGAAATTTTAGAGCTTAGAGACAAAGCATTAAACCAAATAAAAAATTATTAATGATAATGTGTGCAAGGATGAAGGTGAATTATCAAGCAAATTAAAGCAGTATTCATGCGAAAGGCACAGATAGATGAATACAAAATTGTCTTCTGAGATATAAAAAAAAAAGAAATATCTGTTTAAAAAAAAATAATATTTCCTTTTCAAACTCCCACCGGATCTACCCTATAACAGGACCATAGTCCTACTAGATTTCCAGCAGGATGTAATCCAGAGAACAGAAAATCATTGTGTCACCATTTTATATGCACCAATGGTCCGACTTTGGTATTGTAATTAATATGATTGTGTTTTTAACACTTACACTGAACATCTGTAACCATATTGCTAGTTTATTAGGTTTTAATAATTGGTTTAATATTCCAGATTTATTTTTAAAAATATTACTTCATCATCTTTACACGAATTGTGAAACATTTTAATAAGTCATTGACATTGATGAATGTCTTATGTTCTAACACTTTTATACTTTGATATTATTTTATTATTAATTATTAGTATGTGCATGTTATCTATAACCATCTCGAGCCTTTAAGAGTTGAAGTTTCTAACTTGTGTGGTTGACGGTTGTAGATAGACAGGGTGTTGTTTATAGGGTTCAAACTCCCACCCTTTAGAAAATATGATATTTAGTGCTATGAAATAAGTAAAAAAGATGGTAACATCGCAGAGTTGTTTCAACAAGAAAATATAAAATAATCATAAAAAGAAGTGTAAAGCTTTTTTTAGGCAAAGTATGTTGTATCCACAACCCTGTTTGGTATTACATAGATCAGCTGCAGGAACATGCAAAATCTATGGTAATGAGATCAGACAGATTTGCACTCAGGGCATAAATAAATAGACTGGGAGTTGACAATGAAGACATGCTAAAAGTGCTTCATAATCCTCTGCTGGTTACAGACAATATTATTGGTGAACTCTAGTCTGAGATTTAGATAATTTTGCAGCATGATTGCCCTCAAAAAGATCACATATGTTACCTAACCTATGTGTCCATATTATGTGTTTATATCATACAGGAAATGTTTTATTTTTATTTATTCATTATTTAGTTTAGGCAACATGTATAAATTATCACATACAGCACTAGTGTTTAGTGCTATATAAAGTGAAGTATTATTCATCCCACACTACAAAGACTAATAGACCAAGTCAATAAATCAAGTAATGAATATGGGCTGGATATAAATATCCAAAAAATAAAAACAATGATAATCAGCAAAGACACAGAAGAACAAGAGCTAAACATAAACATACATGGAGAGAAACTACAAGTAAAGCATTATCAATATCTTGGACACAGTCACAAATAATGGTAGATGTGAAAAGTAGAATAGGAATGGCTAAAAGTACCTTCAATGACATGAGGAAAATATTAACATTTAAACAAATTACACACCAGTTAAAAATGAGAAATATAAAATGCTACATCTATTCTATATTAATGTATGGCTCAAAAACATGGACACTAAATAAACAATTAGAAGACAGAATTGATACCTTTGAGATGTGGCTATATAGAAGAATAAGGAGAACATCATGGAAAGAGAAGAAAACAAATAAAGTGGTGCTAAAGACACTTAATATGAAGAAAGAACTACTAAGAGAAATAAAGATCAAGCAAATAAAATACTTTGGTCACATTAAAAGACATGACACCTTATTGAAGACCTTACTTCAGGGCAAAGTCAAAGGGAGGTGAGCAAGAGGTAGGCAGAGATACAAGTGGGGGAGTAAGATCACACGATGGACAGGTTACAGTCTAGCAAAATGTACCACCAAGATAAGAGACAGGGAATATTGGAGATCCGTTGCAGCCAACCTTCGTTGCAGAGATGGCACTTAATGATGATGATGATTGATTCCACGGTACTAGGACTCCACACTTATAAATGAGAGTGGATTGCTTTACTTCTTTGTTCATTTACCTCTACCACAGTTGAATAAGCTAGACCAGTGTTTCTCAATTTGGTATATATGGCTCCCTTGGGGTGGTTTTGTGTGTGTGCGTGCATGTCTGAGGGGGGGGGGGGGAAACAAAGTGCAGTATTAGAATTTGTACAACATGGGAGGGGATAAATAGTAACTATTTGGCTGTTATAGTAATAATCTGTGAAGAAAGTTGTCACACATTTTATAAAATCCCAGCGAACCGCGTAAAGTACCCATATATGAAAGGTTGAACACAGAAAGTAATCTCATAGTTCATTGAGAAGTTCATAGTCCATAGTTCATAATCATTTAATTACAGTTCACAAAACATACTGAATTTTAGCAAAAAGACCTTTATCAAGAAACATACCCCCGTAGGAGACAAACAACAAAAAACAACTGAACTAGTAATACACATAAATAAAATGAGTGACAAAAATATGCAATGACATTGATTTTTGGTAGAAAGCAAGACATTAAAAATGATAAGGAGTGCAGAAGAAATAAAACAGCCAAACCTGGAAACAAATAGAATGACAAGAATGCCTATTCAGTATCCCTATGACCATCGCACTGCTCTTGGTGGACCCAGGGTTTGCAGATAACCAAGATCCCAAAAAATACAACTGCTTGTGCTGATTATGGGTTAAACTTATTGGGGATCGTGTCCGTGAATGTGGAGGCAGCAGATGGAAAAAGAATTGACTGCAAAACGGTCAATGTCTCAGACACCACTGCCCCAACACATGCAGTGACACTGTCATCACACAGTCACAATAGTGAGTCTGGTCCACGCATTGGAGATGCGGTCAATGAAAACGACACAAAAAGGTAGATGAATGGTGAGAGACGAAGACAACATACTGAGTACAATGAAATGGCAGCACAGTGCCAGAAGGCAGCACCAAGTGCAAATAGAAAGGGAAAACGTTCCAAGGAAATTGGAACTACAAGCTTTGTTAGCTCGAGACAAGCTTCTAGTTACCGTTTCTCATTACAGGCAGAGAAAAAGACCTAATCGTGGGTACCAAGCAAAAAAAGCAACCCTGGCCCAACTCGAATGTCAAGCTTTCCTATACTGGAAACATGCTAACGGAGAGAAAGGGTTCTGTACCCGATGAGTTCAGGCACAAATTGGACTAGGTTGTTCAGCTCGAGAGCATGCATGCCTTGCTCCCGAACATGTGGTGCGACTCGGACGAGGGGTTCACATTGTCTGTCAATGACACCTCGGCTAAGAAGGTGAAAAAATTCAGGTTCAACTCTTCTGTCGAGTTCTTCCTTAACCGGAACCAGGCTCACGGTTGAGAAAAGGTTCAGTACACAATGGGCCCAGAACATCTAATTACACAAGGCAAGTTCACTGATTGTGGATCACCTAGTGCGAAACAGATGTGAATGACAATTGTTTCGGCAAAGAGTGATTACACGCCTGCGCTGCTGTCGACAGATAGGCAGGATGTCACTGGCTAGGGAAGCCTACTACCTGAATTAAAGGTTATGATGAAAATGGATGTGCTGGGCCTTGGATGTTCGGGCCACAAAGTGATCTAATCGAGGTGCAAATAACACAGTTCAACTGTGGAACTAGCAGTACAATGTGCTTCACACTCCCCGGCGGAAATCACATGATTTATTAGTTGTGGTTATAAGAGAGCGAACGCAGAAGAAGAATAGATTTGTAAGAAAGCTTATGTTTATTGAGATATATCCCAAATTTATATCCGAAACCTCATATTAAATAGTCTTCACTTTGAACATGCTTTCCACTGTGTGATAAATATACTCTTCGCACACACCCCTCCCTTTTAATGTCTCACTGTTAGTCATAGTATGTTTTAAAATAACAAATTGTAGAAAGTTTAGAATGAAATTAATGTGTTCTTACATTTGGTATGTGAATCTACTTAATTTATGTGATGTGCATGTGAATCCTACTTAGATACATACATGGGAGAATTACTTAATTTTACAATGTTTCTCCCATATCTATATCACTTTGTGTGCAGTGCAGATGATTTGAATTGTTAAGTTTTATTTTCAATAACTCATTTTGTGTTGCAATGTGTCAGTTTTATGCCATTTTCTATTGTAGTATGTAAACAATAAGTTATGAAACGTTATGTTTGTCATTTTAATGATTATTTTTCAATATATACAATTTCTCAATTTATTTTCTTTCTAAATTTTGTCATTCTATTAAATCAGGTAAAAATAGTCCAATGTATATAATGGCATAAAGATTAGAAATACTAAAACCTTTACAGCACTAGGACTTAGCATTTGACTTGATGAGCAGCACTTTTCCCCATCTCTGAAGGCTATGAATCTAATTACAATTTGGAGTTGTTTACACCAGGAAATTCTTAGAATTTCTCTGTTGTTCAGACAACAATCTACTTTACTATGCCAGTGCTCAGAAGAAAAAAAAAGAACATTCTGAATAATGAATTTACTGTACGTTTTTGTGGTTCTTGATGTTGTTTCTTCTAAGATTGTGCTATGTCTGTCAAATATATAACATATTGCAATAAAGCATTTATTGATCATCTGCTGCATATGATGGTGTTCTGTCTCCTTTTGTAAAGCTGTAACATTATCTCATATGAGGTATCTTCAAATAGACTCTCAAAGAGAAGATACAGATGTTTGTGTGTTGTGCTAGTTGCATCGTTGAATATGAATATGTTCTTGAATGAACAACATACAAATGTCAAATTGTGTTTTGTTTCAGAAGTCACCCTCAGAGACACTAACATAACTTAATAAATTATATGGTGATTACACCTCCATTGTCTAAGAGATGCAATTAGACGAAGTGACCAGAAAAATGAACACACAGTTGGACTATGCTGAATGACAATTTACAGGCACATCGATCCCTACTGGTAAAGCAGTACCTCACAAAGCACAAAGTGATTACAGAGTAACAACCTCCATATTCTCTTGACCTTGTACCTGCTGATTTTTTTCTTGCTCCCTTTACTGAAAGGACAGCTATTCAATGATGTGGATCACCAAGGATAGGGAGCCGCGTTAGCGCACTGGCTTCGCATATGAGTGGTCCTGGGTTCATTTCCCAGCTGAGGCGGAAATGTTTTCAGATCACAACGGCTCCCAGATCGACCCATCCTTAAATGGGCACCGGATTAATCCGGGAAGTAAAGACTGCAAGGGAGAGGAGATGGCTACCGCCCTCATTTGCAGAGCCTGTGAAATGTGAGATCGCTAACATCTCACACCCCTACGGCATTAATAAATGCTATGGGTTACTTTACTTTTTTTTTTAATCACCAAGGATATGGATGTGACAAGACAAAGCTGAAAGAAGTGTCAAAGAATGTGTTCTCCTCATATATACATATAGTAAATCCTCTACAGTGGAATTAAAAATGTTATTAGAATGACCTGAATACTGCCTAGCCAACATTACATTCTCAGTTAAGTATTGATAAAAATAACTATCATTGCAGAACTCAAGAATATGATAAAGGAAGTGGTCAACTTTCTGAAATACAGGGTACCATCTTCAGATTTTGTATCCAACATGTACAGCTTCATGTACACCTGAAGCAACCGGTCTTTGAATATGCGCTGTACACAATTTTTTCATTTCCTATACAGATCATAAGACAAATGTGTATGTAAGAAATAAAGTAAGCAATCCTGAAGATTCATAAGAATTACTACTCTCAATAGTAAAATAATGAAAACTTGCATGGTTTGGAGATGCACACTGACATGATTCCTTGTCAAGATCAATACTGCATGGTGCAGCTGAAGGTGGAAGAAGCTGATGAGGTCAATGAAAATTATGGGCAGAAAATTGTTCCACACTCATCTGCATCACTGAAGGTAGAAATCGCTGGAGCACACACTGTGTGTTGATGCATCCAATGTAGTACTCTTATGGGTTATGGATGGATGTAAGGAATGCAACCACAATATACTTCTGGGTGCTGATTGTTCACTCGTCCAAGTCTCTCGTAAATTATACAGCCCTTTGAAATGCAATATTTGCCGTTTCCATGATTTTCATTGTCAACACTAAGTATATGCAGTGACCAATGAAAAATCATAGGAAAAGTGAAATTCGTCACTTTTTTAAGGATGATTCCTGATGAGTTCACAGGACTGTATACCAGATGAGGTACTCATCTTTGAGAAACTGTTATCACCTTTTTCAATGTTTAACACTTGACGATACTGTAAAAAATGCTTCTTCCTCCAAGGCCAGATTTTTATCCAAAACACAAATATCACACACATAATGGCATTGGGTCACAGGGTGGAACCCATTGATGACTGGTTTTTAGCAATCAACAAACCAACCAGAAATTCAGTGAATGATAAACTACAGAAACAAGTGTGTGACCAAACAAACATAACTTATGTGGAAAATTAGCAGTCATTCAGAAAGTTACAGTGTTGCAGACATTAACATACAGAATTGATATTAACCTTCACCGCGCCGTTGTTAAATCTGTTTGACAAAAAAAAGATGGCTGCTGTTTACCGTTGTCAAGTGCACTCACTCAATGAGACATTGTGCCAAATAGGCTTACAACAGCCAAATCACAGCATGTATGTAGTTCAGGGCATGCGCAATCGAAGCCGGTACCAGTTCACGTCTGCCCTGTCTATTTTATATAATTTATAGTAGCGTCCAGACATTGTTCCATCGCATTTTCCGACAGCAACCTAGGCCTACAATGGATACAATTTATTTTGCGTTCGTAATGGATCCCGATTCGGATGAGGAGGTAAGTGTGCCGTTAACAGATGCAGATATCGCTCCAATAGATGATGTGTTGTTAGATAGAGATAATAGTGATACTGATTCAGTTCGCAGCGTGGCCGATGACGACATATTGGAAGAAGAAATTGTTGGAAATTCTAGTGTTCCTTCGGGGTATAGCCATGATTGGCTTAGCAACTTCGATGAAGTTGTTGGACCTATAGGCTTAGCTGATGACATTAGTGCGGTAGACGTGTTTCGTCTGTTTATTACAGATGATATTGTGAACATGTTGGTAACTGAAACTAATCGTTACGCTAAGCAGGTTAGTGATTCGAAGGGACAGGCCGCCGGCAATGCATCTCGTGTGAAGATGTGGAAGGAAGTCACAGCTGATGAGATGACAGCTTTTGTTGCTTTGGTGCTCTTGATGGGACTGACCAAACGTTCCTCCTTTGAATTGTATTGGTCTAATGATGGTCTCATCAAGATGCATGGGTTCAGGAATATCATGAGTAGGAATAGATTTTTAGCTATTCTTTCATTCCTGCACCTTGTAGACAACACAACAGCTGTTGCACGAGGGCAACCGGGTCACAGCAAGGCGTTCAAGATACAGGGGTTTGTTGACAAACTTATTCCTCTGTTCCAACACTACAGTATTATGGCCTCTCCAAAGAAATCAGTATCGATGAAAGCATGATTGGCAATAGGACCAACACACCATATTGCTATAAATCCTAAACGGTTGTCCAGTGGCAAGCCTGCGCTTCCTGACTGTGTAGTCTGTTCAGATCGGTCAAAGAAGCGTCACCAGACTCAGTACGTGTGCGCAGCATGTCAGGTCACTCTGTGCCCCTACCCCTGCTTCCATAGATACCACACATTGGTACATTTCAAAATTGATTGTTCCTCTGAGCAGCACAGCCTGTAGGTTTACTCCAGAGCTGCATGGCCAGTGGGTAAGTCATTTGTGTTGTTTGTTTTTATGTAATTTTAAAATAAAAATTGTCTTCACCTCTTGCGCAAACCTCGGGTAGGATACATAAAAAAAAACCAATTACACACCCATTTGTAGTATTCAATTCTGCATTTACATGTGTTGATATTATTTTAAAAGCTCTAATAACAAAAATGTTATTGAGTTTTCCGAACACCCGTGTCTTTTTTGCATATATTTTGTTTTTTCGAGAAAATGTCTTCACCTCTTGCGCAAAACTCGAGTAAGATACATTAAAAAAAAACAATTACACACCCATTTGCAGTATTCAATTCTGCATTTAAATCTGTTGAAATTATTTTAAAATCTCTAATAGCAAAAATGTTATTGAGTTTTCCGAACACCCATGTCTTGTTGTTTCTGTTGGTTTTTTGCGCAAAAAAGGTGTTCACTTCCTGCGCAAACCCCGGGTATGTTACATAAAAATTTTAAAAATATACATACATTTGCGGTATTCAATTCTGCATTTGCACGGACAATTTTTTTTTTTTTATCACGAATAACACAAAAGTTATTGCATTTCCGTAACACCAACCAGAAAAGATGAAAATTCTCAAAAAAGAATCCGGTGGCAGGAAGAGGTTTTGTATTTTTTAATCCGGCTTGCTAAAGGTTAAAAGCCTAATCTAGTTAGAGAAATATAAAGTATGATAACACACCAAGTGAAGGAAAGAATGGATAATCTAGCACTGGGACGATTAAAACATAGTATCTTTGTCCATCATGGAAAAATCTTAAGAAGACAGTACTAAGCAGATCTACCCATAAAATCACATCACCCCTGCTACATAACCTTTACCCTGTACCATGGGAGCTAATTATTCTCTACAAATAAACACATCAATCAGCAGTTTCACAGACAAAAAAAATGATCTTCAAAACCTAACTGCCACAATGAGCATGATTGACAAAGAATTTCCTGAACAATTCTGGATACATACATTTACAGATGAATCAGAAATTAGGATATTGCCATTTTTATAACATATCCTGATCATTTCCATGAAAGAAAGTCTATCACTACAGGACAGTTCTGCTCCAACTACACTACTGAGGTTCAAGCAATAGAATAAGCTGCCCTCATGATACTTGACTCTGTCTCTGACTGCTAAAAGTGGTCATCATCACAGATGCACTAGCTGTTCTGCAGGCTCTCAAGAATGCTAAACTACCTCACCTGAGACAAACTAAATACAACAAGTAAAACGAATAGAACTGTACTTCAGTGGGTACCATCACACTGTGGAGTCCCAGAAAATGAATGGGCTGACAAGTTGGACAAGAAAGGAGGAAAATGTATGCTGGAAGACAATAAAGTCTCATATTAAGAAGAGTATACAAACCATCAGAAGTGAAAATAATATGACAAAAAATAACTACCACTACCTAAATTGATAAGGACAAGTCCACATACTTCACTTGAGGACAGGACACAACAGACTGAATAAACACATGTACAGTGTGCGACTGTCCCATGTCACTGTGTACTTGCGGAACGGATGAACAGACATCTGAACATGTTCTGCAGAACAATTCTCAGTATGAACAATTAAGAGCGACATACTGCTCCAAAGGCTGAACCCTGCAAAAAAAAAATTAATGGAACCAAAAAATAATTTGGACAATGGTACAGTTCATTTATAAGACTTGTCATTTATTGACAGTGTAGACATCAAATAGCGAACAAAAGAAAGCAGTCACTATAGTGTGTACCTTTCCTTTTTTTTTTTGATTGAATATGATTTGGTGATTGATTTCTTGATGACCTACTGTCTAAACCACAAAATGTTGTTTGATATAATTGCCACAACATACACAAAACAAAAACAGCAAATGAACAATTTATGTCACAACATTCAAATAATAACTGCTAACAATCTAATGTGTATGATAAACAGGATATCACTTTTAACAATGCATATATTACAAAGATTCATGATTTTTATTTATGTGTATCACAATAAAGGACATAATGAATGCTAACAATTTATGCACCACAGAACAAAAACAGCAATCATCTCAATTTGAATATTTGAGAGTGAAGCATTCACTATTCTATCATTATCTCCATACAGATTTTTCTGGAATAGTTCTAGTTACAGCCATGTCAGCTTTCTGTAGTTCTCATATGTTCTACATTCTTGTAACAAATTTAAATTTAATATCATGATGTGATCATTGGGGAATGTGACGATGAAGGTGTCAGGGCTGATTGCTTGGCTGGTGATGCTGAAATGCTAGGAAAGCTATACAGACCACAGTATGCATCCTGTAAGGCTCTGTGACATGCAATGGCTTCTCTGAATCCACCTGCACGTTCCGAATCTGAGGCAGTTCTGACATTCTGAAGATATCTGTGAGAAAATAGTGTAAAAGTACTTAGAAACAGTACTATCTGCGATTGATAAATAAAATGTAGTCAGTCTAAGGACAACTTTTATGTGTATAACAATACAGTAACAAAGTCTTTATCTGTTGCTGTGAAAAACTTTATCAAGGATGAAAGGAATTAAAAATCATAAAAGTAAGCTTAAATTAATAAAAACAATTAAGTGACAACTGTATAACAGAATCAGATTGACAAAAATAAAATTGGTTAACAGAATCAATTCTTCTGCATACGTAAATACTGATAGATGTCTTCCATCAGATGCTGATGGGTAAAACATGAGAAGTCAGGAAAATAAATAAAATAACATCTCACCCACCAGACTATATATCATACTACCCCATTGAAGTGATGCACATAACTCATTAAAAGTATACCAATCCAATTGATGCTGTAAAGTTAACACATAGCATTTATTAACACAGTAAGGGTGTGAGATCTTGCGATCTCACATTTCAGTGGTTCTGCTATATGAGGGCAGTAACCATCTCCTCTCACTCGCAGTCATTACTTCCCAAGTTAATCCGGTACCCAATTAAGGCTGGGTTGACCCAAGAGCCGTTGCTATCTGAATAACATTTCCACCTCAACTGGGGAATGAACCCAGGACCACTCATATGCGAAGCCAGTGCACTAACCACTGCGTTACTCGACCCATTTGAAAACAGTTTGTTGAATACATGGAATAAAGTACAATTATACACTATCCACATTGTAAGAAAATTATGTTTTCTAACAGTAGCAGTTTGTGACTCACCCTTCTCCATAGATGTCATCCATAGACGGTGGGTCGGGTCCACACCACTCCATAATAAAAGGACAGTATGAATAAAGTTGGACATGGTCTTGCTTCATCAGAGGAACTATCTCTTTATGATGACCCTGTAAATGAGAATATGTACAGTATTAACCTGATATCTTTCCATGTTTAATCTTAGAAAATGTATTAGTGACAAGATACAAGGTAACAATATGGTATCATTCTATGTTTTATGTTAGAAAATATAATAGGGACAAGATACAAGGTAACACTCTTTGGAATTTTTCGACGTTCATTCTTGTATATAGAAAAATAAAAGGGCCCAAAAGGCTTAGATGAATGGTTTTATTGCAATCGAGTTTCCCAATATGTAATCTGTTATTTTGAATGGTGCAGAATGTCCGCCTATCAAAGAGTATCACTCAAGAGTGGTAAATAGATCGCTTCAAGCAACAAGCTTCAGGAAGCTTAAAAAAAGTGGTTAATGATAAGCAGATGTGGCCTATTTTTTACTAACTAATCTCATACATTATTTAACGAAATGAACTTTTGCTAAAGGCGTATACAACACATCATCCATCAATCTTTGTGTAACATACTGAGAGTCCCTTTCCCTGGAACACCCCTTTGAGGGAGGGAGGAGGCATCTGTGCGTTACGTAAAGATCGAATTAGCGCTAGCAAACACTTAATGTTTTTTATCTCCGCATCACAAAAGCTCAATGAAATCAAACCTAGTATTACATAGATAAACTGTTATCACGTGATGAGGCCACATTTGTGCAACATGTACCAAAAGACACTTGTATATAAGATCATTGATTTGAAAAAGAACTACTGCAGTTACACCAATGGGTTTATTGAAATGGGAATCACAGAACATATGATTTTGTCCAGTGTTCAATGATGATAACCTGCACAGCTCATAACAAGACATTGTATCAAACCACCGACCTTGTGAATACAATGTGAATATAATATGAATACAAGGTAATGTGAATATGCAATGAATGGATTACCCACTATGTCAGGGAGATAACCCTAAATATTATGGAGCAAGGATTATTTTTACTTGCTTCTTAACCAGAATCGATTTCCAGTTCTGATAAAAGAATGACAAGATAGATTGCCCAGATGTGTGTGCTGTGTTAAGGAGTAATCATGAGATACTAATGTACTGGAATGCTTCCCTTAAAGGACCAAACATGCATTCATAAACCCCCTTACACACTCATGCCTTGCAACTTTATATGAGACTGTATGTCCCCTCAGTTAGGTAGGTAGGTATATTCCATGGCAGCAGCCTGCTATTGCGAATAAAGATAACACTTCATGTACTAAGCCGCAGCAACTATTAGGTGGGGTGGTCAGTTCCCTTCCTTGTTGTCTTTACCTCCTCTAACACATGCGTCAGGTACTCATTTACAGCTGTGTCGACTGGAGGAGTGGTCGTGTCAAGCAAGTAATCACAACCTGGATTTTTGTTTGTCCGGACGTGGTTTCGAACCTGGCAGTGTAACCCAGTGATAGAAAGCAAGCTCACTATCGACTAGGCCACCGCACACATCAGTTACACAACTGAAAAGAAAGTGCTTCTGTTAGAAAGGCTTTAGGCTGTCAAGAATTATATGATCACAGCTAAAGGGATTATTTCATCATCTCATTGAAAAGAATAGCAATTCTATTACTATATAATACTGAAACAGCCTGCTCATTATGGAATATATACGTAGAAATAAATGTTATAGAGTAACAATCTGGAATCTTCATGCTAAAAATATGCATGAAAACACAAGTGCAATCAAGATGATTTTGGAAACACATCACAAGTTGCACAGTAATAATATAGTACTTCGTGCTTCAATGAAAAATATACATAAATACACAGGCTCATTGTAATGATAAAAAAATATGTATAAAAAACATAAATTTAAGAGTATAAGGTGTTGTTGTTACCATCTAATTTGTTGTTGTTACCATCTAATTGCTTGTGAGTAGTTCTATTCTTGGCAGCATAATACGATTCTTAAAAAAGTGCAAGTCCTCTGAAGATGACTTGGTGATCAATACAGTGACTATTAAGGGTGTCTGTAAAAGTTTTTTCCTGACAGTTGAAAGGAAAGGGTAGTCAATAAGGAGGCAGTCCACTGGTTCGTTGGGATGAGAGCAGTGTCTACAGGTGGATAGTGATGGGGTCATATATACAATTTAAATGTTTATTGACTCTTGTATGCCCTGTTTGAAACTGAAAGATTAGGGATTTATTTCTCCTGCAGGGATAGTTTAAGTTGTCATTGTCCATGTCATTTCACTAAATACATTTCAACCAGTCAGTCCATTTGACCATCTGTTCAGCGAAATTTCCCTGGTGTAATTTCTGAGAATCTGTTTTACTATTCCCATACAAGGTCTTTGCTTTTATTTTCTTGAGGTGTCCTATTTCTTGCAAGTCCGTGTGTTGTTTAATTTCCTGTTTGATTGCTATGTCCAGGGATCCATTGATCACACTGGGTCACCGGGTTCATGCTGATTGGATATAGGACTGTGCACTGTTCTTGCTATGTAGAGGATATCTTGATTTTCATATGCATATTTTTAAAAAGCAGGAGTACTAGCTTTATGCAAGAAATCTTGGCTTGGTGGTTCCAATACTCATAAGAAGACAAAGTTCTATCAAAAGAAACAAAACAAAACAATGGTAATCACTACAGGTTATCATTTCTTCTGCCTCAGCAACTTACAATCTTGATTCCTGTTGAAAAAGCAGTAGCAGCTTCTCTTTTCACCTCTTCTTCCTCATGCTGAGTTGCCTCTTTGTGAGAATTGATGATATCATATGCTGGTAGATCAGAAAACATCTGAGGAGCAAATAATTGATTGACCAAATGATATGGTTACTATCTGTAAATATAATGTCTCAAAATCAAAATGGTATTATTTTTGAATTTAGTATTTTATTATCAAATTATTAATAGGCTGGTCTGCAAAAGAACCAGTAGAGTATGTCAGTATTCTCATATATTTCCTAAGTAGTGTTTAATAATAAGGATAAGTATATATATTAAGTAGAAAATATAGCAAAATTATGATGTTAGCAGTTACATAAATTTTAGCAAAAAATATTTATAAAATGTGTTTTCTCTTTACTGCATGTTGACTGTTAAGGAGTGCAAAGCAATATCCCCTCTAAGTTGTGAAGAAGTGCATTAGTTTAGAAAATACTGTTCCTCTAAGTTGCGAAGCTGTGAACTAGTTTAGACAGTATTGTGCCTCTAAGTTGCACAGCTGTGTACTAGTTTAGAAAGTACTGAGCATAATTTTTAACATAAAATATGTTTATAAATGTGGGAGAAAATGGAAAGATCCAACTTCACTGAGATAAAATCAATAAATCTAGCAGTTAAAATAAACAATTTCACTGTAGTCTCACCAATTATTGACAAACCAGGCTGTACTTCTTGATTCACTAATAAGCTCATTTCTTTTGTGTAGTTTATGGTTGACAATTTATTTATTCAACTGATCTCCAACTTAATGAAAGGTCAAGAGCAGTACGCTCACGCTAATAAGAGTGAGGACATAGTAGTTTTTATAGGTATCTAATTGTTCTATTGCAAAGGAGTAAGGCATGAGAATGATGAGTGTTCTAACCATTATGCTCCACTAATCAGAGAAATATTTAGCAAAATCTTCTTCTCGCTCACAGTTTGACATGTCTACACAGCAAGTCCTGTGTTCTTAATAAATGCTGCTGTATTTGAAAGCTCCTCAGTGCTCCCATACATCTTTCTGTGGATATCCATCTCTGTGGGCTAGTGTTTTGTCGTGCAGACATGTCAACTATTCGGTTTGCATGATGCCATGGTTGCTGGTGCGCCTCTCTGCCTGGCATCTCTGACTTCAGCACCTGTGCTTGCTTGGGCAGGATTGAGACCCTGCTCGATATTGGGTTGGCCCGACCAATCTTAGTTTCCAGCCTCTGTTGGCTGGACTACGCCCCATCTCCACGTCAAGAAGTTGGCCTCGATGGGGATTTAGCAACATGAAACCCACAGCAAAACATAACACACTTACCAAGTCATCAATCAAAGCCTCCTTGTTCTTCTTCTTGGTTGTTCGTTCTCGTTTCTCATCTTCAGCGATAATCTTCTTTCTCAAAGAAACTTCATACTGTTCTTGTTCAATCAAATAGTCAAGGAACTCATCGTCTTTACTCTGTCAATAATCATAAAGTTCAGATGATTTCTATAACAGCAAGTGTTCACAATCACATGCACACACTCACAAAAAACTAATCAAAGTATTCTGATAGTAAATTAAAGTGAAATCTGGTCAACGCAATAAAAAAAAATATGTTCACTAATAAAATTCTCAAGTAATGTCAATCTTTGATTTTCCCATCAGTGTCATATGGTAACATGAAATTATTAAATGAACTGTACTGATATCACCTGCTCGAGGCAGGGCCTTAGAGAATGCATTTCAGAACTCTTTCTGTTGGTCAGATTTTTTTCTTGCATGTTATACAGAGGATAGTTTTTAGAAACGGTCTATGGCTTTAGTAAAATAAGACAGAACTAAAAAGTAAATAAGGAAAAAGAAGATCAGTGAGAATGAATTATTATGGAGGAGAATGAAGATCTATGACAAAGAACTATTAGGGAAGAGAACAAAAACATATGGCATACTCATGCATGAGAATTAAGGTCTTCTTACCAGTCAGAAAGAATTATAAATAGATCTTACCTGTTTTGAGTGATTCTTTCGAATCTGGTCCTTATTTTCCTTCTTGTACTGATCAATCAGTCTTTTAGTAGCATCAACATCAACATTATTGCACAGACTATAAACTATAAAAACAAGAATACAGGTAAATGAATTGACACACAAATGCTGAAAGGCTGTGAAGCAGTTCAACTAAAATGTCAATAAAGTATAGGGTGTCTATAATATCACTGTGCACTGAATTTGAAAAGAATATTTGGTGTTCAATATGACAATATTGACAGTAGTGGTATTTCCACAGTCCAGTGAAAAGTACAACTCTTCAGAGTTAACTTGTATTTGTTTATCTAACCAAGAATGGTGCTAACTGCTGAACAAAGAGTATTTGTGGTGAAACAAGTGTTTAATAATGGAGGTAAATATATGGAAGATGCTATTCTTCTTCTTCTTTTGTTCACTTGAAACATGTATATATCTGTGGAAGATGGTATAAAATTCATGCAGAAGTTTCCTGATGCACAAGTTCCACATCTGATGCAGAAATAGCTTCATTGCGCTACTGTGTTATGAACCACTTTACCCAATACACGACTGACATGAACAGAGTGTCTTTAATAAATGTTGTTGTTTCAATTCCAACACACAGTTTCACACTAAATACCCACAATTCATGTGATGTAGTGTAACCAGTATTTTAAATGAATGTACAGCAACTTTCTTGACACCCTGTATAGCATCCTTAGAGTTCAGAACATTTTAACGTTGCAGAGAAAAATGTCATAATGTCTATGCATGACTTCTGAGATTTATGCGCAAATTATTTATATCATGACTATGTAATAATTACATCAACTTTTTTTTAAATATGTATGCTTACTGTTTGCAACTTACCAACAGTTTCTATCATCTCTAAGTAATCATTGTAATCTTTTAAGCTTGAGAAGTCATCCTCCTTTTTATTGAAACTGAAATAAATTAAATATATATACATTACTTAATTTAAAGGAAATTACTGAGTTTCTAGAACTAATGTCTTCGTAGGATAACTAACACACACTGGAGTGAATTCAAACCAAATGATAAAATCAGAGAAGAGACAGATCAAAATTTCATCACAGATGTTATCAGGAAACACAGTTGGTCCTACATCGGGCATGTCCTACGCGCAGACATCAACAGGATACATCACCAATCTCTTGAATGAATACCTACAGGCAAAAAAGCCCCTGGTAGACCAAAAGAAACACTCAGAAGAACAATACTTAGAGAAAGTAAAACAATCAATATCCATACTATTCAAGAACTGCACAGAATAGCTTTGAACAGACAGAATTGGAGAGATCTGACCTCTGTCCTATGCGCTAACTTCAGCGCAAAAGGAAAATGAATGAATTAATTACTTTATTAAATTTGCTAACGGCATACAGAAGTGATGTAGCAAAGTGGTGAGCATGCTCACACTCCAACTGTGTGATTGTCTATCCCCAGGTGGATGATGGTAAGAATATCCACACTTGTTGTTAAGCGTAGGGGTGGTGATGAAATTTTAGCTGTCTATCCAAGGCCAGATGTGTCGCTGTGGCTGCGGTGAATTTGTATTTGTTCAGTGGTGTCTTGATGTTATCTATCCATCTTGTTCTAAATCTTCCTCTGACCTTGTATCTGGATTTTATTATTTTATATGTTCTTGTTGGATATGGTTCATTCTCATAAGGTGTCCCAACCATTTTATGTTTTGTTTCTTGATATATTCTGTGCATGGTCTTATACCGATTCTTCTCCTGATTTCATCATTCATAATTTTACCTACCGGTACTTAAATCACTATTGTTGCTTTTCTCAGGCATTTCATCTCACGTGTTGTAAGTTTTCTCTGCTGGGCTGCTGTCAGCGCCCATGTCTGGTATTGATAGTACAATGTCAGCATAAAAATACTGTTTATATCATCTGTCTCTTGGTTTCCCTCTTGATCTTTGGGTTGAGAAGTTATGGTGATAGCTGGTATGTCATTATGTTTGTTTTCTGGCATCTTGTCTCAATCTCTCTGTGTGGTCGGTCCACTGTTCAATTTCAAGTGTTGTATGTTTTTAAATAACACAAGATGCCAGAGTTAACACAGTCTTAGGGAACAGCACTAGAATAAATATAGAAAAATAGAGAGATAATACTCATCAAACCCATAACCCTTCAGGGTAGTAGGGGTGTCACTATGGAAACATCAACACAAAAATTGTGCCATACCTCTGTTATCAGTTCTTTCTTCGAGTGTGGAAAATTTTAATCCGGTCCAGTCTTTGATATTGTCAATCCATACTTTCCTCTTCTTCTTCTACCCTCAACTGTTGCTTTCAAGATATTTTGGGAAAGATAATCGTGCCTCATTACCTGGTCGAACCATACAATTTTGCTATGCCTCACTACTGCCATGAGATGTTCTTGTTGACCTGCAAGAGTACTTATTTTGTTTCTCACGAATATGTTGGTTTTATGTTCTGTATAATGGATACACAATATTCGTCTGTAGCATTTGTTTTCAAAAGTCTCTATTCTCCTCTCCATTTCTGCTGTAATTATTCAACTCTCACAACTGTACAGAAGAATAGGTATTAGTAGAGATTTATATAGGTTTATTTTCACTGCTGTACTTATTCTGCTCTTCCGTATGGTACTGTGATGAAACTGATCACAATGGTTTCCAGTACAGAGCCTGTCAGGCTATGTTGTCAGACTTCTTTCTCAGGGTGTGTTATCCATCTCTATTTTCTACTTGTTATCTTTACTTCCACCAGGCACTGGTGTGTATTCTTCCACAACTGATCATTTGATATCCACTCTAGCCATCTAATGTGAAGCAAATGAAGGAGACATATAAAAACTTGTACAAAAATTAGTCCCTTCTCCAATGTTATCCTCACACCATCTTCCAAGACTTTCCTCTAGTTGCCTATGGGTGTGACATAAATCTTAACAATATGCTGGTCCACTGTCATATCTGAGCTAATGTTTCAAACCATCATTTTGGTATGGTTTGTTGCGGATGCTACATGTTCATATGTAGAGAAGATCCGCTCATTTAATTTTATACGGCCACATTCACTATCGACGATACCTTCACATGTCAATCCTGTAACGTTCTTTATGGTATCAATGATAAATGATGTGGCAAGAAATATATAGGTGAAACTGGAAAAATACTAGGTGACCATTTTTGCTGACATCTTCATGCCATCAACCACAGAACACCTACTCCTGTCGCTATACATTTCAATAGCATGATTACCGTGGTGTCTGTGGTATTCTGGTAACTATATTAAGATCATGCACCACTGACGATAGAGCTAGATGTACCCTTGAATATCTCTATGCATTGCAATTTTGTACCTTAAGTCCTTGAGCCATTTAGTCTTAATACCTATCTTTAATTTTTTTTTAGAAATGGGGGTGGGGGTCTTTGTTGTGTTGTCATTCATGTTGTATTCAGACATAATTATTTTATTTTTATTTCATTCCTCATATTTTTTAATGTGTGTCTCTATGACAATACTTGTGTATATGTACATCATCGTTACCTTGGATATCTCTGCTATGGAATGTCTGCCATCTAATGCTTTTGTGATAGAACCATAATTTGTAATATTTTTACTGTTTGTTTCCCGTTTGTCTTGTATTTTCTTGAAAAAGACCTTAAGTTTGAAACACTGAAATTGTCTTGTATACTGTTATTTGTATGTTTACGTACCCATACTCTATAATCTGTGCATTCATAGTAAAGCTGATGGACTTTGTGAAAATCAGACTATACTGGTGACTGAAAGATCATAACTATCTAGATAAAAACTAGGTAGGCTTCATCCGTAAATGTCGTACAGATGACCCTCTCTTCAGATTCACACAAAATGTGATTGATAGTTTCCAAGAAGAAAAGAACATATTTATAGTGCTCATTCACCTTAAGCAAGTCAATAGTCAGGAGAAAGGGCTCTTTGCTGAAAATGAGCAGAATGAGAATAAGGGGTGTGAAGTGCCTCTTCGCCAAGACGCTTGTCGAGCGCGTCTATCTGGCTCGAGGTGCCCCACCGTCTATAAACCCATCTCGTGCAATTGGACGAACTCTGCCTGTGTCCATCGGGTACTGAACCTTTTCTCCTCCGCGAGCCTGGTTCCATATGAGGAAGAACTCGTCAGAAGAGTTGGACACTGGCTCGTTCGCCCCTTACCTGAGGCGTCGTTCACAGACATCGTGAACCCCTCGTACAAGTTTGAGTCTCACACCACGCGTTTGAGAGCAAGGCGTTCTCGAGCTGAGCGGCCTTGTCCCAATAGCACCTGAGCCCATCAGGTACTGAACCCTTTCTCTCTGCAAGTGTATTTCCGGTATAGGAAAGCTTGACAATAGAGTTGGGCCAGGGCTAAATCGTTGTCCCCTTTATTGCCTAAGCCCATCAGGTTCGGAACCATTTCTCTTCGCGAGCATATTTCCGGTATAGGAAGGCTCGACATTAGAGTTGGTTTAGGTCTTTTTGCTTTTCCGAGCACCCACAATTGGGTCTGGGTCTCTGCTTATAAGGATCACAGGTAACTAGACGCTCCACTCGAACTAACAGAGCTTATAGTTCCCCTTTCCTGAGAACTTTTCACTTGCAGTTCTCGCTGCCCTCTCATTGTGTCATTGTACTCATTATGACATATATTTGTTTCTCTCCATGCAACCACCTTTACGTGTCTTTTACATTGGCCGCCCCTCCAATGTTCTGACTGGACTAACAGGCGTCACTGTATGTCGACAGTGTCGCTGTATGTGGTGATGCAAATGGTGTCGGAGATATTGTCTGTCTCTTTTGCAGTCAAATCTCTTTCCATCTGCTACCTCCACATTCTTGGACACGATCCCCAAATGATTTGGCCAGAATCAGCTCAAGCTGCTGTTTTGTTACCAGGGTGCACCGCGACGAGGTACATTTGGGATCTTGGTTATCTGCTAACCCTGGGTCCGCCTAGAGCATTGCGTTCCCTTTGTACCCCTAATACACATCATCTACCGCAATGAGAGAACTAGAAAACAAATACCTTGGATACCCCGTTGGAAGAAAGTCACCACCAATATATATAGTGAAATAAATTTGTTCTATGTCAGTGAAATGACATAGCCAAAGGACAATGACAACACAAACAAACTCTGCAGGAGGAATTGATAACTAATCTTTCAGTTTCGAACAGGACATGCATTAGTCACTAACAATTTAAGCCATATCAGATTCCAGCAACTACCCATTTGTAGACACTGCTCTCATCACACAAAAAAACAGTGGAACACCTGTTAATGACTGCCCTTCCCAGCCAACTGCCAGGAAAAAACTTAGATACCCTTAACAGTCACTAACTCACAGTATGGATCACTAAGTCAAATTCAGAAGACCTGCATTGTTTTAAAGAATGATATTAAGCTGCCAAGAGCAGAACTACTCAGTAGCAACTGGCTATCACAACAACAAGCACTACAATAAATAATTGTGCAGCATCAGATAGAAAAGTCAATAAAATGTATACATCTTATAATAGATGTTAAAAAAATTTAGAGAATTGTTGTACTTTGGATACATCATATGTACTCTGTCCCTCTCAATGACGCAGTATATCACCTGCTGAGATTGTCACGCATAGAATGTAACTCTGTAGCTTCAAGTGATCGACTATCTAAACAAAACACTGCGCAGGTGGAATTCAAACCTGCGACCTAAAGAGCACAGAGTGAAAAGTTTACCATTACACTAGGGAGATCCGCTATAGTTACTATGTTAAACAATCAGTTTTTAAAAACACAATTACTCTCTCAAAACTCTTTTCCGAATGTCAACTTCCTTTTCCACCAAGGCATCTTCAAATATCTGAACCTTGAAATTTGATCTTCGCAATGCAGTTCCACAATCAGGGCATGCTCCTGATCCTTTTATGAACAACAGATCAACACAACTTTCACACCTGAGGATGAAATATAATGTACAGGTAATACAGTTTCCTATAAACACAAGTCTTGTTTAAAATAAACTTCTCAATATTATTCAGACACAGATATATTGAATAATTTTCATTGACCTTAACCTTTAGCACACTGCATTAAAATTGTATTATTTTCCCCTGCCACTGCATAATTTTTTTTTACTGCACCTGTTATTTATTGAGAGTATTTGGGAAATACAATAACGTTTTTACTTTTGTATTTTTTTTTGTAGAAATTTTTTTTTCTTATGGGAATAAAGAAAAACAGTTACTGAATATAACGGTGTAAACTTTGTTGATGTATGTGAGAAAATGATGAAGATGAAAAATGAAACAAAAACACACAAAGATCATAAGTGAGGCATCTATCATTTTCGATATATTCAATTATGAATATAATGCAGCTAAATGCCTATGCCTATTTGATTTCTGATGTCATTTAATAGCCAAACTAACATGTTTACACGGTGTGGACCGCATCGGGCATGGTGAGACACATAGAAAACCATGGTCATCCACTGCATCATACTTCACTTCCAGTCGTCTCGATTCGTCTTGCCACTGGTTTCAAATGAGGTCCGACAAGAGAGTGAGGGCGACGCTTTACACAACTCTTCCTCACTTTAATCAAAATCCCCAGTGCATGTCATTTTCACATTCACGAAAATTCACCCAAAGGGAAAAGCTTTTCCCACTGACTCTAGGCACGGATAGACCAAGATCCGTCTACAGTCGTCATTCCATGTCTAAACTGTCCAAGGACATTTACAGCTCGAATAGGGCTCATTAGCCATCTACGAACTCATAATCAAGGACATAACTAAAATTGAATTTTCAAAAGTGGATGTAACAAATGGTCATCATCACTTGTGATGGACGAACAACACAACACAACATGTTCATAATAATTGAGTTGTTCAATAAATTCCACTATTACTTTCTCAGCATGAAAGTTTCTATCTTGTGAAGCATGCTTTGAGAGTCTGTGATTATTACCAAGTCTGTTGATGTATCAGTTATCAACTTTTAAGTGCTGCTGTAACTCCCTCTATCTCCACCCTCGTGCTTGATGTGACAGTGGAATTATACTGAAGATTTATCAACCAACTTCACCTTTTCTGTAGGCAACAAAACCCCAACCGCTTTTATTTATGTTTCTGTTAACACAAATAAATAAATGAACTTGTGACCACAAAATGTAGCCAAGCTAATAATTTATAAATTATCTGTGTTACTTTCAATAATACAATACACAAACTATACATTATGTGTTTGCGGAGACAGCGCGCTTATGTTGATCACATTTCTAGAATTTTCAGATGGACACAGAACTAATTGATATTCAAAATGTTGGCTAATTTGCATAATTTAAACTTATGTTGATGTTTTAAAAAATTGGTAAAACTACAGTTTAAGTCTTCACTGTGCTATAAATAGCATTTTTAACGAGTTGACATCATGGCTTACCGTGTAACACCAATGAAATTAATGGATGCCATGATGTCAAATCTCCTGACACAAACAACATCAATCACATTTATAATTATAATTTTTATAACTAATTTATTTTTTAATTTATAACTGATGCTAACCCTTATTCCTAACCCTAATCTAATACTAATTCCAAATTAATATGCCTTCTCAATTAATATACCTCAATTTTAAACACAAATTCTACTAATCACACTGCAAAGGTTAGGTAATACCTGGAAACTAGAACAAAGACCAAAGTGAAGACTGAAACCGTAGTTGTGCCAAAATATTAACTGCAGGTTTTGGCATTGTTTTACTCTCTTAAAAGTTACATGTATAAAATTTTAAAAAAGGTTACAGAACTTAATAAATCTAGTTTCATGATAAACGATGCCATCACTATTTTAAACCCTGTCCCAAGACATTTATAGTAGGTACTTGGACATCTGGGATTAGCGTATTTGGAAAATTTTACTTACGTTATAAATTTCTTGTGACATTTAGTGCAAATCAGTGATGACATCATTCGACATGTTTGCAACTTGATTGAGTAACTTCTGTAACTATTTCTCTTTGTATATATGTAACTTTTAAGGATGCTGGACGTCTTGTCGTCATGAACACAAAAATGTATAGTTTGTGTTGTATTATTACAAATAACGGTAAATTGTTCTTATCTATGGTCACTGCGCTATAACTAGCAAACTGTTTTCATGTTTAAGCAGATGACGTCACAGAGTTCTGCGAGAAAACCAATCACCGCGATGCGTGCAGTGACGTCACACCCCGCCGACCGCCAAGCGATTGTATGCCGTTGTGCTATAAATCATGTTGAATTACATGATAATTCTTAGAGAATTAATTATAAATTCTAAACACTGATTCTAACACTTCTTCCCCCTCCTAAAACTATCTGTAAACTAATTATAATCCTTTTAACCCCCCTTTACCAAAAGCTATGGTACAAGATTGTCATTCCGCCAGGATCACCCTTTTTATCATGTTAGGAAATACCTCAAAACTAGGTCAAATTTCACTGTGACCGTAGATACAAAAGATGCGCCAAAATAACAAAGATAATTCAGAAATTGTCAGCTCAGTTACATTTTGTGGTCACAAATTTTATTTATATTTTCCTGCTTCATGTACATTATTTAGAAGTCAAATTAATGTGGGAAAAAATCATAACTTTTTTCAGGGTTGAAGTACTGACTTGGGTGAGGTATCATTGAATTGCAATTTTCAAGGGCTATCTAACTAATATAGTATTTTTAAGGTTATAGCATTATTTTGAAAATTGTGTCCAAGAACCTAAGCACAATTTTCCAAACATCTCTAATCACAGATGTTCAAGTCCAAGATCTATAATTTATAGTGTGTACCATTACAGTGTACTGAAGTGTACTCAGTACTGAATGAGTACAACAGTACTGTGGTGACTACTACCTACTCACTGTGTTACGTGTGTATTTTTACAATCAAATGTAGGCATTAAAAATTAATTCAAAAAAGTAGATCTAGTATTTACATTTCAAATGTGATATATCAAAATCATGTCTAAATAAATTGATAATGATTGATATTAATGTTGAATAACCTCAATGAAATGTCAATTGACAAGTCCAAAAGTAGACTAGTCGTCATGCCTAACTTTATTTGGAAAATTTGTAAATTGTAAGTAATTTATTTTTATTGTTAGCGAAATTCGACTTACAGAGAGTGTCCACAAATATTAACCATCAACTTCAAAGATGGATTTCTGTATTTCGTTGTTTTGCATCGAGGGCAACCTTGCTCATCCATACTTTGGTAATAATTTTACTATTCACTTGACAACAAATCACAAACAACAAGGCAATGGAGAATGTAGAATTTAGTTCACTATTGTACAATGCCTCGCCATCTTTAGCAAGAAATCAAGTTACAAACGAAGAGAACTCTATTCGAAAAACAAAACATCATAATAATGTCCCCTGAATACAAAAGGTCTTTTTTTAGAGCTCTATTTTATAAATAGATCATAGGGACTGAAACACATCCTGAGGGACTGAAACAGAAAATCACAACAACAAAGAAACACAGTTGCCACCTTATTGAAGACCTTATTTGAGGTTAAAGTCAAAGGGAAGCGAGCACGAGGTAGGCAGAGATACAGGTGGGAGAGTAACATCACACGATGGACAGGTTAGTCTTGCAGAGTGCACCACCAAGACAGGAGATGTTAGAGATACGTTGCAGCCAACTTTCGTTGCGGAGACGGCACTTAATGATGATGAGAACTAGAATGCGTAAACAAATCCGATTATCTAGGAGAAAATATAAACAGTTGTGGAGATTGTTCAGTCAAGATTAGAAGAAGACTGGCAATTGCAACACACAAATTAACAGACAAGAGAAAGAAATGGCAAAGTAGTAATCAATCAATATCAATCAATAAACCAGTAACCCTTCAGGGTCGTAGGGGTACCACATTGGATGCCTCAGCACACAGAGTCCTCCAGCGAATTCTATACTCAGCGATGCGGATGAGTGGAAATATCTTGTCATGTCCATTCCTTGATGTTGTCTGTCCATGCCTGTATTTGTCCTCCTCTGCTTCTTCCACCTTCGCCAGTTCCCTGCAGTACTGTTTTTGACAAGGAATCGTGCCTGTATACATGTCCGAACCATGCTAGTTTTCTTCGTTTCACTATTGAAAGTAGTAATAACGACACTAAACTAACACTTTTAAGAACATGTGTTTTCCCAGTGGTAACATATGGATGCGACACTTGGACTTTAAACAAGACCATTTCCAAAATAATAAATTCATTTGAAATAAAATGCTACAGAAAGATCCTACGAATATCATGGACAGAGAAAAAGAAGAGCATTGAAATTTTGAAATAGCTGAAACTAAATGAAGGGTGGCTTCTAAATACCATCATATGAAGGAAGCTACAGTACTTTGGACACTTAAAAGCGACATGATTGTATCGAAAGGCTGATTCTAGAGGGAAAGAGCTATGGAGCAGCCGCTCTGACCTGGAGAAAACAGTGGACTTCGTCTTGACGACAGGCCTGACAATATAGATATAAATAACCAAATGTGTTTCCAATCCTGCGTCATGGAGACGTGGTTTTATGTTTTGGAGACGTGGCTTTAGACAGGCTAAGTCATATATTCTGTTTATTATTGTGGTGTTTACTGTTGTTTGTCTCTTGAAAAAGGTTCCATTGAGCCGATACGTGGAGAATTGTCCTGTTTAGTTTTATTGTATGTTTTTTATATATACTTTTTTTATATATTTTTTTATTCATAGGCAAGGTAAGTGTTTTCAGTAACCTGTTTAACTCATTTTGCTTTACTGACAATATAGCATGACTACATATGCTGAACGCAGAAGAAGAAGAAGTAGAGGGAAAGTATCAGGCAAGAGAAGAGAGGAAGACCAAGAAGGAGATGGACCAGCGACATCGAATAATGTATGCACATGTCTATCGCCAATACAGGCCTGCTTGTCCGGAAGAGAGAGGCGTTCAGAGTATCGACGATGAAGACAACGTTCTGAAAAGAATATGTCACTTGATATATTATATATATATATTACAAATAGTTGAGAGAAACTTATTGAACTGACAAGAGTAAAAAAAAAAACAATCATTATTGGAAACACTTTTCTTTCAGCAACATCCAGTCGTGGAGCAGTCCTTGAAATTATTGTCGCAAATCGATTACCTACTTATATGGGGGTTGTCCATAAATTACGTTAATCAATTTTGGCACCTCACTGTCAACAACTGTCAAGAATTCAGGACTCTTTGCTTAATTATATAAAAAAAAGTGTATTCCCCTTTTCCCTAAAATGTTTTAGCAGAATAGTACAATAAACATGCATGTTTTGTTTTTCACATTTGTAACAATTTTTTCAAATTCAAATAATTTTATTGTTGTATAAAAATAGTATTGTTGATTTCAACTTTTGTCCATTTTCTTGACTTCAGCCGTGTCAACAACTGCCACACTGTATTCATAAGCACCCCTACCCCTAATTGTTGACACAATTTATGCACAGTATATGTAATCAATTTTGAAACGTCTTATCTATGTGGTGTGCCTTTGCAGAATGTTGTCCTCACTAAAACTATATTAATTGTTGGTTCTGTGCAAGCTGTTCAGCCTCTGTCAGTATCATGCTCAGGTCGTCGATATACTGTGTCTATGGTACTCTTTGTCTACCTCTTGTTGTCCTACCTGGAACATTTCCCTCCATGATTAATCTTTCTAAACCAGTGTGTCTTTTTATATGCTTAAAATGTGTTTACTTGCGATTTAAAAAAATAGTTTTGAAGAGTTAGTTTTCTTCAATATTCAGGTCTTTGCGGAAGTCTGCATTGGTTCGTCTTTCTGTACATGATATTCTTAAAAGTTTTCTATAGCATTTCATTTCGAATGTCGATATTTTCTTTCCAATTGAGGATGTCATTGCCTGCGTCTTACAACCATATGTTGCCAATGGAGCAATTATAACTTCTTAATAGTTGAAACTGTGTTCTTCTAGTTGCCCTGTGCCATAGATTGTTTACCTGAAATATTGTTTATAGCGCCATTGCTAATCTCTTTCTGATTTACACATATCAATCACTTGTGCCGTTGATGTTATGTTATGTTCCTCTAGGGCCATAGGCGGCGCATAGGGAAGAAACCATAGCTTTCCATTTCTGTCTTTGTGTTGCCATGTCTTTCAATTGTTGCGTGTTGTTTAGGTTCATTGACATGTCTTCTCTTTTAATGGTTCTTCGTGGAGTTTCTCTAGGTCGCCCTCTTCTTCTTACTCCATTTGGCACCCAATATAGTGGCTGCTGGTGAATTCTTAGGCTGTTCATTGCGAGAATATGGCCGATGTAATTCCAACGCCCTTGTCTAATGAACGCCGTTGATAGTCGACCATCAAAGTTGTCGACATTTTCTGGCTGTTCTATATCAATAACTGTTGTAGGTGTTAGTCCATTTCTGTTGATATGCATTAGTTTTGTCATCTTTGCATTAATGAAAAGATTGTGAACATCGCTATGATATTTATCTAACATAATCATTTGTTATAGATCTGTGTCCTCTTAATATTAGGGCATTACCGCCTGCACACCGTATTTCTGGAATTGTATAGCGTCCATAATTATTTTTTATTTTAATTGTATTATTTCCAGAACTATTTCTTAATGAATGTTCTGAACTCATGATTATTAATGAGTATATATGCCACCTCCAAGGGCGTATTTAAACACACTGATATGTGTATTATGAATTGTAGCCCTGGGCGACCCTTATCCCTGCTACCATCACAGCATGCCTTCCATTATTATCTTTTCCATGATGTTATGTCTCTTTATATGGCTAACAAATCTCAGCTTTCCTATTGTAATGTTAGTTAAGAGTCAACTCTCTTCAATGCTTAATATTCTTATCACTTCATGATTAATCCTTTTGCTATCCATGATATTCCCGAAATGTTTCTGTAGCTTTTCATTTCGAATGATATGTCTTGTATGCAATCACAAATGATACGAACCAGATATTTAAATTGCAATTCATTCATTCATTTTCCTATTGCTATGAAGTTAGCGCATAGAGCAGAGGTCAGATCTCTCCAATTATGTCTGTTCAAAACTATTCTTGAATAGTATGAATATTGATTGTTTTACTTTCTCTAAGTATTGTTCTTCTGAGTGTTTCTTTTGGTCTACCCATGGCTCTTGTGCCTGTAGGTATCCATTCAAGAGATCGGTAGTGTATTATGTTGATGTCTGCGCGTAGGACATGCCCGATATAGGACCAACGGCGTTTTCTGATAACATCTGTGATGAAATTTTGATGTGTCTCTTCTCTGATTTTATCATTCACTCCAATGGGTGTTAGTTATCCTACGAAGACATTTGTTCTCGAAACTCAGTGATTTCTTTTCTGAAGGTAAAGAGCTTTTCCAGTTCTCACATCCATATGATAACACTGGAATAACGCAGGAATTACATAAGCGCATTTTCGTGCATGAGCTGATTGATATTGTTCTTCAGATATTAGACTGTCTGTTAAAGGCACTTGATGCTAGTGCAATGCGAGTTGTTTTTTCAGTCATGACATCACCGTCTAGTTTTAATTTACTTCCTAGATAGGAGAATTTGTGTAATTTTTCAAATTGTTATCCATTTAAAGTAATTGAAATAGGTGTATTGGTGAAGTCCACACTTTTTATATATTATGAATTGATTTCGAGACCTATTTGTCCTGCGATGATTTTTAATCTATCAGTTTTTGTTTGTGCATCTTGATGGTTTTCACTCATTAGTGCAAGATCATCTGCAAAATCCAGGTCTTCTAATGTTGTTTTATTTATCCATTTGATTTCTAAATTTGCGTTGGATCTGCTTTTTCTCATAGCCTAGTGAATTGTGATATTGAATAGTAATATTGACACAGGGCAGCCTTGTTTAACACCAGTAATCACCGGGAACCATTCTGAATTGTCTTTTTCTGTTCTTACCCAGCATTTTGATTTGGTATAGATTGATTGATGATAGATGAGGAAACTTTACAAAAGCACATCAATGCATTGTTGTTAGCATGTCAGAAGTACAACATGAAAATTAATGTACAAAAAACAGAAGTTATGAACATTAGCAAGTCTGCAACACCAATGAATATAACAATAGATAACACCAAAATGAAACAAGCCAAGAATTTAAGTATCTATGCAGCATTTTTTCCGAAGATGGAAGACTAGACAGAGAAATAGAAACACGGAGCCAGAAAGCAAACACAGTGACTTACCAACTTTCACCATTACTTCTTCATCCAAAGATCAAGATGGAAATTAAAAAACAAATAATATCTACAATTTTTATACCAACACTGTGCTACCAATGTCAAACATGGTCTTTAACAGCTTCGCAGCAAAGAAAAATTGTCACATGTGAAATGAAGTGTCTGAGGAAAGCTGCAATGGTTACCAAACTAGATAAAATAAGAAATGAAGAAATTAGGAAAAGAGTTGGTATAATATCATGTATCGAACATATTGAGAGACAGCAAGTAAAATGGTTTGGTCACCTTATGAGAATGAAGCCAAACCAAATATCAATAAGAGCATATAATACAAGAATATCCAGGCGTAAAGCCAAAGGTAGACCAAGAAAACGGTGGTTAATAAACATTAAGATAACCTTGAACAAACATGGACTAAATGCAACCTCGGTGACACATCTGGCCTTGAAACGACAGCTTAAGATGCCACCCCTACGCTTAACGACAAGTGTGAATGCGGTCAACAATCATTCACCTGTGGATAGACAATAGACAATAGAATGATTTTTATCACATTTATATATTTGTTTTGGAATCCATTAATTTTTTTAAAGTTTCCCAAAGCGATGGTTCATGGAGGCTGTCGAGGGCGTTTTGAAAAACAACGCAGTTTATTATGTGATTATATATAAATTCTAGGCATTCTTCAATTATTGTTCTAATAGTGAATATATGATCAAGGCACGAACGACCCGGTCTAAAGCCTGACTGCTCTTCTCTAAAGTCTTTTGTCTAAGTGTGACTTTAATTTTACAAGCATCATATTACAAAGAATTTTACCAAGTACGGATAGCAATGTGATCCCCCTACTGTTATCACAGTTTCTTATGTCTCCTTTTTTTAGTAGTTTGATAATGATACCATTTTTCCATTGTTGGGGTGAGCATTAGTTTTTCCAAATCGTATTGAAAATATCCAGTAAAAAGGACAATGTATTATCATTTGCTGCTTTTAATATTTCACTTGTGATGTCATCTTGACCTGCTTCTTTATTGTTTTTTAATTTCTTAATAAATTGCAATAGGAACAACACATAGCACTTACAATTGCACGATGAAACTGTACCAAAACCTATACATGATAATTATAAAAATGTTTC
This sequence comes from Meghimatium bilineatum, assembly GCA_034231615.1. Classification (NCBI taxonomy): domain Eukaryota; kingdom Metazoa; phylum Mollusca; class Gastropoda; order Stylommatophora; family Philomycidae; genus Meghimatium; species Meghimatium bilineatum. The sequence continues at coordinate 38,105,190 of CM067322.1, forward strand.
TTATATGATTCAGAACTGTATACAACGAACATCTAGAAGATAGAATTGATGCCTATAAGTTATGGATAAACATAAAACAGAGAGAACTTGGAAATAAAAAAAACAAGGGCAAATTCAGCAGTACTGCGTGCGAAAATGCCACGATAAGAAAAAAAGATTCAGCACATCATGACAGCGAGAAAAGTTGAATGGCAAGGGGGTATCAAAAGATCACAAAAACCACAACAAAAGAAGTTAGGAAACTTTTCAAAATGACATGTATATATATATATATATATATATATATATATATATATATATATATATATATATATATATATATATATATATATATATATATATATATATATATATATATATATATATAACAAACGCCACCAAGACATGAACTTTGAAGAAGTAAGTTATAATATTAGTTGATAGTGTCTTTGTAATGTATCACTATGAAATGAAATAGTGACCCTGTAGTTTGGCCAGTTTCATTAATTGGTATGCATACTTTACAGTACAGAACCGCTCATCTACACATGCGTACTTTTAGCCACCATGATCTATTTGTACGCATATGATAATATCTATATATCAGGTACCATGAACAAGATGTACAAGGTTAATTACACAGTTATGTATAAAATTTGTCGTAAAAATCGAGCGAATAATTATAAGTACTTAAACCATTTAGCGAATATGTGCTGTTATCAGATAAGTCAGTTAAGAGAATTGAGGTTTGCAGCCATGCAAGCTGCCTCAAGAATGCAGCATTTAACGATCATGTTTTGTTAACAGGCAGACAGATGGATTATACAACCTAAAGCCACTTACAAGGTTGGAAGGAATAGTATTACCTCTCTGTACGAATCCCGATGGATAGGATAGCTTTAGTGGGTCGTGGACGGTGTTATAGACTTTGTCATGAAAACAAATTGCAACAGAAATGGCAATTTTACGAGCAGTTAAATGTTGGATCGGATGTTTTCTACGGTGGGGCCAGCTGCAGTAATGGCTGCACGCTGATGCTAGAGAGATAAATAGTGATAGTGATAAATATCTATCATATATTTATACAACTGCAAGATGCGAATTTTAATTATCTTAATTATCATTAAACATGAGTTATTTTCAGTTCAGTCACGTGTTAATAGTTGCATATATGTGGGTTGATTGCAGCGAATGACAATGGTGAATGCCGTTTTAATAGATAAAAATACTACGTATGTAGTTTTGCATACGGTGAACAGACAAGAGAAAAGAAGGGAAGCTAAAATATCGTTGGATTTACCACAAAACATCATAATCATTAAGTACTGTGTTCGCAACGAAGGTTGGCTGCAGCAGACCTCCAACATCCCATGTCTCTTGTCTTGGTGGTACACTCAGCTAGACTGCACTGTATCCTGTCCATCTCGTGACGTTACTCTCCCACTTGTATCACCTATCTGATACAAGTCTACCTTGCTCGCCTCTCCTTGACTTTATCCTCAATTACGGTCTTAACAAGGAGTCATGTCTTTTACTGTGTCCAACATATTTTATTTGCTTGATTTTTATTTTTGTTAATAATTTTTCTTCAGACAAAGTGTTGCTAGAACCTCTGTTATTGTTTTCTTATCTTTCAAATTAAATTCTCCCTATTCTTCTATATATTCACATCGCAAAGGCATCAATTCTGTCCTTTAGTTTGTTTATTGTCCATGTTTCTGAGTCATACATCAATATAGAATAGATGTAGTATTTTTTAATTCTCATTTTTAGCTTGTAATCTGCATATATATATATATATATATATATATATATATATATATATAAATATTCTCCTCATGTCATTGAAAGAACATCAAGAATCAACGTACGAAAACTGCAGAAAAAGTTAACCTTTTTTGTTTGATTACTTATGTCATGTAATTTCGGGGAAGAGTATCATTTTAGTGTTTGTTGTGTCAATTAGTTTGCAGACTCTATTGTGGATAGTATCTACATATTGCATAGCTCTTTTGCATGTTGCTGTTCATCTGTCTCATGGTCTTATTTTTCTCATATCTACTCTTTTAGAGATAATTTGGTAATTGGCCGACCGTTGTTCTCAGATGCAATTCATTTTCTATATTTGAAATAAAGAGGCTCAAAAGAGTAGAGGATTAACTGCACTGTACATAGTTTATTACATATATACGCATCCCTTCCAAAGACACTTGCTCAGAATAGCACTTACTCACATCACATTAGTATGTAGCTTCAAGTGAGAATCACCAGAGATGTCCAATATTATGCACTTGTAAACCGAATGTCCGAATTTCAGACCAGAAACCGAACTCGAGATCTATTGAGAAATAGCAATCAACTGGGGGTGCAAAGGGAACGCAATGCTCTCGGCGGACCCAGGGTTAGCAGCTAACCAAGATCCCAAATGTACCTCCTCGCGGTGCACCCTGGAAACAGAAATACAGCAGCTCGAGCTGATTCTGGCCAAATCATTTGGGGATCGTGTCCGAGAATGTGGAGGTAGCAGATGGAAAGAGATTTGATTGCATAAGAGACAGACAATATCTCCGACACCACCAGCATCACCACATACAGCGACACTGTCGACATACAGTGAAGCTGGTCAGTCCAGTCCGAACATTGCAGGGGCGGTCAATGTAAAAGGTACGTAAAAGTAGATGCATGGCGAGATACAAATAAATTTCATACTGAATACAATGACACAATGAAAGGGCAGAATAGCGCCAGAGGGCAGCGCGAACTGCAAATAGAAAGGGAAAAGTTCCAAGGAAAGGGGAACTACAAGCTCTGTTAGCTCAAGACGAGCTTCTAGTTACTAGATTTCCTTATAGGCAGAGACCCAGACCCAATCATGGGCGTTCGGAAAAGCAAGAAGACCTAACCCAACTCTAATATCGAGCCTTCCTAAACCGGAAATATGCTCGCGAAGTAAAGGGTTCCGTATCCGATGGGCTCAGGCAAAAAAGGGACAACGATGGCAGTCCTGGCCCAACTCTACTGTCAAGATTTCCTATACCAGAAATACACTTGCAGAGAGAAAGGGTTCAGTACCTGATGGGCTCAGGCGCTATTGGGATAAGGTCGCTCAAATCGAGATCGCTTTGCTCTCAAACGCGTGGTGTGAGACTCATAACTTGGGCGAGGGGTTCATGATGTCTGTGAACGACGCCTCGGGTAGGAGGGCGAACGAGTCAGGGTCCAACTCTTCTGGCGAGTTCTTTCTCATACGGAATCAGGCTCGCGGATGAGAAACGGTTCAGTACCCGATGGGCACAGTCTCAAGAACGTCCAAATGCACGAGGTGTGTTCATAGGCGGTGGAACACTTCGTGCGAGATAGACGTGAACGACAATCGTATAGGCGAAGAGTCACTACACCCGTGTGCCCGGCGACAGACAGACAGGCTGTCACGGACTAGGGAAGCCCACCCGAATTAAAGGCATGACGAAAACGGATGCGCTGGAATTCGGACGTCTTGACCACAAGTGGCCAACCGATAACCGAGGTGCAAATAACACAGTACTACTTCACGCTTCCCGGCGGAAATCACACGATATATTCGTTGTGGTTATATGAGAGGGAACGCTGAAGAAGAAGAAGAAATCAACTCAATCGCTACGCCACGGACAACATCTAATTTAATATATTCAGGGGAATCATGGATTGCTAGTAACTTGGTTTCCGAGTTATTTACAAGAGGAGAGATATTTTAAAATAAATATTAACAGGACTCTCAAAAATACCTTGCAAGACAAGCATTTCCTCTTCCGAGTGTCACATGATCACAAATGAGTCAATGGTTCATCTTTCTCTTTTACAACGGTATTGTGGATATGACTCATTTTGTCAGCATCCCTGCGAATCTAAACTCTTTTATGACCCAATGCGTGTCGCAAAACATTTGTTAAAATTGTGTGTTCATGTTTAGTGATTGTTCTTTAGTAACTTTGCTGGAACAATGTTTCTCATTAAGTAAAAGGTTGTAAGAGTAGGTGGTAAGAAGATGATGATTACGCTGTAAGCTCAACAGCAAACAACGTACGCCAAAGGATGTATATGATATATGTCTATACATCTCTACTGGTGCCTCTTCTCAAGTACTACATCTTATACTGTTTACATAATGTTATTTATGAATAATTTTAATCTGAACCTGTTATTTATAAATTGTACAATTCTTTTAGTATAATTAATAATTTTTGTTATGTAATCCTATACTAAAACCTGACTTTGAAATGTGTATGAACTAGCGTCTGTGTTGCAAAGTTTTGTGTCCTGCTTCGTAGCGTGCATACAAATATAAAGGTGTAGGTACTCTTAATGTGTACATATTATTGTTTTCTGTGTCAGCACTGTTACCTGGCCTTTAGAAAAGGAGGTTTGGGGTGTTAAGCCCACCCCTCCCATACCAATTCTCCCTTAAGAACGAAATCTAATATGATATTTACCAGAAGGAACGTAAACGAAAGGTCGATAAAACCTCACCCTTAGTGATTTTTCACAAAAACATCTTCAAATTTCTCGCCAAACAGTGAAATTTACACACGAAAACGGACAAATGACCGATTTTTATATTTATTGTTAGACAAAACACCCCCCTTAAGGTAATCATATCTACGACCCTGACTGCTACTAGCTGAAAACAATTCGATTTCTATTTGCAATGTTACAAGCAGTTTACAAAATATATTATTAGACCTACATCAGGATTTCTTTAAAATTTGCATTCAGTACAAAACAAATAATACAATAAGAGCATATAATACAAGAATATCCGGAAGTAAGGCCAAAGGTAACGAGAAAACGGTGGATAGAAAACATCAAGATAGCCTTGAACAAACATGGACTAAATGCAACCACGGCGAAACAATCATTCACTTGAGGAAAGACAATAGACAATAGACAAAACAAAATCAACAAAAAATATTACGTCACCTGCATTTTCTATACGTATTCTATGTAAATCTGTGTAGGCACATTTTCATTGTCAGGTTTTATGTTAGGATCCCATTTCCATTTTACTGGCAAAGACTCTGATTTCTCTGAACACCGTCTATGAAGCATCACTCATCAGTCGCCAGTACTGAGAGGTTACGAGAGACAAATAGCAAAGAAAGTGAAATTAATTCACATTTCTACATTACAGTATCCACCTATATTAGAAACCGTCGCTGGAATTACATCGGGCAGGCAATACGAATGGATACTGAAAGACTCCCCTGTCAAGCTTTGATGTATTCACCAAAAGGCAAGAGAAAACGAGGAAGACCAAAAGAAACTGTACGTAGAATTATTACAAGGGAACATTTCACCATCGGTATCAGGAACAATGAAGATCTAAAGCAAATTGCAATGAAACGAGAAACATGGAAATCTATGACATCCGCCCTATGTGCCGTCTTTGGCCCTAGAGGAATAACTAACTAATCTACATTACAGATAGACTAAACAATTTCCATAGGTACAACCGTAGTAGCATCGTGGTCAGTACACTGATTCTTAGTCGAGCGTTCCTGATTAGTTTTTATTGTTACATGGAGACGTTTTTAGACTACATAAGTCTTCTACGTAGACCAAACCTAAGGAAGTTAATACTGGAGGTTCTGGGAAAGTAAAGGATGCAGCTTTGCTTCTAAACTCATAATTCCTAGGTATAGGTATGCTGGTGATCAGTGAGAAAATAATACTGGCCTAACACTAGGTCTATGTCTTCATTGCATATCAATGAAATAAAATCGGACTTTAGTTTATTTCTAATCTATATACTTTTATATAGTTACTTCCCGTCGAAGATGGATATGTCGGGCCAGTGGCGCAGATAAAATGGTGACACAACGCATTTTCATTCTCTGGACTACATCCTGTTGGAAATCTAGTAACTAAAACGGAGATCCAGCGAGAGTTTGAGAATGAACACTGAAGAAAAAGGAGTTTGAGAATGAACACTGAAGAAGAAGAAGAATATAGTGACTTCACATCGTTGTACTATAGTGCTCACTCATTAACAAATGAGGCTTATTAAATTTACAAGTACATGACTTTCTATCTAATATCATCCTCAGGTTATGGATCCTGTCCAAACATTTGCCTTGTTTCATGCAAATGTCAAAACTATACATAACCTACTTGATATATATAATGTAAATTATTCAAAACATTATCTCTATTGAAACATATTACGAGTAATTTATCGTTGATCAAAGGAAGGACTAAATATACTTTTGGTGGTCATGCTAAACCAGTATCATTATAAATTGTCAAAGCTTAACTTCACATTTGTCATTCATTTTCTATATCCTCAATATTATTGTCTGCTGGTTATCATAATATATTAGCTTCCATAAAATGTGATAAATTAATCCCGATATTATAAATTAGGGCTGTAAATTACCAAATAGCACATGTCACAACAATAACACTACCAGACTGCCATAAGTGAGAATTAGCCAGGAAACTCACAGGCATCGAAGATGGATTGATAACTGTGCAATAAAGAGAGCAGTAAATAAATATGTACATTCGTATTTGTTAGTTTAGTTCTGACATTTATTGTCGGTTATGATGAAGTCTGTTTTCCTTGCTTGAGCATGTAGGCACAAGTCAACTAACAAACTAAGTTCTTTAGTGTTGTGTAGGGGGCAATACATGAGTGTGCCAAAGAAGATTTAAGGTGTCTTGACTCAGATGGTTGCTGGAGTCAGTGAATCAGTCTAAGTTTAAATAATCAGCCTGGGCACACTGGCATCCGGAATGTAAGCTATATTTTGCTATCTACTGTATTTTTGTAGCAGTCTTGAAAGAGGCTTGCGTAGAAACATTGAGTCTGTGTATTTGTGTAAAACAAAGCTGCATTTAGTTCTTGTTTGTTTCCATTCATTTGTCTTGTTGATATTCTAGGAAATTAATACGGCAATACATATAAGGTAATACTGCGTGAAACGAAACAACAATAGTACTTACGTAAAACACAGGTTTTAGAACGTTCCACTTAGACACGACGGACTATCACTAAAACTAGGGAGTTATGATGTACGTGTCTAAAAGGAACATTCTAAAAACCTGAGTTTTACGTAAGTACTAAAGGAAATTAATGTGCGCGCAAGTTCTGGACATGACAATTTAGGAATCAAACAAGCAAGAGATATGGCTAAATATTATTCTGAATACTTTCTGGAAAATAGAAAGAAAAAATTATGAAAAAAACTTGTTTTTCTTCTTCTGCGTTCATTCTCAAATACCTGCAGATTAGCAGGATGTGTTCCTGAGAACTGAATGTATCATGGTTCACAGAGGAGCTGTATTATTTGCGTCTTTCTACCAGACAGATCTGACTTCAGATTGGCTACTGGGTTACTTTACCCTATACAAGATGTGGGCCAACTTCTTCCCAAAACAGCCTTACTCGCCTCTTATGGCATGCATGGAAGATAAACAGTGTTGCTATTCTTTGCTTCTCTTTCAGGCCACGGCAATACACGGACAAAATATTTTGTGAGTCTGTAACCTTGAACAGACTGTACGAACAACGTGTCAAAATGATATTGTTAAACACGATTGTGATGCATGTAGCCAGAGAGGACTAGTAAACTAACACAGAGTGGGTGCTTTCAGGTAAACTAACTCAGAGTGGGTGCTTTCAGGTAAACTAACTCAGAGTGGGTACTTTGAGTTCCTGCAGACTAAATATTATCTTGATTAAATCCTTGCGCATCTGAATGATAATTCAATGTGGATGGAGGATGATCTGTAGAAAGTATCATGCAATGGGTGAAATTAATAGGCAAGACAGCTGGAATTTAGCACAATCGTCTGGTATGTTGTTGGAGCCCTTGAATGATTACGAATTTGTCACGCGTGTTATTTGTTTTATGTCGTGAAGTTTGACTTTAAGATTGATTAGTTAGTGGTTTTTTTTTGGTGTTGCTGGTCATGCCCTTTGACCAAATGCCATTGTGTGATATATGCATGTTTTGTGGGAAGAGCACCTGTTTTTTTTTCAATATCAGTTCAAGGAGGGAGCAACATTTTTCTATTATCCAGCGCTGTACATTCAAATGCTGCCCGTCCATCACACGTCTGATGACCATTTGTTACATCCGCTTTTGAAATTCAGTTACAGATGTGTCCTTACATATCAGTTCGAAGATCCCGCCGAAGACGGATGTGTCTGGCCACTGGCGGAAATAACACGGTGATAATAATGTCCACTGCATAATAATGTTGATCACGCGATCTATGCAACGTGTAGTGACATATTTGAATTAGTTCAAGTTTACAATGTATACAATTTAAAGTTTACACTTCTCTGTAGCGAAGTGGTACAGAGCGCGTCTGTGACGGCCAAGGTACCGAGTTAGATCCCCGCCACAAGCAATTGTGCATCCGAACCGTTCAGAAAGCAATGGTAAACTACTGAACGTACTTATATTGCCTAGAAAATCACCACAGCCAACAAATGATGGGTTGATAGCTAAGATAAAGGATATGCTACCAATTTTATTTTTTTACAATGAACTTTTTTTCTAGAACTTAAACCGTTTTCTATATCTTTCTTTCTAACAAACATGAATTATTTAACACACTCTTTGCTGTTGACACCAGTGAAACATCATTTCTACAACATCTTCGATGGCGAATCTAAATTTTACGTTAAATTTTCGAGACCTAATCTTCAGGTATACCATGTGAAAACTAACGCGTGTTTGGATTGAACTATTTTCAATGTGGATATATCTTTCTCGGTGATACTACACTTAAAAATTAACAAGTGACACAGAAAGTAGTTGTTTCACTTGTACACTAATTAACTGTTTAAATTCACACTTCTGTGTACACAGTCTCATGTGTAACATCACTCTTCATTAGCATGAACAGTTTTACGTGCACACAAACTACCTGTTGTAACTTCACACTTCATTAGCAAAAGCAGTTTTATGTGTACACCAATTGCCTGTTATAATTACATACTACATTAGCATACAAAGATTCAAGTGTACGTTATTTGCAATATTTAAAAAAAAAAAATAAACAACATCACAAAGTGACGACTAAATTATGTACAGGAAATACAAATTTTGTATTCTACGTCCCAGAATAGGAGAATCAACTGCGAAGCCACATGTATACAAAATTCAAGATTGGCAATACACCTATGTGTACAACTGGACAGACACCTTAGGCAGCAGCGCATATTCTTCGAGAATGCCCAGACTATGACATGCTGAAACAAATACACTGGCACAGAGGCACAACAGTGGAAGAGAAACTCAACGTATCTCTGTAAAAGTTTTAAAAAAACAGTTAAGTTTAAAGAAGGAACAAACTTCCGTTATACGCACATTTCAATCGAACTAAAGAAGATGAATGTACCTTTTTTCAGTACATATTGGTATCGCCTCTCATGGTACTTAATCATGATCCGAAAATATTTCTAAATTACCAAACACTCGGTTTTGAAATAAACACTCCCCCAAAGACATATATATCGGACCATTGGCGCAAATAAAACGGGGACACAACTCATTTACATTTTCTGGACTACATCCTGCTGGAAATCTAGTTGGGCTATTGTCCGGCTACAAGAGAGATCCATTGGGAATTTGAGAATGAACGCTGATGAAGAAGAAATAAACACAAATTAACAGCAACAGAAAAAGTTTGATAACGCAACTTTAACCTTTTCATAAATGTGTGCCACCATGTAGGGGGATTAAACCTTCTTTGTGTCAAGGTTTTATTTTATTGTTGCATAATAGTCTGGGACTAGATGTAACTGCATTGTACGTGTAACATTATATAAATGTATATTCATCATTGATTGGGAACCAGCATTACTGAACACGGTGAATTCACATACATATTCTGCCTGCCATTCTATCATCCATTTACGAATATATGAGATCAGCGTCTCAGTTATTTCTTGGTTGTGAGTTCTTCTAATTTTTCCAGAAAGAACTCATGCCTCCTCTGTATCTGGTCATTTCTAGTTCTATTATTCTCAGAACATATACATTGTTTTTTTCAGCTATTACCCCTTCATTATTTTATTGGTTTACATCAATGACCTATTGCCGAATTAACACATGGGATCAAAGTGACAATGTATGCTGACGACCTGGTGATCTGGTGCACGGAAGAACATGTGACAGTGGCCACTAAATAAATACACAGTGCTAATGATGCTTTAACCCTATGGGCAAATAGATGGTGCGTCAGCATTAACACAGATAAATGTAGAACTATACTCCTTAACTTCTCACCAAAACAAAATGCTGGTGTAATCAAGATATATGGGGAACTTTTGAAAGCAGACAAACAACCATCATACCTCGGAGTTTGTTTTCATGATAAGCTGACATGAAAGCAACACATAAATAAAGCAACAACAAAAGCCAGGAGGAAGTTAGCTATCCTGAGAAAAATAAGTGGAACGACATGCGGAGCTAGTGGTTATATATACTCCGTAAAGTTTACTAGCAAGGCATAAGACCACACCAGGAATATGTTTCAGCTGCGTGGTGTCTTGCATCAAACACCACATAACAGGATCTAAATAAAGTGCAAAACCAATCGCTTAGGATAATGCTGGGAGCAATGAAATCAACACCAATAGTAGAGATACAGAAAATGAGGAGAACGCAAACACTTGGAGAGCACAGAGTACTAATGTGTGTGTTCGTCCATCACAAGTGATGATGACCATATTTACATCAACTTTTGAAATTTCATTTAGAATTATGACCGTGCATAATAGTTCGTAAATAGCTAATGAGCCATATTCGAGCTGTAAATGTTCTTGGGCAGTTCGGACATGGAATGACTACTGTAGGCGAATTTTGGTCTATCTGTGACTTTCTAGCTACTCTCTGCTGTTGGGCTGCAGCATTTCTCCTCTTTTCACAAGGTGATGAGCTCTTTTTGACCGTAGAGCGCCATGTAGATCTATTTCGTGCAAATTCTTCCCATGTGTCGTGGTCTATCTCAAACGCTTTCAGTGAGGTCTTTAACGAGTCCTTGTAGCGCTTCTTTTGGCCACATTGAGATCGTTTACCCTTCTCCAGCTCACCATAGAGAAGTATCATTGGCAGGCAATAGTCTGGCAGACGTAACAAATGACATGCCCAACGAATTTGTGTCTGCATCAGGATAGTGTCGATGCAGGGGATACCAGATCTGTCAAGAACAGTGGTATCCGAAATCTTGTCTTGCCATCTGATGTTCATGCCTTTGTGAAAATTACCAGCACCGTGTATTTTGATTAAAAGTGAGGAGGAGTTGTGAAAAGCGTCGAGCTCACTCTCTTGTCGGACCTCATTAACGCCTTTACTAATACAAAGGTACTAATACACAAAGGTACTAATACACAAAGGTACTAATACACAAAGGTACTAATACACAAAGGTACTAATACAAGCGAGAATGATTCAGTGTATGCCAGTCATCCACTAAAGGAAATATTCCAAAGTCTAGCAATGGAGCGACTGAAAAGAAACAGCTTTATCCAGAGAGCTGAGCAAATCCGTAGACAACTGACAGGCCTACCAGAACATGACAGCCCCTTAAGGTCTGTACCAGGACAAACCTCTTGGAGTGAAAGGCATGAAATACCAATATACATTCAGACCTAAGTGAAAGAAATACTATGCGAGGACGAACAGAACAGTGTGCAGCGAAGGACAATCATTCTCAGTTTACTGCAACATGAATATGCACAAGCCATATGGACAGAGTATACACAGATGGGTCAGCACATAACAATTATGATGTAGAAATCCAGGCAATTAGGGTGGCAACTGAAATACTGCTAAATTCCAACCCTGGCTCACAGCCCATGGTATGCATGACAGATACAATGTCAGTGCTTCAAGCTCTTCAGTCTGGAAAACTAACAGACTTACAAAAACTACTTAATGAACTGTCTTACCTGTATAGGGTATCCGTGCAGGGGATACTCTCTCACTGTGGAATACCAGGAAATGAAAAAGCAGACCAACTGGCTAAGGAAGGCACTGTAAATGAACAACCATATGCACCGATCACCTACCATAAGAAGAAACATATGATCAAGTCAATAAAAAGCCACAAACATCAACACATGATGACTATCACATTATGAATAGATCAGAACAAGTTGCAGGTCTACGCTCAGAGCGGGAGACAACCTATTCCGTCGTCACATGTACACAAAGTTCAAGATTGGCAACACGGCCATGTGTACACGTGAATAGGCAGCACAGAGGTCCAAAAGTATACTTCAAGAGTGTTATGAGTATGAAACGCTGAGGCAGACATATTAGCCAGAAGAAACAACACTAGAATCAAAGCTCAATGGAACACTGTATGAACTACAAAGGACAGTGAGTTTTATTAAGGAGACATAATTACAGATATAGACATGTTTCAAGTGAACGAAAGAAGAAGAAGAAACCATTTTGTAGAGACGCTGTGTGATATCAGCAAGCAAGAACTATTCTGGAGAGGCACATAAGGCAATTATAAATTGTATTTCACCAGGTGTTGCCATTTGCTCGTGGCGACATATTCATTTGATGTTTGTTAATGTGTGACTACTATAGTGACAGAAGAAATTAATTGTACAGTAAAATAGATTGTGAGGCTTATATGTTACATAAGCGTAATGCAAATTTTCTGGATTTGCTATAGACGTATTTATAACTAAATAACTGTATTGGTACATGTACGAGGAACTGGTGTTTGAAAATCAATTTTGTGCATGCTTCACAAAAGTGCTTACCTATAATATACTTGATTCTTGATCGCTAGTTAGTTAGTCGTCGGATCATCGTCACTGCAAACTAGACACGTCCATAGTTGCTACGATCTCTCCTTGAGTGTATCCGCCATTACACTTCTGCTGACAGTACCGGTCCTATGCTGGTTGATCATCATTCTTCTGCGTCCTCCAAAAAGTTCACTTCTAGCAACAACGCATTTCAATCCCTGATCTTTAATCCTAGCCATTGAAAAGGAATCATCATCCACATTAGTCCCACTCTCGCGTGCTATATCTCTTAAGGAGTTCAAAACAACAGCGCGATCACAATTGCACATGATGCCAGTTGATCCACTCTTTCATTGCCTCGAACACTCACATGTCCCGGTACGAAAATAAATATAACCACTTTCAGCTTCGCCTTTCTCGAGGCCTCAATCCACTATTCGCGAACGAGATCCACTTGTAACTTCCTAATCATACTCATAAAGTCACTCAAGATGCAGACCTGTGTTACCTTCTGTGTGCATACCCACTCAAATGCCCTGGTCACCGCCATAGTCTCCATGGTCATACTACTCGTAGTGACCGCAAGGGCACTACTCTCCTCCTTGATCGTTTTACCTGCACACTGAGCTGTGAAGGTTCAAGCACTGCGAACATGTCTAATCACAAATCTATCAGTGTATATGATCACATCCCCCTCTTTGGTATTCACACTGACCAAAGCCTGCACTTCTTTCTCCACAGCTGTGGGACACCATTCTCTGCTAAGTGATATTACTACTCTCAAACAAGTTTCGAAATCTATGGGTAGACGTATCCATTCCGCACCTGCTGCCACATCCTGCAATCTGCACACACTTTGAATGACATCCTCAGCACGTCCCATCCACGGCTTCTCTTAAGTCTGCTGCCTTTAACTTTCCGTATTTCGGAATGCAACGGGTGTTCCTTATCTGCATATATTTGAAGTTACGCCCGGGCACGGCAATACTGTAATATGTGCTCAGCTGTTGGACAGTCAAGTAGGTATCGCATAGCTCTTGTCGATGTGTCTTGTGCATCCCAGTATGATACACATTGCTGTATTCTGGATTCTATCCAGTCTTCCGATCTGACTTTGGCTGAGAGTCATAATTGCCAGTGCATATTCCACCACAGCCACAACCAAGCCCTGGTACAAAAGAAATAGCAACCTCTGCTCACACTGCGCAGCAGCCATAACCTTCATTGCTGCTAAGCCTTTTCCTGCCCTTGTGATAACTTGGTCAACATGTTCCCTGAAACCCAGACTTCTTGATTGTGTTTTCCATAAAGCATTTATATTGACTCTATCGAATGCTTTTTCCTGGTCTAATGAATATTGTGTTTAGTTCTTGATCATATTCTAGTGTAGTGTTCTTCCACTTAGGTGTCTCATATAAGATACATCAGCTGTACAACTTACTCCTCTCCTGAATCCAAACTGGGATGAGCTCAATTGTGGGTCTGTGATGTATCTTAGATGTATTTTTCTGAAGGTGAAGCTGTAGGGCAACCGTGAGGACCTCCTGCTGGCGACTGAATTCGTGGAGGTGGTCCATCTTCCTGTATAGACTTATGATCATAGAAGAAGAAAGAAGAAGATGTATTTCCAATATTTTTGGTTTGTATTTTTCCTCTCTGGTTTCGTAGGGAGATACCTCTGTATGATTCACATTCTCTTTTGTTTCCTTTGTTCTTCCACATTGGTACTATTATTGAGTTTTGCTAGTCTTTTGGTACTCTTCTTTATTCCCATGCTATTTGGAATAGTCTGGCTAGCCATTTCATCCTTGTTTAATTATATGCTCTTATCGCTTTGTTAGTTATAGCATCAGCTCCGAGTGATTTGTTACTAGTGTTAGATTTTACCACAGCTTCTATTTCTTGGTTTAGTATGTCAGGTTCTGTAATGTCTAGGTTTGTTGTAATTTAATTATACTCTATTGTTGGGATTGTATTACTTAAAAATGTTCTTTCCATCATTCTTTCCTACCTAGGCTATTCAGTATCATTTATGAGTATGATGGGGTGGTAGCTTTCGTTTCTTACTCTCATGGATTTGATACTTTTGAAAAATACTCGAGGTATTGTCTTGCTAATTTCAGCTAAATATATCCCATATTTATTCCACGAGTTTGTGCTTCTTTTATTATGCGCTTAGTGTTAATCCTTGCGTGTCTATATTGTAGGTAGTGTTCTTGTTATTTAGATTTTAGCCATGTTTTGAAACACAGTTTCTTTGTTGAAATAATCCTCATTATTTCATTACTCCACCATTCAATTAGTTATTTTTATATTGTGTTTCCGTTCGCCGCATATATTTTGATGTTACTCAACATTGCATCTTTTAAAGTGTCCCATTGATTTCAGTCTTTTTTGTAATATTATAAATGCTTGTGTCATTTTATAAATATGATTTTTATTTCTTTTTGTGGCATCTTCAAGTATTTTAGAATTTAGAACAGGTTCTTTCCAGTGTATTTTCTCTTTCGTTTCTGTTGTTTCCATGGCTTTGGAACTTTTCTTCGTTATAATAGGTCTATGAAATGAATCTATACAAATGTGTGAGAATGCTCTTGCGTCAGTTATGTATTGTTTTTACAGATTTCCTACACGTATATAATCAGATTGAGATCATTGCTATAAATTGTTCTATTTATACTAAGACTTTATGTGACATCTCTGCCTAAGTTGAAAGAACGTGTTCGTTAAAGACTAATCAGTCAATGTTCTAAAAATAAGTTAATAATTCCTTCTTTGTTGCTGTTTCTTTAGGTTGTTTAGCCCCCATAGTTGCCTAAATAGTGTTCACGGTTAGATGATTTCTTCCCTATTCTGTCTTTGCAATCACCCATGATGAACAACTCGCCTGTGTTGTTAATCCTGTTTAGGACATCATCATCATTAAGTGCCGTCCCCGCAACGAAGGTTGGCTGCAACGGATCTCCAAAATCCCTTGTCTCTTGTCTTGGTGGTGCATTCTGCTATACTGTAACCTGTGAATCGTGTGATGTTACTCTCCCACTTGTATCTCTGCCTACCTCTTGCTCGCCTCCCTTTGACTTTGCCCTCAAGTAAGGTCTTCAAATAGGTGTCATGTCTTTTAATGTGACCAAAATATTTTATTTGCCTGATATGTATTTCTCTTAGTAGTTCTTTCTTCATATTAGGTGTCTTTAGCACCTCTTTGTTTGTTTTATTCTCTTTCCGTGATGTTCTCCCTATTCTTCTATATACCCACATCTGAAAGGCATCAATTATGTCTTCTAATTGTTTATTTAGTGTCCATGTTTCTGAGCCATGCATTAATTTAGAGTAGATATAGCATTTTATAATTCTCATTTTTAACTTGTTTGTAATTTGTTTACATGTTAATATTTTCCTCATGTAAATGAAGGTACTTTTAGCTATTCCTATTTACCTTTTAACTTCTATTTCACATCTGCCATAATTTGTGACTATGTGTCCAAGATATTGATCATGCTTTACTTGTTGTAGTTTCTCTCCATGTATGTTTGTGTTTAGCTCTTGTTCTTCTGTGTCTTTGCTGATTATCATGGTTTTTGTTTTTTGGATATTTATATCCAGCCCATATTCATTACTTGATTTATTGACTTGGTCTATTAGTCTTTGTAGTTCATGTTCACTTTCTGCCAAAAGAAAAGTGTCATCTGCATATCTAAGGTTTTTTATTTAGGACATCAGATAGTGTATTAAAAATGCAGTTTTGTTTCTCTTATTATTATTATTATTATTATCGTTGCATGGCGTATGAACTTGTAATAATCCGTCTAGAGTGGTCATTCCATGCCCAAGCTGTTCAAGGACATTTACAGCTCGAAAAAAGCTTATTAGCCATCTACGAACTCATAATGAAGGGCATAACACTAAATGAATTTTCAAAAGTGGATGTAACAAATTGCCATAATCACTTGTGATGGACGAACAAAAACAACACACTAATGTGACTGTTCTTTCATTCTCTATTAATTGTATTCATATTATTCTTTCTGATGTATATTCTTTAATGATCAGAATACTACCGTTCTCTATTATTGTTTATAAGCCAACCTTCTTTCGCTTTCAGAATACTACCGTTCTCTATTATTGTTTATAAGCCAACACTCTTTCGCTTTCAGAATACTACCGTTCTTTATTATTGTTTATAAGCCAACCCTCTTTCGCTTTCAGAATACTACCGTTCTCTATTATTGTTTATATGCCAACCCTCTTTCGCTTTCAGAATACTACCGTTCTCTATTATTGTTTATAAGCCAACCCTCTTTCGCTTTCATTATTTGTAAACTTCCTTGAATTGTGGTTTCGCTTAAATGTACATGATATTCTCATAATCTTCATGATTTCTTTGATATTTAGCAAATCTGTTTTCTTCTTTAAAGATAACGCCGCACTTAGAAATTATCGTTACAGAGTGATAGTATGTTACCTGTAATCCCAATAAAAAATGGATTCATTGACTTGGACTATCAGTTTTAGTCAAGAAAAATTATGCACCAGAGCTATGCGGTTTATAGAAAATTCATACATGTCAAGTTACGCATGTTCTGTATTTTGTGCACAATATACTCAGAATTCATTGAATATGTCTATAATGTTCTGCCTTATTGACATTGTGTCCAGATCTCTGGTTGAGAGATGATAAATGAGTCTGAGAGAGCAAAGATCGACGTTAGTTGAAGGAAGCTGTATACCCTATCCGTTAAGAAAACAACAACAACCTACTACACGTAAATATTGTCTAGAAAATCGCTGCGGCCAACAAATGCTGAGTTGACACTTCGCTCTCAATAATATATGCCACAGATGTAAAAGAACAAATTCAGATATAGTCAAAACACTCATCATGAAGTACCGTCTCCGCAATGAAGGTTGGCTGTGGCAGATTTACAACATCCCTGTATCTTGTCTTAGTGTTGCACTCTGCTAGACCGTGACATGTCCATCTATCGATGCTACGCTCCTACTTGTATCTTTGTTTCCCTCTTGCTCACCTCCATTAGACTTTACCCTCAAGTAATGTCTTCAACCAGGTGATAACAAAACGATAGTACAGGTCAATGAATCCATTTTTATTGTCTTTTAATATGTCCAAAGTATTTAATTTGTTTGATCTTTATTTCCTTCAATAATTCTTTCTTCACACGAAGTTTTGTTAGAATCTCTTTGTTGGTTTTATTCTCTTTCAATGATGTTCTCCCTATTCTTCTAAATATCCACATCTCAAAGGCATCAATTCTATCTTCTAATTACTTTTTCATTGTCCTTGTTTCTGAACCATATATTAATATAGAATAGATGTAGCATCTTATAATTTTCCTTTTCTAACTTGTGTGTAATTTGTTTAGATGTTTATATTTCCCTCATGTCATTGAAAATACTTTTAGCCGTTCCGATTATCTTTTTAACCTATGTTTGACCTCTGCAATACTTTGTGATATTTGCCCGAGATATTAATATTGCTCTACTTGTTGTAGTTTCTCTCCATATATTTTTTTATGTTTAGCACAAGTTCTTCTGTTACTTTGTTGATTACTATGGGTGTTTTTTTAATGTTTATATCTAGTCCATACTCTTTACTTGATTTATCGGCTTAATATATTAGCCTTTGTAGATACTTTTCACAAAGTCAACGGAATTTGGACAAAATTTGTAATCAAAATACTATTTATGCAGAATTTTGACCAAATTTGAGTATGAAATACACAATTTATTTATTTGGATGTATGCTGAAATACATGATGATCATTTCGGCAGTTAGCAGATAAGTTATTGCTCACAGAAAAAGTGAAAACATAAGTTTTTTCTCATAGAGAAAGTTAAAATATTACTCTCTAGGTTAAAACTAGTGTTAAATGAATGATGTCTAGTGAGCCGTATCGCATTTGTTACTCTTTGGCTTAAAATAAGTTTGGTAGCTTACACCTGGGACAGTGTGATCGTGCCATTAAACAAATGTTGGGTATCTGAAATAAGCGTATGCAGACTGTTTCATGGATGAATGCAGATACCCTTCATTGTCTTTGGCTCATGTCTCATTATCATTACCTCCCATACAGTTGTTAAAGATAATATAACATGAATTATGACTCCGATCCTTTCATCCACTTCCTCTCGTCCACACAAAAAAACTCAAATAACGCAGGTAGATACAAAAGAGTGGGGATTATTTCTCAAACATTTATGCAGATATAGTTTATACAGGTATCATTATTGTGAAAGAAATGTTTGCCATATGCTGTGTTTGGACATAACCGACGCTTAGAATGGTAAATCCAAATGCAAAACTTGAATAAATAAATACTTGATGAGTTTGATGTCGCAATCAACCGTGTGATCTAGGTAGTTCTCAATTTTAATTCTCTGTTGGCCAATGAAAAATGATAATTCAGAAAGCAACGAAAAAGATTAGGACGTAATCCAGAAACAGGTGTTTTAACCTAACATTAACGTCGGATAGAACTCTTCTTTTCGTTTTACAACAGCAGTTTTCTATTTTAATAAACTGACTTCGACGATGGTTGCTAGTATTTTATAGTGGACAGTTATTGGTTTTTATAATTTGCCATAATCCTTCTAGCTGTAATGTATGTTGGCATAGCTGTCGTTTATAAGATATATTTTACAAGAAGTTAGTCACCAGTCTTGCATAATTATATATAATTATTTTATGTGAACGTGAAAGATGTGAATACTGGCTGTCATAAATGTAGTGCACGCGTATTAACCAAACGAATAAACATTAATAAACAACGCATCAAAGAATATTCAAAATCAAATACACTGAAATGATAATATATTGAAAATAAAATAGGAATATATATATATATATTCCTATATATATATGCACTACATTTATTTTAATGTTTTCAACAGTTGTGCATCGATAAACGATTCAGTAAAGTTAAAAGTAGGTGAAATGAAAAGCAAACAAGTGCAGAATATAGAGCTTGCAGGCAACGTCAGCAATGTTTGATGACCAGACGTATCCGTGTTTTTCAAAGGTTGGAGACAAAAAAAACATAATCAAAGCGACAAAG
Organism: Meghimatium bilineatum; assembly: GCA_034231615.1. Lineage (NCBI taxonomy): Eukaryota > Metazoa > Mollusca > Gastropoda > Stylommatophora > Philomycidae > Meghimatium > Meghimatium bilineatum. Next base: position 38,125,008 of record CM067322.1, read on the forward strand.
ACGAAGTAAGGATCAGTCAAAATGTGTGACTATCAGCAGAAACCAATATTTGAACTGGATTCTAGACTAACCGGCGTTTTGGCACAATTTGTACTAATAAGAGCTCAACTGAGACCATCGATAATATAAGGCCTAATAATGGCTAATGAGATATCATAATCAAGTGCCCTTTCCGCAAACGATGGTTGGCTGCAACGAACCTCCAACGTCCTCTGTATCTCACTTTTCAAGATTGCAACCTGTACGACATTTGATGTTTTCCTCACACTTGTTACTCTGCCACCTCCTTGGTGTTTTCCTCACACTCGTATCTCTGCCACCTCCTTGGTGTTTTCCTCACACTTGTATCTCTGCCAACTCCTTGGTGTTTTCCTCTCACTCGTATCTCTGCCACCTCCTTGGTGTTTTCCTCTCACTCGTATCTCTGCCAACTCCTTGGTGTTTTCCTCTCACTCGTATCTCTGCCACCTCCTTGGTGTTTTCCTCTCACTTGTATCTCTGCCCAACTCTTTGATGGGAAGTGGGAAACAATCTTCTTAAACGACTCCTTTGTTTATTTTAACCGTGATTTGCATAGGCTGTCTACACAAAGTGTAATCGTTCAATGTTTAATATGCACAAAGTGTATCGTTCAAAGTGTATCAACGTATATGCACAAAGTGTATCTATCGTTCAATGTTTAATATGCTTACGCAGCAAAGTCTGTTTTAAAAAAATGTTGCTGTATTTGAGAGCTACTTAAGACTCACATATAGCTTTCTGCGGATGTCTGTCTTTTCTGTCTAGTACCCTGATCTCAACTAGTTTAGTGTAGTACAGTCCTAGCAGAATATATTCAGCTGAATATGTTGTGCTGCCTGCTCACATGGACACAAGGGTGTTGGAGCCATGCTTAATATATTTTAGTGGCTCTTTAGTCTGTTCTATTTTATTCTTATGCAGAAGATGATAACTTGCTCTGCTATGTCGAGATAGTGATAGTTGTTTTTTTGTGTGGTTATATTCGACTTTCATAATAGCTTTAATGAGAGTTCCCTTTTACACAAAGATCTTTTTGTTCATTTTTTGCTCTATCTTCTCTGATATTTGAACCGTGTGATCTTCTCTATCGTCTTTGTATTTCTTGGTATGTCGCAGTAGGGAGGTGCCCACTGTAATACTAACCTTCTTTGGATGCTCACTTCTTGCTTGGGATCCTTTAGATCTAGCAGTTTGTCACTACCAATGGGGTATAGGAAGGTCAGTGTATAAGCAAGAAACATCACCTGTTGACATTTGATTGCTTTGTTTTTAGTTATTTATGCAGCAATGTTTAGGGTGAGCACTTCCGCATAAAAATCACGTGAAATATTAAATGAGTCTTTAGAAGGGTATTTTACCATTAGTCAGTAGGTCTAACATAGTCAAAAGTCACGGTTCAGTTTCGTAGCCAGTAGTTGAAGAGGGATCTGTGTTTGTAATCTGTAAACTGTGTGTGTTTATAAATTCATATGCATTGTTTTCAACGCCATTTAACAAAATAAAAAAATAGTAAACTATGTTATTTATTACAAAAACTACGCGTTGTTTTATAATATCCATGACCTTTAGAAAATAGTTTTGCACTATTGCTGCTTCAAGTTATATGCACCATTACTATGCAATGGTTTATAGTATTTGGAGGGTTGTAATACTATCACAGTAACTGTTTGATAGTTTTCATTCAAATCCTCATGTTGTGCGAGTTATTTATCGTGCTGTTCCTATGAAAAACGGTTATTTATATGTAGAAATTTTACATATGAGTTTACACAGAAATATGCCATCTCAGTAGAAGTCTTTTTAAAACATAGGATATCACTTATTATTGGAGTCCTTGATTGGAAGTAGAGCAATGCGATGGAATTACGATTGAAATCGAATAGAAAAGGACAAATTAAAACAAAATTACATTATGTCAGAACATGTCAACAGCAGTGGGAAATTGATTCTTTATTACGATGCTTCAAGCTAAGTCTGGAGACTATAGGCGCTAGTGGCACTGAAGTGAATGGATTTTTCATAGATTGGGCATAAATACTATTCTCCCAAATGTAGGTCTGTATAAATAGCAATGGACAACATGTCAAGCCGCAGCATTATAAGTACAGAGGGAATTGTCAGAATTGCATCATACATAATATTCCGTGATTCTTCTTCTTCAGCGTTCATTCTCAAACTCCCGCTGGATATCTCTTGTAACAGGACAATGGTCCTACTAGATTTCCAGCAGGATGTAGTCCAGAGAATGGAAATGCGTTGTGTCGTTGTTTTATTTGCGCCAATGGCCCGACACATCCGTCTTCGGTGGGAGTTAATGATATGACGTTCATAAAATGTCCACTTTCGCAACATCTAATGAAAGCTAGAAATGTAACAGCTTGTGAGATTATAGAGACAAAACGACAAAAGTATCAGTATCATCATCAAGTGCCGTCTCCGCAACGAAGGATGGCTGCAACAGATCTCCAACATCTCCTGTCTCTTTGTTTTGGTGGTGTACTCTGCTAGACTGTAACCTGTCAATCTTGTGATATTGCTCTCCCATTTGTATTTGTCTACCTCTTGCTCACTTCCCTTTGACTTTACTCTCAAGTTAGGTCTTCAATAAGATGGCATGTGTATTAATGTGTCCAAAATATTTTATTTGCCTGATCTTTATTTCTCTTAGTAATTGAAATAAAGAAATTTTCTATTATTTGCTGATGATCAAAGTGTAATATACAAAGATGAGGAAACTTCGCAAAAGCACATCACTGAATTGTTGTTAGCATGTCAGAAGTAGAACATGAAAATTAATGTACAAAAAACATAAGTTATGAAAATTAGCAAGTCTTCAACACCAATGAATATAACAATAGATAACACCAAAGTGAAACAAGCCAAAGAATTTAAATATCTAGGCAGCATTTTTTTCCGAAGATGGAAGACTAGACAGAGAAATAGAAACTAGGTGCCAGAAAGCAAACACAGTGACTTACCAACTTTCACCATTACTTCTTCATCCAAAGATCAAGATATAAATTAAAAAACAAATAATATCTACAATATTTATACCAACACTGTGCTACCAATGTCATTCATGGTCTTTAACAGCTTCGCAGCAAAGAAAAATCGTCACATGTGAAATGAAGTGTATGAGGAAAGCTGCAATGGTTATCAAACTAGATAAAATAAGAAATTAAGAAATTAAGAAAAGAGTTGGTATAATATCATGTATCGAACATATTGAGAGACAGCAAGTAAAATGGTTTGGTCACCTTATGAGAATGAAGCTAAACCAAATACCAATAATAGCATACAATACAAGAATATCCGGGTGTAAAGCTAAAGGTAGACCAAGAAAACGGAGGATAGAAAACATTAAGATAACCTTGAACAAACATGGACTAAAAGCTACCTCGGCGACACATCTGGCCTTGGAACGACAGCTTAAGATACCACCCCTACGCTTAACGGCAAGTGTGAATGTGATCAACAATCATTCACCTTGGGATAGACAATAGACAATAGATAGTAATTCTTTCTTCATATTAAGTGTTTTTAGCTCGTCTTTATTTGTTTCTTCTCTTGCCATGAAGTTCTCCCTATTCTCCTATGTACCCATATCTCAAAGGCATCAATTATGTATTCTAATTGTTTATTTAGTGTCCATGTTTCTGAGCCATACATTAATATAGAATAGATACGGATATTATGTTATGTGTTTGTTGTTACTGAGGATATTTCAATACCTGTACGGGATGTTTGTTGTTGTTGTAATAGTCCGTGTCTCGATTAATCCGTTCGGGTGACTTTGTGTGCACGATTTGAATGGCTTGATGAAATCGCATCTTTTTTTGGAGATGCGGTTAGTCAAGTACTGAAGAACGCGTGTGCAATTGTTGCTAGGCGATTTGGTGCCGTAGAACGGACTGGTTCAATTCCCGTTAGTTTCAAGAATTATTAATATAGAATAGATGTAGCATTTTATAATTCTCATTTTTAACTTGTTTGTAATTTGTTTAGATGTTATTATTTTCCTCATGTCATTAAAAGTACTTTTAGCCATTCCTATTCTCCTTTTAACTTCTGTTTCATATCTGCTTTCATTTGTGACTATGTGTCCAAGATATATTGATAATGTTTTACCTGTTGCAGTTATTCTCCATGTGTATTTATGTTTAGCTCTTGTTCTTCTGTGTCTTTGCTGATTATCACGGTTTTTGTTTTTCGGAATTTTATATCCAGTCCACATTCACTATTTGATTTATTGACTTGATCTATTAGTCTTTGTAGTTCATGTTCACTTTCTGCTAAAAGAACAGTGTCATCTATATATCTCAGGTTGTTTATTATTTTCCCATTGATCTTGATTCCTAGAATTTCCTCTATATCTTTCAAGATATTATCTGTGTAGATTTTGAATAGGCTATGAGCTAAAATGCAGCCTTGTCTTACCCCTCTTCTTATTTCTAGGTATGGTGCGTAGCTGTTTTCACACCTTATTGCTGCAGTCTGTTCCCAGTATATATTTCTAATCAGACTAATGTCTTTTCCATCTTTGCCTATTTCTTGAAGTCCTTTATTAATTTTTCATGTTGGACAAATAATGGAGGACACTGAACCTGGGTAGAGGAGAAAGGGTAGATGAAGAAGACGATGAACTGACGACATTAACGATAACATGAATACGTCGTTGGAAAATGCAAGCTGCATGGTCCAAGATATAAGGTTTCAGTGAATTCATTGGGAAGACAACGTTCTGGAGAGAATACGTCACTAGACATACATAGGTATACCTTTAGTTTCAACAAATTACTTATGCTTTCCCTGGTCATGCACAGGCAATTGAGAAAGTTGATAGACTTGCTGAAAAGAAAGTGGTAGGTTCCCATATTATTTGCAGAAGATAATTATTTCATTCTCTATATAAGCATTATATGGATGAGGGAAAAATATAAATTTTTATAGAGAAGCCATATATCAATAACGTTACAACTGGTGATGAAACACGTCGTGCTTCTTATGGATTCAGTTTCTAATCCTCTACGCCCACTCGCCATCTAACTCTCACATGCGGATTTCAAAAGTAAAGGGTCACATTCTGTTAGAAACCTCGATACAAAAACCAAAGCTAAGTCAGAAGACACTGGTCATCCTGTACTATTTGTCAGTCGTCTCGACCTCTTGCCATAGATGTCAAATCTGTGAGAGACTGAGATTGATGGTTAGCACATGTTCTCCTAACTTTAATGTGACGAAGCTTGAATTCAAATACATCACCAGCTACAGTCTTGATTACTTACACAGCGTAAGATTATATGCCAGATTTTGATTTCTTAGTCACCTCCACACACCCTAGAGATATACAAGAACACACATTTGAAACTGTTACAACCATAGCATGCAATGGATGACATCAAATGAATGATGACAAAATTAGGATTTTCGAAAGGAATTTAAGAAACAAGCTTAACGAATCGTCGATAGCTTTATATTTGTGGTGTGAACGTTATGCTTCCCATGAATTGAGTTTCTCAATATCTGAGCCATTTCACAATCTAGCTCTCACGTTTGGATTTCATTAACTGTAACATGTGAAGCGGCCACAATTTAAGAGAGATTATCGAATGGTCTAGGGTGAAGTTGAGGATTAGCGCAACTTCTAATTCGAATGTGAACATGTTTGTATTCTTATACATCTCCAGCTACAGTTTCTGCCACTTACGAAGGGAATTTTATGAAAGACTAAAGATGCCTTCTTATCCCAGAGCGATACAACATCAAACTCTGATACTGTTCTGAATGAATGACTATTGTATATTAAATTACCAGAATATTTTCTATGGAAGACTTCATTTATATTTAGAATATATCTGTATATTCCTATGTGATAATTTTAAACCTCTGTTACACATGATGTCAAAGCGCTGACAGCACTTGTTATCTCAGATCTGTTTTAATTACAAAATTGAAATTATGCATAAAGAAAATTCATACATGTATATTTACTCCAAGACAACGCCTGGTCTTAAAGCTAGTATATGTATGTATTTATGTATGAATATATATATATATATATATATGGGACATTGGATACATTTTTCATTTAAGGTAAAACTAGATGAAAAACTGATGTCAATTCATAGTGTAATTAAATCCTCATTCTCATCAGAATCGAAGCCTTAGCGGTTGTTCGAGAAAATATGGAAACTTTCACAATCATTTTCACAATTCAGTGTCGTTTTCTTGAGAGACGGCAACGGACAATTCTGTCGGGTTGGTTGGTTGCTGATCCAGCGGTCCATGGGCTCATGCTGTTTGACACAATGCCATTAAAATGACATAATATTGCTGGGAAGTAACAATTCTGTCAAGTAGACTATGAGCTGTTGTAAAGAAAATGCAATAGGGACTCTAAATAAGAAACAATTTTGTTACAGAAATGCTTAAGTAGTCATTATACAAAGATAACTCAAAGAAACTGTACTACAGCAAACGATGTGGGATAAATTTGGAAATGGTTTGGTGAGGTGTAGAATCATTACACTTTGCTGAAATTACTAACGACATTTTTCATTAAAAAGAAAAAGATAAAACTCCGAGTAAGACTGTGTCATTAATTAATTTATTCAATAATTAAGTGCCGTCTACGCAACGAAGGTTGGCTGCAAATGACCTTCAACAACGCCAGTCTCTTACATTGGTGTTTCACTCTGCCAGACTGCAACCTGTCCATCTCGTGATCTTTCCTTCCCACTTGTATCTCTAATTCTTGTTTCTTATACTTGTCGGTGAATTGTTAGTTTTATTTCCATATTCTCAGACTTGTTTCTTATACCCTGCTGTGAATTATTAGTTTCATCTCCATACTCTCATACTTGTTTGTATGAAAGGATCCATCAGCTATTGTATATCCTAAATGACTGTTTGACTCAATGTGCCTGATAGGGGCGAAATCGCGAACTCAGCAGTCTTCTACTTGAGAGATATCTGTGTTATAACATTCTTAAAATCTCCAAACATGCTGCAGATTAAAATGTTGATTTCCTACAGACTCTACTGACATATTGGGCCGTAGATACTTCTTCAGTAAAAGAAGGGGGTTTACCTAAAACAAACATCCATTCGCCATGTTTGTATGTAATCCCTTCATTATCATGCTATTGTAATGGCCTCTTTTGTTGAAATCGTATAAAGGGGAGGGTGAGGGGTCTTTGGGGTTCACACGCCTTTTGGCTAAACTCCCAGCACTAAAAATCATGTTTTGAAGTCCTAAGGAATGGGGACTAAGTAAACCGCTCGTAGGAAATAATGGAGAGTTCTAAGAAGAAGCATGTAAACATCAAACATAAACAAACCATAGAATTGTGTACAATAAACATCTGTGGCCTACGAAATAAAGAAGAAAATCTTATAGACACAAACAGCACACAGGAAGGCCATCTCCAGAGCTCTTCTATCACCTGACGCCGCAAGACAAAGAATGGCCAGAGCGAATATGGAAATGGCTTGTCGAGGCACAATTGTCGGAATAATAATAGACATAATCAGAAATGAAAACATCAGAAGACTAACACACACAATGTCAATCCTGAATTACATCAGACGACAACAGATTAAGTGGTTCTCACATGCTTCCAGATTACCGTCAGTTAGTGCTCCTAAAAAGGCATTCCTATACAGACATGATGGATACAAAGCCAGGGGCTACCATGCGAAAGATGGATCCCATAAATAAAATAATCAATGAAAACAAACAGATATGAGCAACACAAAAATCTATATCCAGAGAACTATTCTATCCTTAACACTGCAAGACATACAGGGGAAAAATGAGAAAAGAAAGAAGAAGAAGGAGAATTCGGGGGGGGGGATAAATCCCAGAGCGGGGATCAACCCCTCTCTCCTTATGTATGGACTTGTTGTCATGGACATTTGAAGCAAGCAAGGCTATATCATATATTGTAATGTGAGAGTAGTCTACCACACATTTTAAGCAAGCAATGCTAAATCGTATATTGTAATGTGAGGGTAGTCTACCACACATTTTAACCAAGCATTTCTACATCATATATTATAGTGTGGGGATGAGTCGCCCACACATACGATCTTCTTCTTCACATATTTCGACATGGATGAAAGGTGGCAGTGGTATTATTATTTGCTCTCTTTTAGATCCACGATAACACAGATCTTGATACAGGTAAAACATGTCGAGCAACAACGTGTTACATGACTCTTCAAAGTAACAGATGCTTTTGTAAGTAGCATGTCATTATTGAAATTTATGCAGTCAGCTATTTGTTGCATATGCATTGATCCTTTAGGGGAAATTAATGTAACAGTTGAGCAAACGAGTAAATGTGCATGAATACTGGTGCGAGTTCAGTCGGTAAAAAAAATATCTTGATTACTATGAATATACAGATAAAAACAAATAACATATAGGAGAAACATGACATTAATGAGGCAATAGAGATAGTGAAGCATGAAACAAAGATTGTACATGATGGATTATTTACACACACACACATACACACACACACACCCCCCCTCACACACACACACATATATATATGTACATCTATATACATACATACTCATGCATGCACACTCACACGCGCACGCACACACATATACACACGCACGCACATATTTCTGTCCAGTTCCCTGTAGAACATTGGACAGGAATATATATATATATATATACCTGAGAAAACGTAATCAACATAAATATATACATATATAAATACACTCATACATTGTTATTGTCATTTGACGTATTCTCTTCAGAACGTTGTCTTTCCAATTAACTTCCTGAGTCTCCCTGTTTTTGGGCATGCGACTTGCATTTTCCAACAACGCATTCATTTTATCTTAAAGTTTATTAGTCCATCCTCTTCTTCGTCTGCCCTTTCTCCTTTCTCAAGTGTCATATCCTCCATAATTTGTCACTCTAAACAGTCATGTCTTCTTATGTGTCCAAAGAGTTGCAGTTTTTTTTATACTGTGCTTACTAACCAACAGTTTTTTTCTGTAGCATTTCCATCTGAAATGCGTTAATCTTCTTTGCCGCTGTTTTACTTACTGTCCATGTTTTAGATCCGTATGCTGCAACCGGAAAATAAATGCTCTTAGCATTTACAGTTTCTTATCTATTTTGTTGGTTTCTCATACAAACAAACAGAAATATGCATATATAAATAATAACCAAAGTGCTATAGAATAGTGTTATCACTACATACACACAAATATGTAGGAGAATCAATAATATGTACTCACTATTGTATGAAAGATAACTGTGGATTCTACCAAATTGGAAAGCATTCCAAAAGAAAGCTCAATTAGAATCAAACATACAAATGATACTGCGCGGCACAGAAGTAAAGATTCATAATACATGTTAATAACGATACACGAGTTGCATACACAATAATCATGCATCACTCTGTATCAATTAGAATAATTTTGTTTTAATGTTTGTCCTGATAAAGGACTTTTGGTCGAAACGTCGATTTGTGTGTGTTATTATGTATGTCTTTAGTGATTAGCAAAACTTCATTACTCTATTCCTGGATTTGCATGTTGGATTTCAGTTGTGCGCAGTAAGTAAAGCACATATTATCAATTGGAAGGGGATTCCAGGGCCAACGTATCTAGTTTAGTGCTACGATATTGATGTAAGAAGACAGTACTTTCTATTCTTTTCTTTAGTGTTATCTATTAGTTTCTATGGATCTGAAAACTGAATATTCATGGCCAAAACAAAAGGAAGTTTGCAGATGTTAACAAGTGTATTACATAATTTATTATACGGAACACAAAATGAATGTATTTATCCTAGGCAAAACAACATACTTTTATGGTCGACAAGAAGCACTGTTGAAAATAATAAAACGAAATAAAGTTGCGTGGTTTGAACATGTAACGAGACACCATTCGCATTCAAATATCATACTGCAAGAGAAAGAAATTGAGGATAGACATAAAAGAGGTGAACGTTGGAATTCTTAGCGTCAAGAAACGGTCAAGGCGTGATGTTTTCAATCTCGCTCGAGGGTGGAAAAATTTTGTAGTAGTTTCGTTCTGATGGCTCCACTGGGACACCTCTACGACCCTATCGGTTTATGGCTTTATTATTATTATTATTATTATTATTACTATTATTACTATTATTATTATATCTGGCTCTGTGATGGCGTGGTACAGAGCGCGTATGTAACGGCCAGGGTACCGAGTTAATATTTCCCCGCAGTCAATTATGCATCTGGCTCGTTCAGAACGCAATGGCACACTACTGAACGTATTTGTATAGCCTAGAAACTCACAGCAGCCAAAAAATGCTAGGCTGATGGCTACATCATGAATAGGATATGGTACCAATTAATTAATTATTATTATGAGATTATTATACCCGTCTATATTCTGTGTCTAATAAATACTAAACTACTTTACAGATTGTCCGATTAAGCGCTGGATTTTTATAAATTGTATATAGAGATTTGTGTTTTAACAACATCCAATTAATGTCAAATAAAGGGACTCCCTGGTTGCATAGTGACGATTGTTTCCCTTGTGCTGCCTAACAGCCAGCTGCGCCCAGCAACGGTCACATGATGTACACAGTTGTCAAGTTCACGGGTTATTCCGGTTATTGTTCTCACCGAAATGACAGACCAATGGTGATATTAGTTCTAATTGGTTCCCATGAGAACGTTGTAAACACAGCCAGAAATCGCGTGCCTGCAAAGAAAGTAGCAAAGAAAGTTTTGTTTTGTCAGATCAACATAATTTTTTTCCGCCTAAAAGTTTATATACATGCTACAAAATGAAATTTTGGTTATTACTGTAGCTACTTTATAGGGAAAAAACACCATCTTATTACCTTGCCTTAGATGTCTCAATGTTGAGTAATAGTTATCAGACTATATAGAGTTGGCTAAAAAACATTTATGCACTTAAACGCTGGAACGCATAGAAATAACATTCGCATTCAAGGGTACACTCAAGCCTTTTGGACTCAATTCCGACCACTCTTATGTCTAGTACTGGGTTGGTGTGGTCTTTGTCTTTATTCTTTTTGTTCCGTCATTTACTCATCTGTTTGTTCGTTTCGTTTCCACATATATTTACGTTTTTATGTACTTTCTGACCTTCCGGCATATCATTTCCATATTTCCGTTGGACGTTGTGATAATTTTTCCATTCGTCGTCTTTTAATGTTTTGTTTGTGTCTTGATAAAGACCTTTTGATTGAAACGTTGAATGTGATTTGTGTATTGTAATTTTTATGATTTCTTGTGTGCTCATCATTGCCCATCATTACCTACTAGTTTTAGCTATAGTCTGTCGTGTCCCATTGAAACGATATATAAACCTGTGTTTTACGTAAGTCTAATTGTTGTTACGTTTCACGCAGTATTGATTGTCATATAGAAATAACATAAAAATCTTAGGCTAAGTTTGTAATATTGATAAAGTGAGTGAAATATTTTTTATAACAAATAGAGACTTTTGTAAAAATGAACACCTTAGCTCAATAAGAGAATTGAGATAAAGGCATAATAAATGGCAATATCCGATAGTTAAAGATAAATAAACAGTTCGCTTAAATATTGAGATGAAAGTAAATGATCAGAAACATTCCAACACTTATTAGTATATTTTAACAGTTCATATAGAGTAACAGATCAAACTAAACTCATTTAAAAAAGAGGATACGCAAAAATAATATGCATAACATCTCGTATAGTAAAAGTTATCTTAAAAAATACAAATATTTAATTACAAAATGACTACAACAAGACATGGACACGACAAATTTACATATTTACATGATACATAAATAATGATGAACAAGTGTTGAAAAACAACATTAACTCTTGACCCCCCTCGGTTGGACTTCATAGCACGCCGTGATACATTTAAACATCCCTATCTTCTTTTTCTGCGTTCGTTCTCAAACTCCTGCAGATTAGCAGGTTGTAGTCCGGAGAACGGAATGCGTTGCGTCATGGTTTATAGCATTGCTGCAATATCTGCGCATTTCGGTCTGATTCATCCGACTTCAGCATGGCTTTGGGTCACTGACCCTATATGGGATGGGACAGCCAACTCCATACCATAACTCCTTAGTCGCCTTTTACGACATGCGTGGAAGGTAAACAGTGTTGCTATTCTTTGCTCCCCTTTCGGGCCCCGGTTCCACACGGGGCATATTGATAATTTATTTGTTTATCGGCACTGTGAGTTTAGTCTAACTTTCGATTTTAATGGCGTGCTGGTTGTAAGAAGAATGAAAAGGGTTGTTTCCCATATATAATCCGTTCCTCTCAAGATATAGCACGTAACTCCGTAGCTTCAAGCGATAATCCACAGGAATCTCCGAAGAAAGCCACCTTGAACACAAGACGACACGAGCCGGATTCGAACCCATGGCTTCTTGAACACAAGGCGAACAGCTTAACCACTACGCTAGGGAATGTCCATGCGAATATTTAAATATACCAAAGATGAATATATTTGTTTAACGTTTAACATTAGTAAGAGCAAGAAGCCTCAATAATACAATGACCAAATTAGGACTACTTGTAAATGTAAATAGGCAATCAAATAGGTTTATTTGGTCATTGCAGTATTGACGACTCCTAACATTTACTAATGTTAAACGTCTGTGGTTCTATAGGAATATAAATACATGTTGCTGTGTGCGTTGTTGTTGTCTGTGTGTGGATTGATCTTTCCATATTTATACTAGCTTGAGAATATACATGTTGGAAGCCTTGACTAAAATTGTACCTTATTTAGGAATGCGGTGTGGTTGAAGATAGAAAACGTGTTGATAGGTTGTGAAGCCATTGGGTGCCAGTGGACGCGGACATAGTTCGAATCAGTTTGCTGTAATATCATTTTTCTCTATGAAACATAGTTCGATGACGACGAATGCGTAGATATGAGGGACTATGGAGTGACAACATATGATGATGATGTTTCTCCTTCTCAAGCGAAGAAGAACATAGAATGACAAACAATAAATGTGATGAACAAGTAGAAAAAAAACACATGTGATCGTCCGCAAGCCTGGTCCGCAAACCCGCAGCCGCCTAATAAGTCCAACCCGCACCAGGACAGCGTCACTGCAGTGCATACCGGGGAGCAGCGCAGCGCAGTGGTTAGAGCACTGGCTTCGCATATGAGAGGTCCTCGGTTCATTCCCCAGTTGAGGTGGACATGTTTTTCGGATCGCAACGGCTCCCAGATCGACCCAGCCTTAAATTGGTACCGGATTAATCCGGGAAGTAAAGACTGCGAGGGAGAGGAGATGGCTACCGCCATCATTTACAGAGCCTCTGAAATGTGAGATCGCTAGCATCTCACACCCCTACGGCATTAATAAATGCTATGGGTTACTTTACTTTTTTTTATACCGGAGTGCAGAGGGTTCGGGTTAGGAGAGCCCTGACAACATATAGAAAAACTAAAAGAACTAGGAATCAGAAAATAGAGAACAAATTTATTGATAGAGATGGGTGGAATGTGTCTACAGCAATAATCCTTCTTGGCCTGCAAAACTTAGAAGAGGGAGAACAAGACGTTATGCAATGTTATTAGCAAAGAAAATAAAAAGCTGTCAGCTAACCCATAATTCATGTTTACAAATTATCACACAATTTGTTACATGCCCCAAGGAGGATATCATTATATACGACTCCCTATTAACTTTATACAAGGCTAAAACTAGTCAAGACGGAAATAAATATTTTGGAGCCCCGGGGTCAAGGGATCGCCATCGCTGATTTTTGCCAATGCCGGAGAGATGTACACAATGCTGGGTAAATTATGCCCGACAAAATTGTGATAGAATCTGATTAGTTCCAGATACCCACACTCATTGGTTTGCACAGCTCAGTAATTGGACACTTCAGATCTCCAATCGCCCTCTGGTGACAACGGCAAGGAAGTCGAGTGCAAGAGGATCCGGCTTGTTTCCTGACACACGTACAACTATGATTTCCGGGCGGGAAGCTATTCTGTGGCAAGTAAGGATATATAATTGTATTTGTTTCATGTATCTCTTGTTTTCATGTCTATTTGTGTGTTTTCAAGAAGGATGAGCTAACGTTTTTCAAAAACTGTCCTCAGAGAATCACGATTAAGATGTGTCTAGAATGAGTGACAGCTATGCTGTGAATTAAAAAGTAGGGTTCTATTCCCAACTATATACACCACTTGCCAAGGATAATAGTAAGGACGTGGTTTTGCAAATCGAAATTAACTGGAGTAATTCCCTTACTTAGAGTTTCTGTGGTATCTGTGTGTAAGGTAGTTCTGTTGTTTGTGTGTAAGATCGTTCTGTTATTTGTGTGTAAGATAGTTCTGTTATTTGTCTGTAAGGTAGTTCTGTTATTTGTGTGAAAGGTAGTTCATAATTTCGTTTTTCTTCATGTATTCGCACAGGTGATGATATATCTCCATAATTTTCTGTAATCTTCAATGTAGGCAATCAGTTTCGACCATGAGAACTTAAGAGGTTAAATTTCCCCCTCTATCGTGCTCTAACTTTCTACCTAACAATGTTTCCCTTCTGCGTCACTTATGTTCGTTGCATACGCAGAAATGAGTGTCTCCTTCGAATGTTTGTGGACAGCATACGAAAATTAGAATATAATGTTATAATGCTATTTTTTCTCCGTGGTGGCCGCTTGGTGGTTTTCTAGTCCGGTGATAGGTGGTTCAATTTCCAGTTGAACTGGAAATTTAAAAAATTATCAGCTGCTCCTGGTCAACTCAAACTAAGAAAATGGATCTCAAAGAATGTCTGACGGTTGTCGACAAAAAAGAATAAATACAAAGACCACACCAACGTTATGATTGGTGTGGTCTTTGTCTTTATTCTTTGTGTTCCGTCATTTACTCATCTTTTTGTTCGTTTCGTTTCCACATATATTTACGTTTTTTATGTACTTTCTGAACTTCCGTCATCTCATTTCCATATTTCCGTTGCATGTTGTGATAATTTTTCCATTCGTCGTCTTTTGATGTTTTGTTTGTGTCTTGATAAAGACCTTTTGGTTGAAACGTTGACTGCATTGCCCATCATTACCTACTAGTTTTAGCTATAGTCTGTCGTGTCCCATTGAAACGATATATAAACCTGTGTTTTACGTAAGTCTAATTGTTGTTACTTTTCACGCAGTTACCTTGTATTGATTGTCAATTTTACTACCAGCACTTTGAATTCTCACTGTCGGATTGCTAAACCTCTCGAAGAGTTGTATCAGGAAAATCTCACCTGGCTACGCTGTGAACTCTAATTAACACATATATTAGGCCACTTATTCCAAATTAAGAATCCTGAAACATTGAACTACATTTCCATTTGTGACGACAAAAAAAATAACACAATCGTCATCTCGCGCCATTTACCGGAAGTTTCAGCCTTCTAATATTTCTTGTTTCACTTTCAAATGCTTTTTTCTTATGAAAAAACAAATGTTTTTTATTTGTAAACACGAACCTCTTGACTGTTTCGCAGAACGTTTTTTAGAAACATTTTGTTTATTATTACAAAGGAGCAAGTCAGCTGCTCGCTCGTTTTAACATTCTACGTTATCGTAACGCAGTATCGCACAGCTCACAGCGCCAGTCCTTCATTCTTGCTGATGTTTATTGAAGTTCAAATATGCCATACCATCATGGAGGAAATATAATACGGAGAAGAGGTGCACATTATTTATGAAATGAAATGTTGTAAAAGAATTGCATAAATATTTTTGAGTACTGACAGAAACTATGAATAGAAGTACAGAAAAGTTAACATGTATGCCTATGTAACATGGTAGGATAAATCTACTTAAACCTGTCTTTCAAACAACATATTAAGAAGGAAGATGAATTTTTAGGCGATGTGAAAAGATATGAGGGAGACAGAGGAAAACAAAGAGAAAAAGTTTGGATTTTCCGAACATGGGTTGTCGTTTTGGCGCAAAAATTCGTCACCAACTGAACTTATTATCAATGCCATTTTCCTCATGAGTATGGACATTTATATTTAGGTATATAAATATTCTCTTATATAGACCACCATACATAGAAGAACTAATGCAGATGTTCTCATAGAGATGGTAGAGTTACATGACAAATTACAGCAAAAATAATAGAAATAGAAAAATAAAATGAGATATTTCTGGATGTTTTGTCGCTGTGAAACAAAACAATATATAAAAACTAAACAGTTGTCATGAAGGTTGGTACAATTATTAAAAACCTGAAATAGTGTGTAGTATATCTTAGCATTCGTGTCGCAATATTCATATATTACACGCATCACATTTTCATGAACAACAAATTGTTGATCATAACCCTACATGTTTCAGTCTGCAATCCAGACACAATTTATAATTCAATGATACTTTATTACATAATAAGTCTGATGAAAGCACAACTGACAACGATATAGGCCTGACCATAACAATAGGATCATGACTGAGCTGTTGGGCGTGATTACAATTACTCCATCAACCAGTGATTTTCCGGTGGCCACACAGGGGAGCAAAGAATAGCAACACTATTTACCCCTGTCTTGCAAGTCATAAGAGGTCATTACATATGTTATGGAATGTGTAGGGCCAAAAGTCCCAAATATCGCTGTATCAGTTATAAACCATGACACATCGCATTCCGTTCTCGAAACTAAATTCTGCAAAACTGCAGGAGTTTGAGAATGCACAAAAAAGGCGGAGAAATACAGAAGTCAACGTACACGCAGGTTATGTGTGCACATTTGATATGATTCCAATATATAATTGTTAATTTTAAAAATTGTATGTCTCAATTTCTCATATATGAAGCATTACATATATACATATTTCATGTGTTCAATTTTTTATCTGTTACAAGTTGGTAAAGTATGTAGCAGAATGGCTAGAACGCCAGTCTCATATCCCTGAAGTTCCGGGTTCAATCCACGGTTGGAACAAGGATTTTTGTCTATCAGAGGTTCAGTAAAAATGTCTGCATGTACACGTCCCGGTAACAGCTATGACAAAACGGCCTTCATTTCAACGACCAAAAAGCCTCCCTGCACTCCATAACAGTAAAACAAGCAGTAATGAAAGTTCTTTGTAGTTTCAAGTTGACAACTATCAATATGCTGTTTCAGTTTTATAATTGGAGCACAGACATTAAATTTGAGTGAATCTGCCCTCTTAAAAACTAATATTCTACGAAATAAATAGTATAATGACATTTCTTGAACATATCGGAAGTCAGCAAGTGCAATAGTTCGGTCACTATAATAATGGGAAGAAACACCCCAGATATAATAACACAAGTTCTATTTATAAACAGCTTCTAGAATATATTCCGGGAAATCCATGTATCTACAAATCAATTTACACAGTTACAGATGAAAAAAAAAGTTGTCAATCCCAGGAAATTTTTACATTCATTTGAAGTTTCAGGACATCAACCTCACGAGTTACATTTGAAGATCGAAGCACCTATAACATTGCTACTGAATGTAAATCCACCAAAGTTTTGCAATGGTCCATTTAACTGTTTTCATATTTAATATCCAATTTCAGATAGAAAAATACTATACATTTTATTAATGATAAAAACGGAAAAAATATATTTGATAAAACAGAAGTACTTAAAAGATGGGCAGATTATCTTACAGAACTGTTTGATGGCCAACGAACAAACAAAAAAACCAACAATACACAGTAATGATGGACCAGAAATATTGAAAGCAGAAGTACAAAGTGAAATAAAATCAATAAAATTTACAAAGGTTGCAGGCTTTGTCATAACAGCAGACATAATAAAAACTCTTAATGAACTTATTGTGAAAACGGTCACATAACTTTGCAATAATATATATATATGAAACAGGCCACACCATCTGACATCAATAATATTCATACCACAACCTAAGAAGCACAGGACTGTGGACTGTACCGAATATTGAACAATAAGTTTAGAGTCATATTACTAAAATAATATTCAAGATAATACATTAAAAAATTGAAAACAAGATAGACACTGATGTCTGTGAACAGCAATTCCGTTTTAGGAAAAGATAACGAAACCAGAGAAGCTATACTTAGTATCCAACTGTTGATAGATAAATATATAGAAGTACAAATAGGCTTTTTTTATATTCCAACATGAACAATTAATCAAATGTCTTCAAGAAATAGGCATAGATGGAAAGACATCAGACTGATTAGAAATATACATTGGGACCAGACTGCACCAATAAGATGTGAACACAGATACTCACCATACATAGAAATAAGAAGAGGGATAAGACAAACATGTATTTTGATCATCAACCTATTTAATTTCTACAAATAGAATATCTTTAAACATATAGAAGAAATGCCAGGGCTCAAGATCAATGGAAAAATAATAAACAACTTGAGATATGCAGATGACACTTCTTTTCGCAGAGAGTGAACATGAACTACAAAGACTAATAGATCAAGTAGATCAAGTAAATAACTAATAAATCAAGTAAAGAATATGGACTCATATAAATATCAAAACACAAAAACCATGATTATCAGCGAAACCACAGAAGAACATGTGCTAAACATAAACATACATGGAGAAAGTATAATATTACCAATATCTTGGGTTCATAATCACAAATGATGGCAGATGTGAAACTGATGTTAATAGGAGAATATGAATAGCTAAATGTACCTTCAATGACATGAGGAAAATATTAACATCTAAATAAATTATAAACACTTTAAAAATGAGAATTATAAAACGCTACATTTATTCTAAATTATGGCTCAGAAACATGGGCAACACCACAATTTTTCATTAACAAACGTTCACAAGAACATTGAAACTATCGTTTCAAAAGAACATCTACTTTGTAATAAAAGAGACGAATGCAAGGATTTGAATCTATAACCATTTCAGCGGAAAGCGAATAGCTATATCACTACACCAGAGAGATCCCCAATCTTTAAAGAAGCTTTCTAAAAAAGATGACTACTCCTCATATCGAAGATGGAAACATGATGATGATGGAAGTTTTAATGTAACTATTGCACAAAAGGACATTAGAAATATAAGGCGAGTACCTTATTGTCATTTGACAATTTTAACTGTCACATTAATGCTGAGTATTGCAACTGTGAAATCAATGAAATATGTGTACACATTTGTAAACTTGTGGATCTTATGCAGATGTGTTTGCTGTACACCAACAAAATGTAAATGAGAAATTACTATTATGTATAATCCTTACCACGAGCAACAATTCCATTCTCTGGCAAATTTCGGTTGTCCAAATCGTGAAAGATTTACATTTCTGGCATATATATGGCATTATACTCCACTGTTTAATTCGCATTGTTGTTATGAAACAGCAAGCAGAAAAGGGATATTGCATAAATCTAGCAACATAATTAAAAGTACAAACGCAAACTAAGATTTTGAATAATGCAGACAAGAGGACAATCGCTGAACATTCAACTATTTGAATCACCATATGATGTGTAGAAATTGTTATATAAATTTGCTACAGATATTTATGCACAAGCATAGTCTAAAAGTTTTAGGTACATTAGATTTCGTCAAAAATTCTTGAGACTAACGGGAATTGAACCAATCCGTTCTACGGCACCAAATCGCCTAGCAACAATTGCACGCGCGTTTTTCAGTACTTGACTAACCGCATCTCCAAAAAAAGATGCGATTTCATCAAGCCATTCAAATCGTGCACACAAAGTACTTTACTTTGTGTGCACGATTTGAATGGCTTGATTTACTTTGTGTGCACGATTTGAATGGCTTGATTTACTTTGTGTGCACGATTTGAATGGCTTGATGAAATCGCATCTTTTTTTGGAGATGCGGTTAGTCAAGTACTGAAAAACGCGTGTGCAATTGTTGCTAGGCGATTTGGTGCCGTAGAACGGATTGGTTCAATTCCCGTTAGTCTCTAGAATTTTTTTAATTGTCCTCTGGCTTCCTACTTAAAAATTTACTTGTATAGATTTCGTCAAAAGAAATTGAGATGAGAATTTTAGAAATACACTTTAGCTTTGTGTTAAAATAAAGTATTTCATGAGCTGCTGATATTGACCAAGTTTGCAGTCTTCTATCCAGTTTTACTAGTGCCACCTTACATGCGTAAAAGAAAACTGTTACAATGAACTATATTTGTTACTTTCTGTTTATTAGCAAATTTGTGATTAGGAAAACTACATTACCGCGTTACAAGTTTCACCTGTTGAATTATAGTTTGCTCCAGTTAGTACACATGATTGATAAATATGTGCAGTTTATACGTGATTTTATGGATTACATGCCTTGTTTCAGAGCAATAAAGCAATACATAATTCACATTTGTGTTAAACAACATATCGTTGTTTCTGTGAGACAATGTTGAAGAACTGCACACTAGAAGAAGAGTATTGACATCAATAAACAAGATGAACGGAAATACGAAACAGTGTTCAGCTCTTCCATTTCCAGGATCTAATTTATTACCAACATTGGTGATTTATCTATTGAAAGTAAACTTGCATTAGAAATAATGTTGTCAATATCCCGATATGTTTCTTACTTTTTGCAAATGAAGCTTCTCAAATATGCAGAATTGGGTATCTCTATGCTGACATGGAAAGGGGGGGGGGGGTTGATTTTGAAAAGTTGAAGCCAACAATAATGTTTTCTTACTCCAATAAAATTGTTTGAGTTTGAGACATTGGTTCATTACGGGGAGCATTGGCCATTTTTCTACTTTTCAATATTATGCGTAGTTTAATTCATGCATTCGTGACCTCGCTATGCTCAGATTAAAATATCGATGAGTCTAGAGGATCTGCTTACTACGCACTGACAGCTCCATTCCCGCGTCACCAGGCTCAATTAAATATTGGGGGGGGGGGCTCTTAAAGCGTGCAACGCGTAGATCACTGGATCTGCCAGTAGTCTTAGCTACTGTGAAATGTATATTTATATATTTCGTTTCGTTAAATAATGTACGCATTTGTTTCTTTAAAATGTGGCCTCTTCTGCCTGTAATGTACCAACATATTTTACTATAAAATTTGAAACACACACATGTCTGAACACTTGTTTCTTATGATATGTTTGTTTAGTATTAAACCTCATTACATTTATTATCTTACATTGTTGCAAGCCCTATTAATTGCTTCTTGAGCCCCCGAAACTTGTATTTTTGAAATACAAGAAGAAACCACTAAAAACACCGGAACAGAAAATAAACATGTAAACACAATGAGGGCAAATATATTTAAAGTTTCTTGTGGGTGGCAAGAAGAGAGAAATGAATGATCCGTGCAACTATGTGAAACGATGTTTATATTAAACTGTCACCTATAATTTAAAAATCTAACGATAAACATTTTTCTAACCATACAGTTTTCATGCAGGAAGAGTAGTTTGTTAATTTTCAGAATTCTGGATGCAGAACCGTGATCATCGGCAACATAAGAGCTGTTAAGTTAAAAACAACCTTCTATCATTAATCATGTGACTTTTCCTGTGATTTTTATTGTTCACTTTGTGTATATTTTGTATCAACAGCCAATGAAAATCACTGGAAAATTAAGTGTCATTTTGAGAAGGCTGTTTTTTTATGAACGAACATGTCTGATATATTCGATGGTCTCAGTAACGCCCAGCTAGTCATTAGCAGCATCATGGTGTGTTGTACATAAATAAAACAATAATCATAAATTCGTGAGAAATCAAATATATTCTTATTTTGGAAACACTTATCACTGAACATCAGTCTTTCAAAATAAGAAGCCAATAGGGGTAAAACCACAAGCTTCCTCACCTTCACAGCAGGGGGAATGAGAACTGAGACTCCCATACACTTTCTGTCACTGCACGAGCCAATGTTTGATCTATCTAACCCACTCAGGTGCAGCATTGCCAGTTGGCCAATTAGAGCCAACGCTTCTGTCAGCTCGTTTATTTATCTTGACACATAACTCTGTATGTTTTGGCAGGAAAGTCTGAGCGAGTTTGGTCGACAGATTTGTAAAATAACACTTCTTCTGAAGGGAGGGGAACGTTTTGTAAAGAAGGTTACACGCTGTGAAAAGCTAAAGCAAATGCGATAGTTGGGAAGATACGTGTGCCCAGTATTTGAATCTACACACACAGTAAATGTACATGCGCATACTCATACGTGTGAAAAGACGACGTAATCCTCTTGCATGTCCTGTAGTTCATTTCCAGGACTAACAGACAAATAATATCGTGTGCATGTGACTGTCTGGAATGTTGAGTTGTTAGGGCGACCCAATCAGTGTTCTAAACACAGCTGAAGACATATAAGCCAAGATACAACATCTGTACAGAAAAAAAACAGCGACGTATCCGTGTTTAGCATTCGTGTAAATCACGAGTTCTCAACCTGTTACGTATTATAAGCACGGAAAACAAGTAAATATATGTATGCGAGTGTTATGAACTCGATTCCATATCATTATGTGTTAATCAGACTAATAGGCGGTCATGCCATATATATCTTCACAAAACGATTTCCTCAGTGTTGTCTATATGATCCACTGCTGCTGATTATCGTGGTGATGAGTTGTCTATAAGCCCAACTGCTAGATGATGATCGTGGTGCTAGTATGTCTATAAGCTGCACACCGCTGGCTTGGCTGATTAACGTGGTGCTAGGATGTCTATAAGCTGCACCATGCTGGCTGATAATCGTGGTGCTAGGATGTCTATAAGCTGCACCTTGCTGGTTGATGATCGTGGTGCTAGGATGTCTATAAGCTGCACCTTGCTGGCTGATTATCGTGTTTCTAGGATGTCTATAAGCTGCACCTTGCTGGCTGATTATCGTGGTGCTAGGATTTCTATAAGCTGCAATATGCTGGCTGATGATAGTGGTGCTACGATGTCTATAAGCTGCACACTGCTGGCTTGGCTGATGATCGTAGTGCTAGGATGTCTATAAGCTGCACCTTGCTGGCTGATGATCGTGGTGCTACGATGTCTATAAGCTGCACACTGCTGGCTTGGCTGATGATCGTAGTGCTAGGATGTCTATAAGCTGCACATTGCTGGCTGATGATCGTGATAATGATATAACATAGAGGGAGTGCGAATTTGTCATTCTAGTTTCATTTCATCATTATCAAACCCGTAACCTTTCAGTGTCGTAGTAGATGTGTTGCTCTGGAAACATCAACACAAAACTCCCGCCATGCATCTCTGTTCTCAGTTTCATGTTCACGTGTGGAGAATATTTTTTTTCCTAAATGTCTTTAACAATATCAATCGATATTTCTTTCTGGTCCTTTTCTTCTTTCACCCTCAGCTGTTCCCTGCAGGATAGTTTTGGAAATGAAATCGTGTCTCATCAGGTGGCTAAGTCATATACGTTTGCGTCGCTTCATCACTGCCAAGAAATATTCTTATTGACTTTGCTAGAGTATTTTTTTTTACCATGTTGATTATTGTCATCAGTTGGTGTCATGCCGGATTCTTCTTCTTCTTCTTTCGTTCACTTGAAACATGTCTATATCTGCAATTCTGTCTCCTTAATAAAACTCACTGTCTTTTGTAGTTCATACAGTGTCCCATAGAGCTTTGATTCCAGTGTTGTTTCCTCTGGCCAATATGTCTGCCTCAGCGTTTCATGCTCAGAACACTCTTGAAGTATATGTTTGGCACTCTGTACTGCCTGTCCACATGTACACATGGCCGTGTTGCCAATCTTGAACTTTGTATACATGTGACTGCGGAGTCGGTTGTGTCCTGTTCTGAGACGTAGAATTATAACTTGTTCTGATCTGTTCATAATGTGATAGTCATCTTGTGTTGGTGTTTGTGGCTTTCTTATTGACTTGATCATCTGTTTTTTCTGATGGTAGGTGATTGGTATATCTGGTTGATCTTCGGCAGCACCTTCCTTAGCCAGTTGGTCTGCTTTTTCATTTCCTGGTATTCCACAGTGAGAGGGTATCCACTGCATGGTTACCCTATACTGGTAAGACAATTCGCTAAGTAGTTTTTTCAAGTCTGTTAGTTTTCCAGACTGGAGAGCTTGAAGCACTGACCTTGCATCTGTCAGGAATACCACAGGCTGTAGGTCAGAGTTGGAGTTCAGCAGTTTTTTAGCTGCCACAGTAATTGCCTGGATTTCTGCATCATAATTATTGCAGAATTTTCCTGTCGGTGTTCTGATTGTATCTCTAGGCTTGTGTGGATATTCTATATATACACCTGCACCTCCATTCCTCACAGCATTCTGTGCTGACCCATCTGTGTATACTCTGACCCATATATCTTGTGGATATTCCTCGTCCAGGAAACTGAGGGTGACTGTCCTCCGCTGCACACTGTTCTGTTCGTCCTCGCTTAGTATTCCTTTCACATGGGTCTGAATGTATATTGGCATTCCATGCCTTTCACTCCATGGGGTTTGTTCTGGTACAGACCTTAAGGGGCTGTCAACTTCAGGTAGGTCTGTAAGTTGTCTACGGAGTCGTTTAGCTTGATGGATAAAGCTGCTCTTTTCAGTCGCCCCATTGCTAGGTTTTGGAATCTTTCCTTCATTGGATGACTTGGCATACACTGAAACTTTTCCGCTTGAATTTCATGCCGGATGGCGTAGGCGATCAAGGCTCTCCACAGCTTTCTGTCTCCAGTATTATTTATGAAGCTCGTTGTTGTTTCCCTGCTGTGTCAGGTTGTGAAACTGTCTAATATTTTCTCACGTTGTCGCCCTCTGTCTCTGTTGCCTTCAGTCGTGCCGGTTGTGATTATGTTCTCTAAACCTACCTGTCTCATGAAGTGGGAAGAAATTAAAATTGTCTCTTTCTTATATTGCTGATTAAGGACGGTTTCACATTTGACTCTTTCAGCACCTCCACATTAGATTTTCTGGCAGTCCATAGTATTCTCAACATTCTTCTATATAACCACATCTCTATTGCCTCAAATTTCCCACTTTCCAGTTTGTTTATTGTCCAAGACTCGCATCCATATGCTAGTATAGGAGTTATATACCACTGCAGAACTCTCTTTCTCACCTCTAATGACAAGGTCATATTACACAATATATTTTTCATTTTATGAATGCTGTTTTCGCCTGCCCTATTCTGCTTCTTATTTCAATTGAACTTTTTCCATCTACTGTAATAGTTGTACATAAATATTTGAATTGGTGGACATGTTCTAATACTATATCATTCACGTTGATCTTGCAAGGTGTGGTATTTTGTTTCTTTGAAATAACCATTACTTCTATTTTTTTTATATTTAGGAAGAGGTCTATCTTTTTACTTTCTGTGAATCGAATACTACATTAGTTAAATCTTGATGGTTTTCCTCACTTTTTTGCAATCAGAACAGTGTCATCCGCATATCTCAAATTATTTATGTTATGTCCTCCCACTGATATTCCTGGGATACCAACTATTGCACGCATTAAGCTTTCACTGCATAAAGAGAACAGGTATGGTGAAAGTACACATCCCTGTCAAACTCCTTGTTTTATTTGCTGAAAAAGGCCAAATTGATTACCTACTCTTATTGCGCATGCAATTGCGTCTGTGGGTCTCACCAATAGCTCACTAGACAAACACCCATGCAATAGAAAAACTTAGTAGATGGCATGCCTTTATATTGAGGTTATCTACTTATAGAAGCTTTATGGCACGTCATCTATACAATCCCGTAGTCGTAACCTTCGATAACAGTTACCATGTTGTTCGTTCCGACAGACCGACGTTATGCTTGAACTAGTTACGTGCACGGAGTGGGTGGGCGGAACAACAAAGAACCTGTCGCAAGGGCCAGAGTTGTGCCCTGATGTCGACGTCTGTTTCGGCGTCATTAGACTCGAAACACCATCGACGCGGATGGCTGCTGGAACAGAGGGCGGAGCATTTATGGGAATGCCCACTTGCTGTGAGGCCAGTTTCTAATCAAGACTCAAGAATGAAGAACCTAATCTTATTGCTGCTGTTTGTTCCAGTACATGTTCTTGATGATTCTTAACTCCTTTCTGTCGATGTTCAAATTCTCTAGCATGTTTATAACTTTACTGTGTTTAACTTTATCAAATGCTTTCGTGTAGTCTATAAAACAGAGGTACATATATGTTTTTTACCTCTATATACCTCTCAATTGGTGTTTTCAAAATAAATATAGCACTGTTCTACGATGCCAAATTTGTCTGGTCTTATTTCTGTTTTTATTTTGTTTCTCACTCTCTTCATGATGACTCTGAGAAGTATTTTTGTTATTTAGCTCATGAGTTGTTAATTATTTCTTTTGTTTTTGTTATTGGCTCATTATGTTTTGATTATATATTCTGTAAAATGAATGCCCAATTGTTGTTCCAATGTCAGCTCCAGATTAGCAGTTATTTCTTGCGCTATTTGTGATTGGGACGATTTGAAGAACGTTTGCAAGACCCATGTGACTGTTTTACTTAATCTGGTTGGCAAACCCCTTGTGATTGGTTTACTCGATTTTGCTAGCAAATCTCAGGTGATTGTTTTACTCAATGTGGCAAGCAAACCATAGGTGATTGTTTTACTGCATGTTGCTGCTGATGAGTCGTCTGTCTAATACGGAGAGGATTCTGGCATGACTTACTTGCAATCCTGAAATATACTGGGGGAAAAAATTAATTCCCTTCTGGCAGACCAGACGTAGGTTTTCAGCAGACTTTATCGCAGAGATAAAAGAAAATGGGAAGCATGCTCACGGTCCAATTTTCCCAGTTCTCTCGTACAGGAAATATGTTATACAACAAAGAAAAGTAATAAAATGTTTATTGTCATAAACTATAATAAATACATAAATATTGCTTTTCTTTAAAAATATAATTCAAAATGTGAGTACACATTTTATTTATTAGATGTTTATGAAGAAAAAAAATGGTATTACTTATCATTTCTGGCATCACCCTGAACTCGTGTTCTGCGACCCTCTGCTCTCTGTCAGATACTGTCTGCATATTTGTTATTAGATGCACAATGTACGGTAAGCGACGATGTTACTATTCTTTGCTCTGGGTTATTGTGACACACTGGAGCCCTGATGTATATACCATTACTGTGTACAATAGAAGATCTCTACATAGAATTAATTTGGAATTAATTATCTACTT
>CM067322.1:38152258-38239913 GCA_034231615.1 Meghimatium bilineatum
TAAAAAAAATATCTTGATTACTATGAATATACAGATAAAAAACAAATAACATATAGGAGAAACATGACATTAATGAAGGGCAATAGAGATAGTGAAGCATGAAACAAAGATTGTAGATGATGGATTTATTTACACACACACACACAATACACACACACACACACACCTCCCCACATTATACACACATATTATATAATATATATGTACATCATCTATAATACTATACATACTTCATGCATGCACACTCACACGCGCGCACACACACATAATACACACGCACGCACATATTTCTGACAGTTCCCTGTAGAACATTGGACAGGAATATATATATATTATATATTAATATATATATATTATATATATAATATATATATATATATATATATATATAATATATATATTATATATACCTTGAGAAAACGTAATCAACATAAATATTATACATATATAAATACACTCATACATTGTTATTGTCATTTGACGTATTCTCTTCAGAACGTTGTCTTTCCAATTAGCTTCCTGATGTCTCCCCTGTTTTTGGCCATGCGACTTGCATTTTCCAACAACGCATTCATTTTATCTTAAAAGTTTATTAGTCCATCCTCTTCTTCGTCTGCCCTTTCTCCTTCCCCAAGTGTCATATCCTCCATAATTTGTCACTCCTAAACAGTCGTGTCTTCTTTATGTGTCCAAAGAGTTGCAGCAGTTTTTTTTTCTACTGTGCTTACTAACCAACTAGTTTTTTTCTGTAGCATTTCCATCTGAAAAGCGTTAATCTTCTTTGCCGCTGTTTTACTTAATGTTCATGTTTTAGATCCGTATGCTGCAACCGGAAAATAAATGCTCTTAGCATTCACAGTTTCGTATCTATTTTGTTGGTTTTCTCATACAAACAGAAATATGCATATATAAATAATAACCAAAGTGCTATAGAATAGTGTTATCACTACATACACACACATATGTAGGAGAATCAATAATATGTACTCACCATTGTATGAAAGATAACTGTGGATTCTACAAATTGGAAAGCATTCCAAAACAAAGCTCAATTAGAATCAAACATACAAATGATACTGCGCGGCACAGAAGTAAAGATTCATAATACATGTTAATAACGATACACGAGTTGCATACACAATAATCATGCATCGCTCTGTATCAATTAGAATAATTTTGTTTTAATGTTTGTCCTGATAAAGGACTTTTGGTCGAAACGTCAATTTGTGTGTGTTATTATGTATGTCTTTAGTGATTAGCAAAACTTCATTACTCTATTCCTGGATTTGCATGTTGGATTTCAGTTGTGCGCAGTAAGTAAAGCACATATTAACAATTGGAAGGGGATTCCAGGGCCAACGAATCTAGTTTAGTGCTACGATATTGATGTAAGAAGACAGTACTTTCTATTCTTTTCTTTAGTACTATCTATTAGTTTCTATGGATGGATCTGAAAACTGAATATTCATGGCCAACACAAAAGGAAGTTTGCAGATGTTAACAAGTGTATTACATAATTTATTATACGGAACACAAAATGGATGTATTTATCCTAGGCAAAACAAAACATACTTTTATGGTCGACAAGAAGCACTGTTGAAAATAATAAAACGAAATAAAGTTGCGTGGTTTGAACATGTAACGAGACACCATTCGCATTCAAATATCATACTGCAAGAGAAAGAAATTGAGGATAGACATAAAAGAGGTGAACGTTGGAATTCTTAGCGTCAAGAAACGGTCAAGGCGTGATGTTTTCAATCTCGCTCGAGGGTGGAAATATTTTGTAGTAGTTTCGTTCTGATGGCTCCACTGGGACACCTCTGCGACCCTATCGGTTTATGGCTTTATTATTATTATCATTATTATTATTATTATTATTATTATTATTATTACTATTATTACTATTATTATTATATCTGGCTCTGTGATGGCGTGGTACAGAGCGCGTATGTAACGGCCAGGGTACCGAGTTAATATTTCCCCGCAGTCAATTATGCATCTGGCTCGTTCAGAACGCAATGGCACACTACTGAACGTATTTGTATAGCCTAGAAATTTACAGCAGCCAAAAAATGCTAGGCTGATGGCTACATCATGAATAGGATATGGTACCAATTAATTAATTATTATTATGAGATTATTATACCCGTCTATATTCTGTGTCTAATAAATACTAAACTACTTTACAGATTGTCCGATTAAGCGCTGGATTTTTATAAATTGTATATAGAGATTTGTGTTTTAACAACATCCAATTAATGTCAAATAAAGGGACTCCCTGGTTGCAAAGTGACGATTGTTTCCCTTGTGCTGCCTAACAGCCAGCTGCGCACAGCAACGGTCACATGATGTACACAGTTGTCAAGTTCACGGGTTATTCCGGTTATTGTTCTCACCGAAATGACAGACCAATGGTGATATTAGTTCTAATTGGTTCCCATGAGAACGTTGTAAACACAGCCAGAAATCGCGTGCCTGCAAAGAAAGTAGCAAAGAAAGTTTTGTTTTGTCAGATCAACATAATTTTTTTCCGCCTAAAAGTTTATATACATGCTACACAATGAAATTTTGGTTTATTACTGTAGCTACTTTATAGGGGAAAAACACCATCTTATTACCTTGCCTTAGATGTCTCAATGTTGAGTAATAGTTGTCAAACTATATAGAGTTGGCTAAAAAACATTTATGCACTTAAACGCTGGAACGCATAGAAATAACATTCGCATTCAAGGGTACACTCAAGCCTTTTGGACTCAATTCCGACCACTCTTATGTCTAGTACTGGGTTGGTGTGGTCTTTGTCTTTATTCTTTTTGTTCCGTCATTTACTCATCTGTTTGTTCGTTTCGTTTCCACATATATTTACGTTTTTATGTACTTTCTGACCTTCCGGCATATCATTTCCATATTTCCGTTGGACGTTGTGATAATTTTTCCATTCGTCGTCTTTTAATGTTTTGTTTGTGTCTTGATAAAGACCTTTTGATTGAAACGTTGAATGTGATTTGTGTATTGTAATTTTTATGATTTCTTGTGTGCTCATCATTGCCCATCATTACCTACTAGTTTTAGCTATAGTCTGTCGTGTCCCATTGAAACGATATATAAACCTGTGTTTTACGTAAGTCTAATTGTTGTTACGTTTCACGCAGTATTGATTGTCATATAGAAATAACATAAAAATCTTAGGCTAAGTTTGTATTATTGATAAAGTGAGTGAAATATTTTTTATAACAAATAGAGACTTTTGTAAAAATGAACACCTTAGCTCAATAAGAGAATTGAGATAAAGGCATAATAAATGGCAATATCCGATAGTTAAAGATAAATAAACAGTTCACTTAAATATTGAGATGAAAGTAAAAGATCAGAAACATTCCAACACTTATTAGTATATTTTAACAGTTCATATAGAGTAACAGATCAAACTAGAACTCATTTAAAAAAGAGGACACGCAAAAATAATATGCATAACATCTCGTATAGTAAAAGTTATCTTAAAAACATACAAATATTTAATTACAAAATGACTACAACAAGACATGGACACGACAAATTTACAAATTTACATGATACATAAATAATGAAGAGCAAGTGTTGAAAAACATAACATTAACTCTTGACCCCCTCGGTTGGACTTCATAGCACGCCGTGATACATTTATACATCCCTATCTTCTTCTTCTGCGTTCGTTCTCAAACTCCTGCAGATTAGCAGGATGTAGTCCGGAGAACGGAATGCGTTGTGTCATGGTTTATAGCATTGCTGCAATATCGGCCTGATTCATCCGACTTCAGCATGGCTTTGGGTCACTGACCCTATATGGGATGGGACAGCCAACTCCATACCATAACTCCTTAGTCGCCTTTTACGACATGCGTGGAAGGTAAACAGTGTTGCTATTCTTTGCTCCCCTTTCGGGCCCCGGTTCCACACGGGGAATGTTGATAATTTATTTGTTTATCGGCACTGTGAGTTTAGTCTAACTTTCGATTTTAATGGCGTGCCGGTTGTAAGAAGAATGAAAAGGGTTGTTTCCCATATATAATCCGTTCCTCTCAAGATATAGCACGTAACTCCGTAGCTTCAAGGGATAATCCACAGGAATCTCCGAAAAAAGCCACCTTGAACACAAGACGACACGAGCCGGATTCGAACCCATGGCCTCTTGAACACAAGACGAACAGCTTAACCACTACGTTAGGGAATGTCCATGCGAATATTTAAATATACCAAAGATGAATATCTTTGTTTAACGTTTAACATTAGTAAGAGCAAGAAGCCTCAATAATACAATGACCAAATTAGGACTACTTGTAAATGTAAATAGGCAATCAAATAGGTTTTTTTTTGGTCATTGCAGTATTGACGCCTCCTAACATTTACTAATGTTAAACGTCTGTGGTTCTATAGGAATGTAAATACATGTTGCAGTGTGCGTTGTTGTTGTCTGTGTGTCGATTGATCTTTCCATATTTATACTAGCTTGAGAATATACATGTTGGAAGCCTTGACTAAAATTGTACCTTATTTAGGAATGCGGTGTGGTTGAAGATAGAAAACGTGTTGATAGGTTGTGAAACCATTGGGTGCCAGTGGACGCGGACATAGTTCGAATCAGTTTGCTGTAATATCATTTTTCTCTATGAAACATAGTTCAATGACGACGAATGCGTAGATATGAGGGACTATGGAGTGACAACATATGATGATGATGTGTCTCCTTCTCAAGCGAAGAAGAACATAGAATGACAAACAATAAATGTGATGAACAAGTAGAAAAAAAAAACACATGTGATCGTCCGCAAGCCTGGTCCGCAAACCCGCAGACGCCTAATAAGTCCAACCCGCACCAGGACAGCGTCACTGCAGTGCATACCGGGGAGCAGCGTAGCGCAGTGGTTAGAGCACTGGCTTCGCTTATGAGAGGTCCTCGGTTCATTCCCCAGTTAAGGTGGACATGTTTTTCGGCTCGCAACGGCTCCCAGATCGACCCAGCCTTAAATTGGTACCGGATTAATCCGGGAAGTAAAGACTGCGAGGGAGAGGAGATGGCTACCGCCATTATTTACAGAGCCTCTGAAATGTGAGATCGCTAGCATCTCACACCCCTACGGCATTAATAAATGCTATGGGTTACTTTCCTTTTTTTATACCGGAGTGCAGAGGGTTCGGATTACGAGAGCCCTGACAACATATAGAAAAACTAAAAGAACTAGGAATCAGAAAATAGAGAACAAATTTAATGATAGAGATGGGTGGAATGTGTCTACAGCAATAATCCTTCTTGGACTGCAAAACTTAGAAGAGGGAGAACAAGACGTTATGCAATGTTATTAGCAAAGAAAATAAAAAGCTGTCAGCTAACCCATAATTCATGTTTACAAATTATCACACAATTTGTTACATGCCCCACGGAGGATATCATTATATACGACTCCCTATTAACTTTATACAAGGCTAAAACTAGTCAAGACGGAAATAAATATTTTGGAGCCCCGGGGTCAAGGGATCGCCATCGCTGATTTTTGCCAATGCCGGAGAGATGTACACAATGCTGGGTAAATTATGCCCGACAAAATTGTGATAGAATCTGATTAGTTCCAGATACCCACACTCATTGGTTTGCACAGCTCAGTAATTGGACACTTCAGATCTCCAATCGCCCTCTGGTGACAACGGCAAGGAAGTCGAGTGCAAGAGGATCCGGCTTGTTTCCTGACACACGTACAACTATGATTTCCGGGCGGGAAGCTATTCTGTGGCAAGTAAGGATATATAATTGTACTTGTTTCATGTATCTCTTGTTTTCATGTCTATTTGTGTGTTTTCAAGAAGGATGAGCTAACGTTTTTCAAAAACTGTCCTCAGAGAATCACGATTAAGATGTGTCTAGAATGAGTGACAGCTATGCTGTGAATTAAAAACTAGGGTTCTATTCCCAACTATATACACCCCTTGCCAATGATAATAGTAAGGACGTGGTTTTGCAAATTGAAATTAACTGAAACAATTCCCTTACTTAGAGTTTCTGTGGTATCTGTGTGTAAGGTAGTTCTGTTATTTGTATGTAAGATCGTTCTGTTATTAGTGTGTAAGATCGTTCTGTTATTTGTGTGTAAGATAGTTATGTTATTTGTGTGTAAGGTAGTTCTGTTATTTGTGTGTAAGGTAGTTCATAATTTCGTTTTTCTTCATGTATTCGCACAGGTGATGATATATCTCCATAATTTTCTGTAATCTTAAATGTAGGCAATCAGTTTCGTTCATGAGAACTTAAGAGGTTAAATTTCCCCCTCTATCGTGGTCTAACTTTCTACCTAACAATGTTTCCCTGCTGCGTCACTTATGTTCCGTGCATACGCAGAAATGAGTGTCTCCTTCGAATGTTTGTGGACAGCATACGAAAATTAGAATATAATGTTATAATATTATTTTTTTCTCCGTGGTGGCCGCTTGGTGGTTTTCTAGTCCGGTGATAGGTGATTCAATTTCCAGTTGAACTGGAAATTTTAAAAATTATCAGCTGCTCCTGGTCAACTCAAACTAAGAAAATGGATCTCAAAGAATGTCTGACTGTTGTCGACAAAAAAGAATAAATACAAAGACCACACCAACGTTATGATTGGTGTGGTCTTTGTCTTTATTATTTTTGTTCCGTCATTTACTCATCTTTTTGTTCGTTTCGTTTCCACATATATTTACGTTTTTTATGTACTTTCTGACCTTCCGTCATCTCATTTCCATATTTCCGTTGGATGTTGTGATAATTTTTCTATTCGTCGTCTTTTGATGTTTTGTTTGTGTCTTGACTGTGATTTGTGTATTGTAATTTTTATGATTTCTTGTGTGCTCATCATTGCCCATCATTACCTACTAGTTTTAGCTATAGTCTGTCGTGTCCTATTGAAACGATATATAAACCTGTGTTTTACGTAAGTCTAAGTGTTGTTACGTTTCACGCAGTTACCTTGTATTGATTGTCAATTTTACTACCAGCACTTTGAATTCTCACTGTCGGATTGCTAAACCTCTCGAAGAGTTGTATCAACAAAATCTCACCTGGCTACGCTGTGAACTCTAATTAACACATATATTAGGCCACTTATTCCAAATGAAGAATCCTGAAACATTGAACTACACTTCCATTTGTGACGACAAAAAAAAATAACACAATCGTCATCTCGCGCCACTTACCGGAAGTTTCAGCCTTCTAATATTTCTTGTTTCACTTTCAAATGCTTTTTTCTTATGAAAAAACAAATGTTTTTAATTTGTAAACACGAACCTCTTGACTGTTTCAGAACGTTTTTCAGAAACATTTTGTTTATTATTACAAAGGAGCAAGTCAGCTGCTCGCTCGTTTTAACATTCTACGTTATCGTAACGCAGTATCGCACAGCTCACAGCGCCAGTCCTTCATTCAAGCTGATGTTTATTGAAGTTCAAATTTGCCATACCATCATGGAGGAAATATAATACGGAGAAGAGCTGCACATTATTTATGAAATGAAATGTTGTAAAGGAATTGCATAAATATTTTTGAGTACTGACAGAAACTATGAATAGAAGTACAGAAAAGTTAACATGTATGCCTATGTAACATGGTAGGATAAATCTACTTAAACCTGTCTTTCAAACAACATATTAAGAAGGAAGATGCATTTTTAGGCGATGTGAAAAGATATGAGGGAGACAGAGGAAAACAAAGAGAAAAAGTTTGGATTTTCCGAACATGGGTTGTCGTTTTGGCGCAAAAATTCGTCACCAACTGAACTTATTATCAATGCCATTTTCCTCATGAGTATGGACATTTATATTTAGGTATATATATTCTCTTATATAGACCACCATACATAGAAGAACTAATGCAGATGTTCTCATAGAGATGGTAGAGTTACATGACAAATTACAGCAAAAATAATAGAAATAGAAAAATAAAATGAGATATTTCTGGATGTTTTGTCGCTGTGAAACAAAACAATATATAAAAACTAAACAGTTGTCATGAAGGTTGGTACAATTATTAAAAACCTGAAATAGTATGTAGTATATCTTAGCATTCGTGCAGCAATATTCATATATTACACGCATCACATTTTCATGAACAACAAATTGTTGATCATAACCCTACATGTTTCAGCCTGCAATCCAGACACAATTTATAATTCAATGATACTTTATTACATAATAAGTCTGATGAAAGCACAACTGACAACGATATACGCCTGACCATAACAATAGGATCATGACTGAGCTGTTGGGCGTGATTACAATTACTCCATCAACCAGTGATTTTCCGGTGGCCACACAGGGGAGCAAAGAATAGCAACACTATTTACCCCTGTCATGCAAGTCATAAGAGGTCATTACATATGTTATGGAATGTGTAGGGCCAAAAGTCCCAAATATCGCTGTATCAGTTATAAACCATGACACATCGCATTCCGTTCTCGAAACTAAATTCTGCAAAACTGCAGGAGTTTGAGAATGCACACAAAAGACGGAGAAATACAGAAGTCAACGTACACGCAGGTTATGTGTGCACATTTGATATGATTCCAATATATAATTGTTAATTTTAAAAATTGTATGTCTCAATTTCTCATATATGAAGCATTACATATATACACATTTCATGTGTTCAATTTTTTATCTGTTACAAGTTGGTAAAGTATGTAGCAGAATGGCTAGAACGCCAGTCTCATATCCCTGAAGTTCCGGGTTCAATCCACGGTTGGAACAAGGATTTTGTCTATCAGAGGTTCAGTAAAAATGTCTGCATGTACACGTCCCGGTAACAGCTATGACAAAACGGCCTTCATTTCAACGACCAAAAAGCCTCCCTGCACTCCATAACAGTAAAACAAGCAGTAATGAAAGTTCTTTGTAGTTTCAAGTTGACAACTATCAATATGCTGTTTCAGTTTTATAATTGGAGCACAGACATTAAATTTGAGTGAATCTGCCCTCTTAAAAACTAATATTCTACGAAATAAATAGTATAATGACATTTCTTGAACATATCGGAAGTCAGCAAGTGCAATAGTTCGGTCACTATAATAATGGGAAGAAACACCCCAGATATAATAACACAAGTTCTATTTATAAACAGCTTCTAGAATATATTCCGGGAAATCCATGTATCTACAAATCAATTTACACAGTTACAGATGAAAAAAAAAGTTGTCAATCCCAGGAAATTTTTACATTCACTTGAAGTTTCAGGACATCAACCTCACGAGTTACATTTGAAGATCGAAGCACCTATAACATTGCTACTGAATGTAAATCCACCAAAGTTTTGCAATGGTCCATTTAACTGTTTTCATATTTAATATCCAATTTCAGATAGAAAAATACTATACATTTTATTAATGATAAAAACGGAAAAAATATATTTGATAAAACAGAAGTACTTAAAAGATGGGCAGATTATCTTACAGAACTGTTTGATGGCCAACGAACAAACAAAAAAACCAACAATACACAGTAATGATGGACCAGAAATATTGAAAGCAGAAGTACAAAGTGAAATAAAATCAATAAAATTTACAAAGGTTGCAGGCTTTGTCATAACAGCAGACATAATAAAAACTCTTAATGAACTTATTGTGAAAACGGTCACATAACTTTGCAATGATATATATATATGAAACAGGCCACACCATCTGACATCAATAATATTCATACCACAACCTAAGAAGCACAGGACTGTGGACTGTACCGAATATTGAACAATAAGTTTAGAGTCATATTACTAAAATAATATTCAAGATAATACATTAAAAAATTGAAAACAAGATAGACACTGATGTCTGTGAACAGCAATTCCGTTTTAGGAAAAGATAACGAAACCAGAGAAGCTATACTTAGTATCCAACTGTTGATAGATAAATATATAGAAGTACAAATAGGCTTTTTTTATATTCCAACATGAACAATTAATCAAATGTCTTCAAGAAATAGGCATAGATGGAAAGACATCAGACTGATTAGAAATATACATTGGGACCAGACTGCACCAATAAGATGTGAACACAGATACTCACCATACATAGAAATAAGAAGAGGGATAAGACAAACATGTATTTTGATCATCAACCTATTTAATTTCTACAAATAGAATATCTTTAAACATATAGAAGAAATGCCAGGGCTCAAGATCAATGGAAAAATAATAAACAACTTGAGATATGCAGATGACACTTCTTTTCGCAGAGAGTGAACATGAACTACAAAGACTAATAGATCAAGTAGATCAAGTAAATAACTAATAAATCAAGTAAAGAATATGGACTCATATAAATATCAAAACACAAAAACCATGATTATCAGCGAAACCACAGAAGAACATGTGCTAAACATAAACATACATGGAGAAAGTACAATATTACCAATATCTTGGGTTCATAATCACAAATGATGGCAGATGTGAAACTGATGTTAATAGGAGAATATGAATAGCTAAATGTACCTTCAATGACATGAGGAAAATATTAACATCTAAATAAATTATAAACACTTTAAAAATGAGAATTATAAAACGCTACATTTATTCTAAATTATGGCTCAGAAACATGGGCAACACCACAATTTTTCATTAACAAACGTTCACAAGAACATTGAAACTATCGTTTCAAAAGAACATCTACTTTGTAATAAAAGAGACGAATGCAAGGATTTGAATCTATAACCATTTCAGCGGAAAGCGAATAGCTATATCACTACACCAGAGAGATCCCCAATCTTTAAAGAAGCTTTCTAAAAAAGATGACTACTCCTCATATCGAAGATGGAAACATGATGATGATGGAAGTTTTAATGTAACTATTGCACAAAAGGACATTAGAAATATAAGGCGAGTACCTTATTGTCATTTGACAATTTTAACTGTCACATTAATGCTGAGTATTGCAACTGTGAAATCAATGAAATATGTGTACACATTTGTAAACTTGTGGATCTTATGCAGATGTGTTTGCTGTACACCAACAAAATGTAAATGAGAAATTACTATTATGTATAATCCTTACCACGAGCAACAATTCCATTCTCTGGCAAATTTCGGTTGTCCAAATCGTGAAAGATTTACATTTCTGGCATATATATATGGCATTATACTCCACTGTTTAATTCGCATTGTTGTTATGAAACAGCAAGCAGAAAAGGGATATTGCATAAATCTAGCAACATAATTAAAAGTACAAACGCAAACTAAGATTTTGAATAATGCAGACAAGAGGACAATCGCTGAACATTCAACTATTTGAATCACCATATGATGTGTAGAAATTGTTATATAAATTTGCTACAGATATTTATGCACAAGCATAGTCTAAAAGTTTTAGGTACATTAGATTTCGTCAAAAATTCTTGAGACTAACGGGAATTGAACCAATCCGTTCTACGGCACCAAATCGCCTAGCAACAATTGCACGCGCGTTTTTCAGTACTTGACTAACCGCATCTCCAAAAAAAGATGCGATTTCATCAAGCCATTCAAATCGTGCACACAAAGTACTTTACTTTGTGTGCACGATTTGAATGGCTTGATTTTTTTACTTTGTGTGCACGATTTGAATGGCTTGATTTACTTTGTGTGCACGATTTGAATGGCTTGATTTACTTTGTGTGCACGATTTGAATGGCTTGATTTACTTTGTGTGCACGATTTGAATGGCTTGATTTACTTTGTGTGCACGATTTGAATGGCTTGATGAAATCGCATCTTTTTTTGGAGATGCGGTTAGTCAAGTACTGAAAAACGCGTGTGCAATTGTTGCTAGGCGATTTGGTGCCGTAGAACGGATTGGTTCAATTCCCGTTAGTCTCTAGAATTTTTTTAATTGTCCTCTGGCTTCCTACTTAAAAATTTACTTGTATAGATTTCGTCAAAAGAAATTGAGATGAGAATTTTAGAAATACACTTTAGCTTTGTGTTAAAATAAAGTATTTCATGAGCTGCTGATATTGACCAAGTTTGCAGTCTTCTATCCAGTTTTACTAGTGCCACCTTACACGCGTAAAAGAAAACTGTTACAATGAACTATATTTGTTGCTTTCTGTTTATTAGCAAATTTGTGATTAGGAAAACTACATTACCACGTTACAAGTTTCACCTGTTGAATTATAGTTTGCTCCAGTTAGTACACATGATTGATAAATATGTGCAGTTTATACGTGATTTTATGGATTACATGCCGTGTTTCAGAGCAATAAAGCAATACATAATTCACATTTGTGTTAAACAACATATCGTTGTTTCTGTGAGACAATGTTGAAGAACTGCACTATAGAAGAAGAGTATTGACATCAATAAACACGATGAACGGAAATACGAAACAGTGTTCAGCTCTTCCATTTCCAGGATCTAATTTATTACCAACATTGGTGATTTTTCTATTGAAAGCAAACTTGCATTAGAAATAATGTTGCCAATAACCAGATATGTTTCTTCCTTTTTGCAAATGAAGCTTCTCAAATATGCAGAATTGTGTATCTCTATGCTGACATGGGAAGGGGGGGGGGTTGATTTTGAAAAGTTGAAGCCAACAATAATGTTTTCTTACTCCAATAAAATTGTTTGAGTTTGAGACATTGGTTCATTACGGGGAGCATTGGCCATTTTTCTACTTTTCAATATTATGTGTAGTTTAATTCATGCATTCATGACCTCGCTATGCTCAGATTAAAATATCGATGAGTCTAGACGATCTGCTTACTACGCACTGACAGCTCCATTCCCGCGTCACCAGGCTCAATTAAATATTGGGGGGGGGGGGTTCTTAAAGCGTGCAACGCGTAGATCACTGGATCTGCCAGTAGTCTTAGCTACTGTGAGATGTATATTTATATATTTCGTTTCGTTAAATAATGTACGCATTTGTTTCTTTAAAATGTGGCCTCTTCTGCCTGTAATGTACCAACATATTTTACTATAAAATTTGAAACACACATGTCTGAACACTTGTTTCTTATGATATGTTTGTTTAGTATTAAACCTCATTACATTTATTATCTTACATTGTTGCAAGCCCTATTAATTGCTTCTTGAGCCCCCGAAACTTGTATTTTTGAAATACAAGAAGAAACCACTAAAAACACCGGAACAGAAAATAAACATGTAAACACAATGAGGGCAAATATATTTAAAGTTACTTGTGGGTGGCAAGAAGAGAGAAATGAATGATCCGTGCAACTATGTGAAACGATGTTTATATTAAACTGTCACATATAATTACAAAATCTAACGATAAACATTTTTCTAACCATACAGTTTTCATGCAGGAAGAGTAGTTTGTTAATTTTCAGAATTCTGGATGCAGAACCGTGATCATCGGCAACATAAGAGCTGTTGAGTAAGTGAAAAACAACCTTCTATCATTAATCATTTGACTTTTCCTGTGATTTTTATTGTTCACTTTGTGTATATTTTGTATCAACAGCCAATGAAAATCACTGGAAAATTAAGTGTCATTTTGAGAAGGCTGTTTTTTTTATGAACGAACATGTCTGATATATTCGATGGTCTCAGTAACGCCCAGCTAGTCATTAGCAGCATCATGGTGTGTTGTACATAAATAAAACAATAATCATAAATTCGTGAGAAATCAAATATATTCTTATTTTGGAAACACTTATCACTGAACATCAGTCTTTCAAAATAAGAAGCCAATAGGGGTAAAACCACAAGCTTCCTCACCTTCACAGCAGGGGGAATGAGAACTGAGACTCCCATACACTTTCTGTCACTGCACGAGCCAATGTTTGATCTATCTAACCCACTCAGGTGCAGCATTGCCAGTTGGCCAATTAGAGCCAACGCTTCTGTCAGCTCGTTTATTTATCTTGACACATAACTCTGTATGTTTTGGCAGGAAAGTCTGAGCGAGTTTGGTCGACAGATTTGTAAAATAACACTTCTTCTGAAGGGAGGGGAACGTTTTGTAAAGAAGGTTACACGCTGTGAAAAGCTAAAGCAAATGCGATAGTTGGGAAGATACGTGTGCCCAGTATTTGAATCTACACACACAGTAAATGTACATGCGCATACTCATACGTGTGAAAAGACGACGTAATCCTCTTGCATGTCCTGTAGTTCATTTCCAGGACTAACAGACAAATAATATCGTGTGCATGTGACTGTCTGGAATGTTGAGTTGTTAGGGCGACCCAATCAGTGTTCTAAACACAGCTGAAGACATATAAGCCAAGATACAACATCTGTACAGAAAAAAAACAGCGACATATTCGTGTTTAGCATTCGTGTAAATCACGAGTTCTCAACCTGTTACGTATTATAAGCACAGAAAACAAGTAAATATATGTATGCGAGTGTTATGAACTCGATTCCATATCATTATGTGTTAATCAGACTAATAGGCGGTCATGCCATATATATCTTCACAAAACGATTTCCTCAGTGTTGTCTATATGATCCACTGCTGCTGATTATCGTGGTGATAAGTTGTCGATAAGCCCAACTGCTAGCTGATGATCATGGTGCTAGAATGTCTATAAGCTGCACACCGCTGGCTTGGCTGATGATCGTGGTGCTAGGATGTCTATAAGCTGCACCTTGCTGGCTGATTATCGTGGTTCTAAGATGTATATATGCTGCACCGTGCTGGCTGATTATCGTGGTGCTAGGATGTCTATAAGCTGCACCGTGCTGGCTGATGATCGTGGTGCTAGGATGTCTATATGCTGCACCTTGCTGGCTGATTATCGTGGTGCTAGGATGTCTATAAGCTGCACCTTGCTGGCTGATTATCGTGGTGCTAGGATGTCTATAAGCTGCACACTGCTGGCTTGGCTGATGATCGTAGTGCTAGGATGTCTATAAGCTGCACCTTGCTGGCTGATGATCGTGATAATGATATAACATAGAGGGAGTGCGAATTTGTCATTCTAGTTTCATTTTATCATTATTAAACCCGTAACCTTTCAGTGTCGTAGTAGATGTGTTACTCTGGAAACATCAACACAAAACTCCCGCCATGCATCTCTGTTCTCAGTTTCATGTTCACGTGTGGAGAATATTTGTTTTCCTAAATGTCTTTAACAATATCAATCGATATTTCTTTCTGGTCCTTTTCTTCTTTCGCCCTCAGCTGTTCCCTGCAGGATAGTTTTGGAAATGAAATCGTGTCTCATCAGGTGGCTAAGTCATATACGTTTGCGTCGCTTCATCACTGCCAAGAAATATTCTTATTGACTTTGCTAGAGTATTTTTTTTTGACCATGTTGATTATTGTCATCAGTTGGTGTCATACCGGATGGCGTAGGCGATCAAGGCTATCCACAGGTTTCTGTCTCCAGTATTATTTATGAAGCTCGTTGTTGTTTCCCTGCTGTGCCAGGTTGTCCAACTGTCTAATATTTTCTCACGATGTCGCCCTCTGTCTCTGGTGCCTTCAGTCGTGCCTGTTGTGACTATGTTCTCTAAACCTACCTGTCTCATGAAGTGGCAAGAAATGAAAATGGTCTCTTTCTTATATTGCTGATTAAGGACGGTTTCACATTTGACTCTTTCAGCACCTCCACATTAGATTTTCTGGCAGTCCATAGTATTCTCAACATTCTTCTATATAACCACATCTCTATTGCCTCTAATTTCCCACTTTGCAGTTTGTTTATTGTCCAAGACTCGCACCCATATGCTAGTATAGGAGTTATATACCACTGCAGAACTCTCTTTCTCACCTCTAATGGCAAGGTCATATTACAAAGTATATTTTTCATTTTATGAATGCTGTTTTCGCCTGCCCTATTCTGCTTCTTATTTCAATTGA
Source organism: Meghimatium bilineatum (assembly GCA_034231615.1). Taxonomy (NCBI): domain Eukaryota; kingdom Metazoa; phylum Mollusca; class Gastropoda; order Stylommatophora; family Philomycidae; genus Meghimatium; species Meghimatium bilineatum. The sequence goes on from CM067322.1 coordinate 38,168,059, forward strand.
ACTTTTTCCATCTACTGTAATTGTTGTACATAAATATTTGAATTGGTGGACATGTTCTAATACTATATCATTCACGTTCATCTTGCAAGGTGTGGTATTTTGTTTCTTTGAAATAACCATTACTTCTATTTTTTTATATTTAGAAAGTGGTCTATCTTTTTACTTTCTGTGAATCGACTACTACATTAGTTAAATCTTGATGGTTTTCCTCACTTTTTTGCAATCAGAACAGTGTCAAATCGCATATCTCAAATTATGTATGTTATGTCCTCCCACTGATATTCCTGGGATACCAACTATTGCACGCATTAAGCTTTCACTGCATAAAGAGAACAGGTATGGTGAAAGTACACATCCCTGTCAAACTCCTTGTTTTATTTGCTGAAAAAGGCCAAATTGATTACCTACTCTTATTGCGCATGCAATTGCGTCTGTGGGTCTCACCAATAGCTCACTAGACAAACACCCATGCAATAGAAAAACTTAGTAGATGGCATGCCTTTATATTGAGGTTATCTACTTATAGAAGCTTTATGGCACGTCATCTATACAATCCCGTAGTCGTAACCTTCGATAACAGTTACCATGTTGTTCGTTCCGACAGACCGACGTTATGCTTGAACTAGTTACGTGCACGGAGTGGGTGGGCGGAACAACAAAGAAACCTGTCGCAAGGGCCAGAGTTGTGCCCTGATGTCGACGTCTGTTTCGGCGTCATTAGACTCGAAACACCATCGACGCGGATGGCTGCTGGAACAGAGGGCGGAGCATTTATGGGAATGCCCACTTGCTGTGAGGCCAGTTTCTAATCAAGACTCAAGAATGAAGAACCTAATCTTATTGCTGCTGTTTGTTCCAGTACATGTTCTTGATGATTCTTAACTCCTTACTGTCGATGTTCAAATTCTCTAGCATGTAATAACTTTACTGTGTTTAACTTTATCAAATGCTTTCGTGTAGTCTATAAAACAGAGGTACATATATGTTTTTACCTCTATATACCTCTCAATTGGTGTTTTCAAAATATATATAGCACTGTTCTACGATGCCACATTGGTCTGGTCTTATTTCTGTTTTTATTTTGTTTCTCACTCTCTTCATGATGACTCTGAGAAGTATTTTTGTTAATTAGCTCATGATTTGTTAATTATTTCTTTTGTTTTTGTTATTGGCTCATTATGTTTTGATTATATATTCTGTAAAATGAAAGCCCAATTGTTGTTCCAATGTCAGCTACAGCTTAGCAGTTATTTCTTGCGCTATTTGTGATTGGGACGATTTGAAGAACGTTTGCAAGACCCATGTGACTGTTTTACTTAATGTGGTTGGCAAACCCCTTGTGATTGGTTTACTCGATTTTGCTAGCAAATCTCAGGTGATTGTTTTACTCAATGTGGCAAGCAAACCATAGGTGATTGTTTTACTACATGTTGCTGCTGATGAGTCGTCTGTCTAATACGGAGAGGATTCTGGCACGACTTACTTGCAATCCTGAAATATACTGGGGGAAAAAATTAATTCCCTTCTGGCAGACCAGACGTAGGTTTTCAGCAGACTTTATCGCAGAGATAAAAGAAAATGGGAAGCATGCTCACGGTCCAATTTTCCCAGTTCTCTCGTACAGGAAATATGTTATACAACAAAGAAAAGTAATAAAATGTTTATTGTCATAAACTATAATAAATACATAAATATTGCTTTTCTTTAAAAATATAATTCAAAATGTGAGTACACATTTTATTTATTAGATGTTTATGAAGAAAAAAAATGGTATTACTTATCATTTCTGGCATCACCCTGAACTCGTGTTCTGCGACCCTCTGCTCTCTGTCAGATTATGTCTGCATATTTGTTATTAGATGCACAATGTACGGTAAGCGACGATGTTACTATTCTTTGCTCTGGGTTCTTGTGACACACTGGAGCCCTGATGGATATACCATGACTGTCTACAATAGAAGATCTCTACATAGAATTAATTTGGAATTAATTCTCTACTTTATTATATTGTCGTGTTTTCCGTTGGTCACTATTTATATACTTTGGATCGCATGCCAAAAATAACAAAGGCGAGTCCTTGGTTAATAAATAGTGAAGAATGGAAATAACGACAATAATTTAAAAAAACTAACGTATGAAGGCCAAATTAATTATGTGTAGAGAGGTCTTGTAATACCGACAGTCACGGCTATACACAATGCAACGATGTCAAAATATCAAGTACCTTCTCTCTCCGTCCATTACCAGAATGTGTTCTAAATCTTTCATTCTCTGGGGAGTTGGTTGAATTTATTCTGTTGTAGACAAGTAATTCTCTGTTAGTGCTACCTACCTCCATCAACATCTCATCACTCGATGAATTAATTAAAACGAAAAAGAAAAAGCCAAATTAAGAGATAAATGTAACAAAATTGATCAGGTATATGTGATAAACATAAGTTACTAAACACCTTGAAAGTTTGATATGCCGACACAAACAATTTCATAACTTTCAGGTAGCTAAAATATTATGATACAAGATTCATGGCCACGAATATATATATATATATATATATATATATATATATATATATATATATATATATATATATATATATATTGAAAACACCAATTGAGAGGTCTATAAAACCAGATATGTACCTCTGTTTTATAGACTAGACGAAAGCATTTGATAAAGTTAAACACAGTGAAGTTATAAACATGCTAGAGAATTTGAACATCGACAGTAAGGAGTTAAGAATCATCAAGAACATGTACTGGCAACATACAGCAGCAATAAGAGTAGGTTCTTCATTCTTTTTGGGGGGTTTTTGTTTTGTTGGTTCCCAAACCACCACTGTATCCCTCTAGTTGCACACTGATGATCTTACTAGATTTTTAGCAGGTACAGAGATGTCAATAAAGGGACAGAAAAGTGAAAAATGAACGTTGTTATTTTAAGAATATGTGCATAATTAAAATAAATAATTTATCTACAATTCTGTAGCTCAGAGGTATGGACAAAAACTAAATAATCAATCAGAACACTGCAGGAGTTCTGAACTGTAAGTTCACGCCGAAGACGAATGTGTCGGGCCATTGGCGCAAATAAAACGGCGTCACAAAGCATTTCCATTCTCTGGACTGCATCCTGCCGGAGATCTAGTAGCGCTGCTACAGGAGAGATCCAGCAGGAGTTTGAGAATGAACGCTGAAGAACTGTAAGTTGACGTAATATAGAGCGCTTGAATGTCCGTGATATGAATGCGTATCAAGTGTTAAAGAGACAGAAAAAAACATTTACTGTGTCACGATTTCAATAGCTCAAGTGGTTCAACACATCCAACTTCGGCAGATACCAACAGCACGTACTATTTTTAGGTTCATTCAACAAAGCTTGAATTGAAAAAAAGCTACAATAAAAAGCACTGGATATTTTTAGCTTGGAAAGATCCCAAAATGTCGTGTAAATAGAATCGGTAGTGCTCAAGAGTACCAAGTTGAGAACTCATGTGGTAAATGTTTGACAAATGGGCGACTAAATGAAAGAAACAAGTGATTAACATGTAAAAAGAAGCGCTGGTCTACACGTGTAATATAAAAGAAGTTATCGCAAAATCAGAGAAAACAAACATTATTTTAGATATTTATAGTAATATTGCTGCCCAGGGTGTCACAGATATGAATTTTATAACTGGAGGAATTATCTAAGTCAAAAAAAAGTAATCACTTCCTTTTGTGGATTTTGGAAAAAATTCGTGCTTTATGGTAAACTTCACATCATGAATTTAAAATTCCATAAGTTTAAGTCAACAATTGGGGATTTGGGGGGGGGGGGGAAGAGTTACGGTAAGTTGTCTGACAACAGTTTCTGACATGTTTGACAAAAAGTTGAAGTCAACAATAATATTTTCTATACACTGATCAAATCATCTGAATTTGAAATACTTTACTATGAATGCGAATCAAATATTATATTTTTTTTCTGTACTTCTTCAAAATATTTTCTAAGGTAGGGGAGGGGGGCGAAATTTTAAATATATTGATATAATTAAGTAGGCAATCCCAATTCTTGACAGTTATTGACAGGAGGGGATATTAGTGTCACAAATTGGCAAAATAACTAAATCTAATTTTTGACGTATATTTATGTACTAAATTTCAGCACTAAATTTCATGTTATATTTCTTATGGGCGAGTTAGTGGTTTCAATCACCGCCGCGCCATCCCTCCATATATCAGTAGCTTGCTACTGCCATTGTATTGAGTTTGGACTTACTGAAATCCACAACGTCTTACTCTAATTACTTTTTTTTCTTAAATCTACTGTCACTTCAATAATCATACGTCTTTAATTTTGGAGTCTTGTGAATCTGGACGAACCAACTCTTGTCAATCGTGTACAAAACACCTGAATTGATGTGCAATAGCATCAACCACCCTCTGTGGTTGGGAGGGAGCCAGAGATGTACTGTGCAGCACTGGGAAGGAGGAAACTGACAGCACTGATTTTTCCTATGGCTTAGACCCATCATAGAGGCACAGTGACTCAGGATGTGACAATTCTTTTGACTTGAACAATTGGTGAGCACAGACCACGTGTGTGAAATTGTGTGCAATAGCATCTGTTCCTAACTCAGCTTAGTTTTGCCTTCAAATTTACATACTTTGAATACATAAGCGAGGAAGACAATGTTTCAGAGAATAATATTCACGAATTAAATACAAATTATCTTAGTTTGGTTAGGCTTATAGAAGGTTTAGTATTGTACCTAAGTAGGCAAACAACATAGGGGCTGTTCATAAATTATGTTATCAATTACATACCAAATTTTTGCCCCCCCCCCCCCATATCAACAACTTTGAAGAATTCAGGGACTTCCATGTCAAAATATATTATTGAATATATATATATATAATTCACCATGTCGTACATTTTCTGCTAAAATTTCTTGAGCCGGAAAGTGCGGAAAATAACTACATGATTTTTTTCAAAGATTTTTAGAATGTTACAAATTAAACAATGATTGTTGGCGCTAAAGTGTGTTACTATCTAATTCCCATTATCAACAAATGGCAAGGTTTTTCAGACACTTACCTCCCTATTTCTTGACGTAATTTATGGACAAACTCCCCCCCTCCCCCATACACACACACAAACCTCCTTATATGCTCTTTACGACATTCATGGAAGGCCGATGTGTTGTTATTATTTTCTCACCTTACAGGACCTTGCAAAACAAGAAAAGGTATATACAATAAATATTATTGAGATAACACGAAGATATGAATATTGATTAGTAGAGAGAGAGAGTGAAAGAGAGAGTCTTAGCGCTTAAGAAATTATGAGTGAAGTATGGAACATAAAGAAGTCCACCAGAAAGCACTTTATGGTGAGAACTGGAGACCTCGAGGAAAGATTAAAGGCGGAGGAAAAAGAAAAATCTGGAAAATAGATTTAACAACTATTGAAAATAGTTTTGAAAATATATGCTGAACTATGAATTTATAAATGAGTGATTATGACGGTAATAATGATTGTGTCATAGATGTAAATTTTATCGTTAAAATTTGTGAGTTCTGCCCATCATCACTACACAGTGGACTAATAGTTATTTGCAATAGAAACGTTATTTTACAAAATAAGATATCAGAGCATAATAGATATCTTATTTCTACTACTTGTTAAAGTAATGTTTCATCAACATATAATTTCACTTCAAACATCTTGAACCACTACAACATGAGAGTAAATAAACAGAAGACAGAAGCTATGAAAATCAGAAAAACACAAAGCCCATGAAACATACAAGAGATAATATCAAGGCGAAACACGATTCCAAGTTCAAATATCTAGTTAGTATTTTTACCGATAACGGAAGTCTAGACAGAAAGATAGAATCACGATGCCAAAAGGCAAATCGAGTGACCCATCAACTGTCACTATTGATAAAGCATCCGATTAGCGCTATTGAAGTCAAACGGCAAATGTTAAAGAATATTTTTCTATTAACACTCTTAACAATGCCAGATTTGGACACCGACTTCTCTAAACAAGAGAAAGCTAATAACATATGATGAAATGAAATGCTTGAGAAAGACTGTCGGCTCTAACAGATTAAATAGATTATGAAATGAAGAAAAACATGAGGCATTATATAATACACTAAATATATTTAGAGACAGCAAATAAAAATGGTTTAGAGTACTTATACGATACACCGCCCCTCTACTGTAGGGGCCGGAAAGGGAAAAAAGAATAAAAACACTCTTTACCTTCCATGCATGTCACATGAGACGATTAGTTAGGTTATGGAGTGGCATAGACTCTACCATCCCATATTGTGTCAATCATTGCTGAAGTTGAATGTGTCAGGCTGAAAAGAGAAGACATGCAGCAAAGCTATAACTCATAATATAACACATTCTGTTCTCCGCACTACATCCTGCTAATCTGCAGAAGTTTAAGAACGAACTTATAGTACCAATAGTAAAAGTTTAAGTAAATAAACTAGTACATAGTAAAATAGTAAAAGTAAAAATATTAGTTTAAATGGACAACATCTTGAAAAAGTACAAAAATGTGCATATCTAGGAAGCAAATTAACACTCGACGGTGATGTCATGTCAGAAATTACAACTAGCATTGCATACGTTTCGAATTCCTTTAACATACTCTCTAATATCTGTTGGTCAAAGTCAATCAGCACACACACACGAAGAAAAAGTAGAAGGAAGAATACACCGACCTCTTTACAAGGGTATATAATACAATTCAATAAGATAGATGAAGAGATTAAGACATAATTGAATAACTTGAAAAACATTTTAACAATTTCAGAAATAGTGTATCCGAAGCGACATATCTGATCTTCGAAAAAAACTAGAGCTCACACCTCTCCACTTGACAGTAAGTTTGAACCAGTAGCGTCCCCAACCACCTAGATCACGACAAAATACAATGCTTGATCTGAACTTGCCCATTTTCTTTACCTGTGACACATCAATCAGCATAGTTTTTCGATCGTGAAACTCGAAAGAGTTATTTAAATGTGTGATAACATCGAACATAACGTACGAGATTGTTAATACAGTGGAGTCCCGTTATAACAATGTAGTACAGACCGATAAAATATGTATGCAATAACAGAAAAACGCTACATACATTACATCCAATATAGAATACATATAATTGTTGATTATGAAAAGGCTGTTGTATGGGGAAACTTGCTATAAAATTATGCGCTATAGAGGAATTCCAATGTAAAACGTCAGCTAATGGGCCATGTTCAATTCTCGTCTGCTACCTACCGTTTTAAATAATTCCTTTAAGCTTTATTAAAAGATTATTCGTGTAAGCAAACTTTCGTGACTGTAATTCACAGCAGACTTCTGGCTATAGAAGTCACAGGTGTTTTCACAGCAGACTTCTACCTGTAGAAGTCACAGATGTTTCCAGAAACGCTTTAAGTTTGAAAGGAACTCCGGATCTTCGATGGAAGAGACCCCTGCCAGGCCCTAACTCTAAGCAGACATCAACACATCTAGCATCAAACTACAACAAACCTAATTCGACCAACACACATATACTCAGGTGTCTACAAAGAAGTCACTGTACACAAAATTACATTGGCGGGGACACTCCATAATATGTACGAGTAGATTATGATTTAAGCATTTCAGATTATGAATGATGCTGGCACTATCAAGAAACGTTCATTCAGTCTCTCTGTGAGATTGCTAGTGTTTAATAATTGCAAGAAATCCCGTCATTTCTAAATACATCATTTCATATAAAAAAAATCAGCAACGTAATGACTCATACAGATGCCACCAAATGCCAAGAAAGAATAGAATAGAAAATTAACGTATTTCCCTTTATTAATTAATAAGAAAAAAATGCTTTCTTTCTCCACTATTAAAATTGTACATCGTGCAGTTATTATCACTGTATGTGACTTCTACACATAACTGCCGGTGTGGTGAAGTTTGTTAAAGTCATGCATTGCTACTAGTAGAAAATCAACTGTCACACACAGTTTTTAATGTTGGTAAGAGAGTTAAGCAAGGTCTCATCCGAAGCAGGAAATCCTGCACATATCCAGTGTTGTACCTACCACGCTATGAGACAAGCAACATCTTATCACAAGCAGAAAACTGCACAAATCCAGAGTTTCGACCCCGTTCTGAGACAGGCAATCGAAGGGAATTTCAAATAGCTTTTATGAAACATGTTAGTCTAATTAGTTGTGAAAAATAGATCCACAAAACCCCCAATGGAGAGTAGGCTTGAAAAGGTTGTTGCATATTGTAATAGGGGTACGGCGATCACCACAACTGTTTTTGGTTGTAGTGATTTTCTAGGCACGATTTGCATACAGTAATTTCTAGTTGCTTTCTAAACACCTCGGCTGCATAACTACGTATATCTGAATTAGAACCAATTATAGTGGTTTTTCTGGCACATAAGCGCTACATATCAGTCACAGAACCGGAATCACTCGGCTTAACGAGGTGGGAAATAGTGGAATTTTGTGTTTCCTAGTAGATCATAACACAAACCAAACACCCATATTTCAACACTTCCGTCTAAATTGCCATAATGAGGGCGTGAACTCATAGACCGCTGGATCATCATCGCTCATACGTCTTGTGGCACATCTAAACCCAATCAATCTGGCATGACAGATGAGCGTTACCAATTGTTATGAACTCAATTTTTCCTAACGACTGAAACCAGCAAACCTGGTACACTATCTTTATTATTACTAACAACGATCAGTTCAACTGCTTGTATGTCTGGTGATTTATGCTCGTCAGGGGACTCTAAGACGTTCCTTGACACTTTGATAGAAATAATACAGGCTGCTTGTCTACGTAGTCTAAGATATTAGATATGTTGAATATCACACACCGTACACAATTAAGTACTCAGATCTCTGATTAGTGAAAGCCAAGATATACTTTACATTTAAACGTCATTATCTCAATGAGCATATTCGATAACGATCGATCGCTTTTCAATTATAAATATCTTTATATTGTTTTTATTTCGATCCCAAATCATTACTGGTGATGAAGCTCTTGTTTCCTATATGCAATGTGGGTTTTCGTTACAGCTTTCTTTCATACCCAGAAGCATTCAAATCTCAACATTATGCAATGCTCTGACCAGGTGACTGCTACTCAGAGGGGGCTTATGTCTGCAAATAGAATGCATGCCACATTATTTTGTATGCATCCAATCACATGAAAGCTTGCAATCATTTGGTAGTGTCAATGTTGACCACCTTTTTTCCGAACAGTACTGTGCCACTTACACCAATATTAGGTTTAGGGAAAGTGCTAGCTGCATAACATCCGACATTAAATATTTGATCAGGGTGGATCATCAGCCGTCCCTGCAACGAAGATTGTATGTAGCGGATCTCCAACACTTCATGTTACTTCATTGGTGCTATATTATGGAGATAAAAATCACTATTAGAGATAACCCAACAAGTTCGAAATGTAGGGGTCACGGTAATACACAATAAATGCAGGTAAACTTGGAAAAGGCAAATGGTCCTAATTACTGATTAACACATTTTAACACATAAAACTCGAAGTTTCTACGAAAAGTCATTATTCAAGAACACAAAATAACTCACGACGAATAAGAAACGGCAATGTCCACTTTCACATGCCGATTCTTACTTGTCATGTCTTGTCATGTCATGGCTGTGTTCTTGATCAAGGCATTGTGATTGAAACTTTGATGTTTGTGTATTATCATGTGTGATACCAGTGATTGGCAACACTTTATTACCTTTATAAAGTTACACCTATTGGATTACAGTTTTGCTGCAATTATTACCCATTATTGCATTGCTTGTATAAAGGAAACAATTAAATTAAAGTTTTAATTAATGTGTTACCAATAGTAAAAGTTTAAGTAAATAAACTATTACATAGTAAAATAGTAAAAGTAAAAGTATTAGTTTAAATGGACAACATCTTGAAAAAGTACACAAATTTTCATATCTAGGAAGCAAATTAACACTCGACGGTGATGTCATGTCAGAAATTACAACTAGCATTGCATTAGTTTCGTATTCTTTTAACATACTCTCTAATATCTGGAGGTTAAAGTCAATCAGCACACGCACGAAAATGCGCTTATTTAATTCCTGCGCTATTCTGGTGGTATCATATCGATGTGAGAGCTGGAAAAGTTCTTTATCTTCAGAAATGAAACCACCGAGTTTCAAGAACAAATGCCTTCGTAGGATAACTAATACACATTGGAATGAATTCAAATCGAATGATAAGATCAGAGAAGAGAGACATCAAAACTTCATCACAGAGGTTATCAGAAAACGTTGTTGGTCCTACATTAGACATGTCCTACGCTCATGTGGCAGTTAGAACCATCGCTGGCCACCACATGAAATAGATGGTATCAGTTAAGAGATTCATTATTTGATAGGAATCTTGAACTTCAGCCGAACGAAATGTTTAATGGCAACGAGAAATACACAAGGGCGGACACGCACAAATTGTACACCTCGGTCACCGAATGCTGACCAGTAACATACAAAAGACAGTAGAGATCGCCGGATTAGATTCAAACACTTTTAAGTACGTATCGAGATAAAGAGTGTGACTGATGTTGAATGAAAGGGGGGAGATGAGAGAGAGTGAGAATAAGTTATTAGTTTCAGTTTTTTGAGTTGGGTTTTGAACGGGAAGGTAGTCAGTCAGAAATGGGCCTTTGCGCCGGACTGACGTGTCCACAAGACTCTGAAAATACAGAGTAGATTCAGAATATTTGATAAGTTATTGTTTGTTGAGAGCACATTCCAGAATATTGGACAAGTCTATATTTTTGTTTAGAGTTGATATTATGTCTTTTTGGAATTGAACGAATATGTACATTAAAGTTACGAAATATATGTGAACGCTGGAGTTACAGCCTTGTTTCATACGTATGTTATCACTTGGATATATGTGAGAGAGCCACAACAGATATAACTTCATAACCTTCTACACTGACCACATAGTCACTGACTATATATATATATATATATATATATATATATATATATATATATATATATATATATATATATATATATATATATATATATATATATATATATATTACCCCTTATCAACCTTTTTATACGTTCATAACTGGTGACGTAACTAGGACAGCCTTATACTGTTATAACTGTTGGCAAGCAGCCTTTCACCCTTTCATAACATGTGACATACAACGTGTTACCCGTTCACACTCAGTCATCAACAGAATACACAACCAATATCTTGATTGGATACCTACAGGCAAAAGAGTTAAGGGTAGACCAAAATAAACACTCAGGAGAACAATACTTAGAGAAAGTAAAACAATCAATATTCGTACTATTCAAAAACTGCACAAAATGAACAGACAGAATTGGAGAGATCTGACTTTGCCCTATGCGCTAACTTCAGCGTTAAAGGAAAATGAATGTTTGAATAGTAAAAGCGGCTACGATGATAGATCACTATCGACTAACAATAAAGTAAAAGTAAAGTAACCCATAGCATTTATTAATGCCGTAGTGGTGTGAGATGTTAGCGATTTCACATTTCAAAGGCTCTGCAAATGAGGGCGGTAGCCATCTCCTCTCCCTCGCAGTCTTTACTTCCCGGATTAATCCGGTACCCATTTAAGTCCGGGTCGACCCGGGAGCAGTTGCAATCTGAGAAACATTTCCTCCTCAACTGGGAAATGAACCCAGGACCATCATATGCGAAGCCAGTGCGCTAACCACTGCGCTACGCGGCTTCAAAACAATGCCTTCCTACGGAAAACAACAACAACGATGAAGCAACCACACGCCAACATGAGCACATATATAATATGAGTAAAGTACTAAGAAGCATATTGTGACAAATAGTATGTTGTCCAACATTTCATGTTTCCATTCCACTTACAATTGAGTCTTCCTCCTAGTGGAGAGTAACTACACATATCATTTAAGAATTCAACACACAGTTCATAGAATCCTTCTGAGATTTTCAATGAAATCAAGGATATATCCCAGATTGAGGATGTAACACGTGTTTCGTCTTAAGTGTCTCTTACCATAATGCAAAACCTGATCGTGACGCATAGAGTAGCAATAAACGAGAAAATGTAGGATTAAAAAGAAGTGTTATCAATCAACATATTACAAATTAAATTTTAAAAATTTGAAATTCTACATCTACTCTATACTTTGTATGGCTTAGAAACATGGACAATGAACAAACAAAATAGAAGACATATTTGATGGCTTTGAGATGTAGAAATTAAAAATAATAGGGACAGCTTCAAGGAAAGAGAAGAAAACGAACAAATAGGTTCTACAGCACTTTATATGACAAAATAACTATTAAAGGAAAACAAGATTACACTAATAAAATATTTTTGACATATTCAAAGATATGACATCTTGTTGAAGACCTTCCATGAGTCAAAGGGATGCTAGCAAGAGGTAGGAGGAGAGACTAGTGGGAGAGAAATTTAACGAGATGGACAGGTTACAGTCTAGCAGAGTGCACCACTAAAGCAAAAGACAGGATGTTGGAGGTCTGTTGCAGCAATCATCTGTTGCGATTACGTCACTTTATGATGATGATCAATCAATACAGAACCTGAATAGTCAGTTACTACATGCTGAAGGACATGCTGAATTGAAGATCTGGGCATTTATGAGAGTGCCCGGAGTACCGTGATGATCATTTGACGACTAACTCTCTAACTTAAAAATTAGATGTAACAAAACAAAATAACAACTCAGTTTTTTTATCCTCTATGTATACAACATCTTAAAATCGATCGCTACATTTTATTTTCATAATTGTGTCCATCACCGCTCCACAAACTAAATGCGTCTTCTTTGATGGCTAGTTAAATAGAACACGATATAAGTCCATTCACCTTTCTACTCACTGTGAATCACATGCATACAGCAAACCTGTTCCATATCTACTCACTGTGAATCACATGCATACAGCAAACCTGTTCCATATCTACTCACTGTGAATCACATGCATACAGCAAACCTGTTCCATATCTACTCACTGTGAATCACATGCATACAGCAAACCTGTTCCATATCTACTCACTGTGAATCACATGCATACAGCAAACCTGTTCCATATCTATTCACTGTGAATCACATGCATACAGCAAACCTGTTCTATATCTACTCACTGTGAATCACATGCATACAGCAAACCTGTTCCATATCTACTCACTGTGAATCACATGCATACAGAAAACCTGTTCCATATCTACTCACTGTGAATCACATGCATACAGCAAACCTGTTCCATATCTACTCACTGTGAATCACATGCATACAGCAAACCTGTTCCATATCTTTCCTTCTGATATTCATTCTAAAAGAATTAGAAAAAATTTCAGTTGAAGGTGAAAAAAATTAAAGTACCTGCCTTATAAACTTTGAAGATTTAGTATTTATTGAACTGACCTTACAGCACTCCAGGTAGACCCACAGCTGCTAAGCATACTCTGGCAGATGACGATAAATATTCATCGGGTGAGTCTTCTGACTTGCTGTTAAATTTACTATTTATTCAGTCTCGCAGGTAACCAAAACTAATTGTGAAAATATGCATTTCCTGTTCATTTGTAACACTAACACCGCGTATGTCCTGTTATTTTACTGTGTCCTTCATCAAGAGGAAGTCACTGAAAAACAACACTATGGTCCTTATTCGCATCCAAAATGACAGATATCTAAATCCCGTAGAAGTTTCGGCAAGGAAACCAATGACTTCAAAAGCAATCTAGAAAGATATGCTTAAGTTCTTGTTGCTTCTATTTCAAACAACCGACTGCTTTATAAATTATTCATATGCTCTATCTGCGGCTTCAATTGGCAACGTCAATATTCAGAAATAATGTACCGCATTAAAATACACAAATATAATCCTCTCAATGATACTGTAAACGGATGCCGTTCACATGATACAGACGTGGAAAGAAAACGCGCAGAGAAATGACACACATATTCAATAGTAGTGGCTTTTGATTTGGTAAAACAAGCAAGAGTCACCAGTGGTTTGCCTGATTTCTTTACTCATAATTGTGTTAGTTGATGCTTCTATTCTTTGTTCAAACACAGTGTCGAGGTTGAAACACGAACACATAGATCCCTGGACCTTTCGCAAATGCATGAGGATGCTTTACTATCACGTTCAACGATGGGAGAAATTAATTGATATCTGCTGAATTAATCCTGTAGCCGTGAGCTTCAATGTTGCCAAGACAGCTACCCGAAACCTTACACGGTCGGACTATTGTTGGATTAAGCTGTGAAATATGGCAGAGGTGTTGGACGAGAATAGTCTTTTTTCCATGGTTAGAGTATAAACAAACTATTATTCTGTGTCCTTTTATAAGGGGAACGAAATACAATATTGATGTCCCCAAAAAATACCTTTTTTATGCTTACCTGTGAGTTAACATTAAATATTAGACAGTTTGGCAACCTGGCACGACAGGGAAATAACAACGATATTGATACATAATGCTAGAGATAGAGCTGTGGTGAGCCATGATCGCCTACGCCAGCCAGAATGGCACCTGATGATGATGACTTGACATTTTAAAACGGATTCTAATGTATTTATTGATTGCATTATGAACATGTTCTGTTTAATCTCTGCAATGTTGTTAAATTGTACATAAGAGTATATCTGAAATATCTGAAAATAAAAAGAGTGCTGTTCGATAATAATGCGAAACGGAAATGAAATATTTTTGCACACACAAACATACCGATATAAAATTCCTCCTTGGTAGAGTCCATGCAGTGTGAGGCTATCATCTCTGTTCACGATCTTCTGTCTCGTCAGACACAATCTTTTTTTTTTGTGTGATAACGATGTTCTTTCATGTCACAATGTCAAATTCTCAAGCATCTTCTCAATCCATATATCTTGTTCTTCGTATGCTCCATTTGCTCTTGAGTTTGCCTAGTTGTTGCAATGTGCCCCATCTTGCATCATCTCATTTATCAAAACATGTGGAATGTCTTCTGAAGCAAGTGAGGATCATCATCATCAGGTAGCATACCCTGAACAGGTTGTAGCAGTTATCACAGCCTCTCGAAACGTCTGTCTATCTTGAGCCAGTCTTCCTGCTTCTGTTCATGTCCAGGTGATATTTGATATCTTATTCGTCTCCCTGGCATCATCCCCTCCATTATGGTTTCCTCTAAGCCATCATGGCGTTTGATATGGCCAAAATATTGTAGTTTTCTGGAAAGAACCATGCTGTTTAGCCAGCTTTCTTTTACATCTAGTTCCATCAGGAGAGTGTGAATTTTTAAAAAAAATTCACTTCATTCAAGATATCTTCATTACTTCATTACGATTTTTGATATGATGTTATTTTCAACATTTTTCTATAAAACCGCATCTCTATTGTGTCTTCTCACATAAAAATGATTCGTAATGACGATATATTATTAATTCTTGTGTTATATAAACCTGATTTCATATTTATTGATAAAGTTCCCGCCTACGAATTGGTGGTTCCGAAAGGAAAGCAGAGAATATAATTACTTTGACTTGTAATTCATATTACAAGACACAATTAATGGGGTTTGGGGTGGGCTTGACCGTTTCATCTCGCGATGTCCAAAGTAACAAAAACGCCATTCTGCAGTCATTTGTTGGACTGAAAGGCACATACTCACAGTAAACTCGTAAAACTCAGCACATGACATTCTGTTCTCTTGACTGTGTCCTAACAACATGCAGTAGCTTGCGAATGATCACAGAAAATGAAACATAAAATCTTGCAACAAATCCCCCAAATATTGAGATAGTATCTAGTTGTATTTAAACGTAATTTTAGCGATCTTCGGGTCACCTACTCCATAAACATGTTTTTAACCCTAATATGAGTATCTAGCGAAAGAAAAACATACCAGAAACATAATCAATTAACAGTTGCCCATTGTTACTTTTAGATAAATTATTAGCCACCAGATTTTAAAATAAAAGTTGTCATGATCGTAATAACAAAAACGAATTAATATTAATCATTCACAGCTTGCAACTACCCTAGCAATGTCCACAATACAAGAGAACGCAGCAGGTGTCAAGGTTACAGTACTCGCCACCTAATCGTCTCTCCATTACTTCACATGTCTCTCTTCTTGCGAGCGAGAAGCTAGGGCGTGCATAATTGATCGCAGCCTGTGGCTCACACGGCTACAGTGGTGTAGATACATTTACCTCCCTAAATAACCTGGTTTAAGTTACATATACTTGGATGATTTTCGCAATAGTTTTTTCCATATCCGTGAACAAGAACAACTACGAACTACTATTCACTTGTAACATAATCTCTGAACAACTGTCGTCAGTCGGTTCCACGTTATCTGCATAAAAGAATATGAGCAGAAAATGTGCATGATGCATATGTAATCCTCTATCGTTTCCCCCCATAACCCACGATCCGTAAGAGATATCTTCAATCAGTTACACCCTCGCATATATCACGTTTTGTCTGCACATCATAACTGTGATGTCTTGTACGAGTGTGATGAATTCTATGCGGGATACACGTAACATATGCGTAACTACCTTCGAAGCAAACACTTCACATTGTTGCTTCAAGCGCTTCAAATACTTCGCATTCTTACTTCAAGCGCGATTAAAGTCAATTTAACACTATATTTGTTATTATTTTTATGCATATCGATCCTGGTACTAGAAACAAAGAAAAAATATGTAATCCTTTAGCAAACTTGCTGAGAAATAATAGTTGTGTATTGATAATATTTTTTAATGCGAATATATAGAAGAAAAGGGATAACATTATGGAAAGAGAAGAAAACAAAAAGGTTGTCTCTCTCTTTATGTGACGTGTCATTTACAGAACGTTGTCCTCACTGACAATCTGTAAGCCTCACGGTTCTGTGTCTTCGCTGTCATGTGCTCAATCATCATGAGTATTTTTGGCATGTCTCAGTAGTTTGTTATTGCTTTCTTAGCCGGTTCTAGTCACTTATCATTTATCGTCGATGATTCGTCCTCGGCCCAACATGGAGCTTTTCCAATTTCCGCCTTCGATGCCACTGTTGATAATACTTCTTCTTCATCAGCGTTCATTCTCAAACTCCTGCTGGATCTCTCTGTTAGCAGGATCATTGTCCTACTAGATTTCCAGCAGGATGTAATACAGAGAATGAAAATGCGTTGTGTCACAGTTTCATTTGCGTCAATGGCCCGACACATCCGTCTTCGCGGTGTGGATAATACGATCTCCGCCATCAATTAAAGATGTTCTGGCAACACTAAATATGCAGAAATAATTATTCAAACGGTTCAAAAAGGGTTCAAAAGTCATAGAAGATTGATTTTGCAATATCCGATTTTCCATATGTAGTACGTCACTCTCAACGAAACGGTACGCCGCCTGCTGAGAAACGGTACGCCGCCTGCTCAGAGTACCACTAATAGCACGTAACTTCGCAGCTGTAAGTGATAATCCACAGGGATCTCCTTAAAAAATCCACCTTGTAAACAAGATGACGCGAGCCGGATTCGAAGTCATGGCCTTTTGAACAGAAAACCCCGCCGAAGACGGAGGTGTCGGGCCATTGGCGCAATTAAAACGGCGACACAACGCATTTCCATTCTCTGGACTACATCCTGCTGGAAATATAGTTGGACCATTGTCCTGTTACAAGAGATAGCCAGCGGGAGATTGAGAATGAACGCTGAAGAAGAAGAACAGAAAACAGTTTAATCACTACGCTAAGGATATCCCATAAGGAGATACGCTAAGAAAACATTTATTACAGGACATAAAGATCAATCAAATAGATTATTTTTGACACATTAAAAGACATGACACTTTCTTGAAGAGCTTACTTGAGGGTAAAGTCAAAGGGAAACGAGCAAGAGTTAGATAGAGATACAAGTGGGAGAGTATATCACAAGATGGACAGGTTACAGCCTAGCAGAGTGCACCACCATAACTAGAGACAGGGGGTGTTGGAATCACTTTGCAGCTAAACTTCCTTTGTGGAGATGGCACTTGATGATGATGATTGATAATATGAAAGACTGGACAGGATTAAGATTCTCCACACTCAAAGAACTGATAAACGAAGGGCATGTAGAAATTTTTGTGCTGAAGTTTCCAGAGTGGCAACTCTCAATGGTTACGGGTCAAAGAAGCAAAGTTTATTCCGTTTGCAGGACAAGAACATTAAATGGGAAATCGAATGTATAAATACAGCAATAACGCTTTGATAATATGAAGTCGTCGAGTGTGGTGTTATGAATATTTTGCTTATGTTTAGGTGGTCATGTTAAATCTGATTTGCAGACAAGTTACGGAGGAATATACCTGTCAGGTCCAGAGGAGCGGTTTCATTCTACTTCTTCAGCGTTAATTCTCAAACTCCCGTTGGATATCTATTGTAACAGCACAATGGTCCTACTAGATTTCCAGCAGGATGTAGTCCAGAGAATGGAAATGCGTTGTGTCGCCGTTTTATTTGCTCTAATGGCCCGACACATCAATCTTCGGCGGCTGCGGTTTCATAATGTGATGTCCATACATTACTTCAACAATTAGGGGGGATGGAGGTAGGAAAAATGTTTACACTTAATGACAAGGGGAGGGAGAAAAAGGGGTAGGGGTGACACAAATTTATATCAACAATGAAATTTCTTTACATACCAACAACATATCACACCACATACCATACCACATAACATACCATACTTCATAACATACCATACCACATATCATACCATACCACATAACATACCATACCACATATCATACCATACCACATAACATACCATACCACATAACATTGTGTGAATATGATAAAGAAAAGAAATCTAAAAATCTGTGACGTACTCATACTGTTTTTTGCGTACTTTCTCTGCACAAAATATTATTTTAGCTAGGAAAGGGGAGGTAGGGGAAGTATTTACTTTGTGTGTTTGTGTGTTATATAATTAAGCACTTCTTAATTGGGGGGGGAGGGGGAGTCCCGTAACTCTGTAATGTCTTTTAACAGAAGGGGGTGGGGTAAAGTAAAAAAGTTAACCAATAGCATTTAGGAATGCCTTAAGGGTGTGAGATGTTTGCGATCTCACATTTCAGATGCTCTGCTATATGAGGGCGGTAGCCATCTCCTCTCCGAATTAATCCTACTTCCAGATTATTTCGGTTCCCTATTCAGACTGGGTCGACCCGGGAGTCATTGCAGCCTGAAAACAATTTCCGACTCAACTGAACCCAGGACCACTCATATGCAGCGCTAGTGCGCTAACCACTGCGCTACGCGGACCCCCAACTGTTGACGTAATTGATGAGTAGCCCACAAACTACTGTTTCATCTTTGCACATTCTGTTCAGACCTGTCTTTATGAGACCATGTAAGGATATACGGTTCTCAAGGATTTGCATAAGTGTCTGCAGTCCTGTTTCATAAAATAGCTGTCAGTATGCATTCATCTCCATTGCCTCATTATACAAAAAATGTTGTTGGTCTTTTGCTACGAGTCGTATTCAATGCTTGGAGTAAACAATCATTCTGATCTATCCCGGATAAAAAGATATGATTGTCAAAATACGTCCATATAAGCTCATAGATGACGACGAGGGTTGGGATTTGGGAGTTTATCCACTTCAAATTTGAAAACCAAACAGATAATACTAGAAATCAAGTGTAAAGATGGTTAACAACCCCCCCCCCCCTCGTCACAGTTCTGATATCATCAATGTTGGCTAACTTTCGTGGTTCATCACCATAAAAGGTACATTATTTTTATTATTTTTACTTGTTCAACCTCACCATCCGCGCCACTGGACCTACGAGAAAACCAATGGAAATGTACTTTTCACAGAAAATGTCATTCAAAATAAAAGTCAAAATCTGTTCTTCCGGTATTTTAAAGGAAACTCACCCCTTCCTGCATTTGATACAAAGGCCTATCTACAGTCTTGTTTACGTAACACATTATGCTTAGTTGTTTTAAATGTATTTATAGCCTGACAGTATCATGCCTCCATTTACTTGTGAGGCGATTTGTCCACTACTGCTTCTTGTTGTACTTGTATTCTCCAGATTTTTCAATGTGGTACTCATTCGTACATTTGTTTCGGCAAGATAATGACCATCTCTAGAGATAAATCATTGTTTGATTAATCTGGATGTGTGCTCCTGGACTACACCAGATCTCGCGTGACTGTACATCATATCTCGTTTATATCTTTATCACTTGTCAACTTTGACTTGGCAGCAAATTTACATCATCAGCAGTGGAAGGCCCGAAGTGGGGAGTCAATATTAAGTACAACACACTGTCAAGTACACATCAAACTGATAAACAAACTTCATTGGCTAATGAATCTCTTTAGGAATCACTTCTTCAGTGATAGAAAAATAAATAACGTAGCGCTGTTCCTTTGTGGTGCATCTCAATAGTGAGGCGATCATCTTTAAGCTGCATTTCACACTGTTCGTATGCACCAAAATAACACGTGTAATACACTATTACCACCCTTAACATTTGCAGAATAAAAGAAAATAGCCGCAAGACTAGATCATTATTTCACACCCCAGAAGTCTAGGGTTTGGCTCCAAGTATGTGGTTGGGTTTTATCTGTTGGTGTGTAAATAAAATAAAACAACAACTAACCCTGTACATGTCATGGAAACAGCAAAGACATTCTGCTTTCATCACATAGTCACAAGTTCCGCCATTCATACCCAATGGGAAAGCATGCCTTAAATTCACATTTTTGGACACAAGAATGTCAAACATATTCTAATCTCTATCACACCTTTAAGATTAGGTATTAGGTATGTTGATTATTCTCCTCGCACACCAGACATGTCCATAAGTGCTCAGATCTCTGCTTCAGTAAATCTCTTCAGGGTATACGGCTGATTCACTGCTTTTTTGAAATCTTCACGGGTCACGTAGATCTTCACTCCTAATTCGCGCATTCTCGATTTTGACTTATGTACATTAATCTCAAAATCCTCTGATCGTAAGGACTTACGAAGAGCAATGAGTATGTCTGCTCGGTCCATAGGCTGACTATCTTTAGTAGTGGCGATCTAGCTAATTGGTCGGCTCGTTCGTTTCCCTCCACGCCCGCGTGTCCGGGGACAAAGATAAGCGTGAGTTTTCGAAGAGGTGTTCGCATCTTAGCTCTGTTTAATGACTCCTCCCATCTCCTACGCACATCACTTGTTTTGACTTTCTGAATAATACTATTTGAGTCCCTTAGTATGCACACATGAGAATAGGCTTGCGATTCCAGCCAGTTAAGTGCCTGTGTTACGGCAAATACTTCCAATGTTAGACTGCTTGTTGTTACGGTACACTTTTAAGATTTTCAGTTGAAATTATATAACTAAATATTCATAATATTCATATATTCATAAATATTTTTTTACAATACTATTATTATGTGAATCCTTTTCTAATTTTATCAATTCTTACTTCATTGATTTATGCACTATTTGGAATTTGAGATTGATATACCTCTCCGTAATTGTCCAGGGCCTGAAAAGAGGGGGGGGGGGGTTAAAAATAGCAATACTGTTACCTGCCATATATGTCGTAAGAGGTGACTAATGAGATTTTAGTGAGTAGAGTTGGCTGTCCCATCCCATAGAGCAATGATTCCAAACGTGGGGCCCACAAGGGGGCAATGTGATTGTTCATGGGGAAATTCAAATACGTTGTAATTAGGCTTGTAATTGTGTTGTAATTAAATCATTTAGGAATAATTAAATTTTTTAATATAAAATTTATATATATATATATATATATATTAGATAGGGAGAGGGGAGCATGAAAAGAAATTTAGAAAGACTTAGGTGGGGCATGGTCAAGAAAAGGTTGGGAAACACTGCCATAGAGAGAACGAACGCAAAAGAAGAGGAAGAAAAAAGTACGGTATTGCTATATTCGAACTTTCTACCGTTGAAGTCAGTTACTTTCAGTTCAATCGACAATATATATATACTCCTTTATGCTTCATAACTGACATTTGAAAATGGCAAGTTTTCAACAAAAGAATACAACGTAAACATTCTCAATTTATATGCTTCATTACTCTCTCCTTGCACGCGTTCAATGGTTTTTCGCAACTCCGACTTGTGAGCACATTTCAGTGCATTCGTTTTGTTAAACTTTACGACTTGTGAACTTCCTAATAAACGTAGTTATTGATGAGACGGGAAAGAAGGTGTTTCTAGTGAGGGGAAAAAATCCTCGTTACTCAGTGTGTAACACATGCATATTGATTGATAGGTAGATACAGACAGATATAAACAACGATAGATTGATAGACATACAAAACAGATTACACAAACAGACAGACTGTACAAATTAAGATAGATACATAGATAGATCCATGCATGGATTGATGGACAGATGGAAGATTACCACGATAAGAACCACAATTATTACTACTATCATTATTACATAACAATAATTATCCATACTATAATTACTGCATAACAAAATTATTCGCACTATCATTACTACACATCAGCAATAATTGTTACTACTATCATTTCCGTGATAACAATAATAATTACTACTACTATCATTATTATGAATTTAAAAAATGGTTATTAATAGTATTTTTAATGTATAATAACAATAATTACTACTACTACTATCATTACCACGATAACAACAACATGTATTACTTCTATTAGTACTATATCTATTATCTTTTCTCTGCTTTTGCTGTTATGCGTCGCGAGATTGAAGAACGATCGGTTTTGGGTTGACACGCTTGGTGGCTTTGTATGTAATACTATTGTCTACTGCCTGTTGTTGTTTTAACTCTCGTGCGGTATACTCTTGCTGCTGATCAATATTGTTTCGTTATTATTAAGTGGCACTAACATGTCAGTCTTTGTTTTTCAATATATTTGACCACATATGATGTTCTAGTAGTTCGTGTAATCTTACATATTCCTCACATGATTTTTTCTTGCTGTTTGCTTGCTTTTCTTAGACACCTCATTTCACACGTAATAAGTTTTCTTTCTTGTTTTTTAGTTAGTGTGCATGTTTGACTATGACAATACAGTTGGTTTGCAGATTAAATTATGTTTTGTTTGTGGTTTCTATTGGAATATTTGTGTGTTTCAAGATTGCTGAAGATATCAATGATCATAATTTACGTTTCACATAATTTACAGAATCGACCTTTTGAATTATTGTCTAGATCTCTCACCATTCTTCCGTCGCCTGTAAAAATGCTCCTTGGACATTTATATTTTTACGTCGCCTTCTTGATCTTCTCATAAGTTCTTGCAGATATCTAGAGCAGGTTTTTGTGAACGCTCAAATACCCTAACGATTACATGATCTGTCGTAATTTCATCCTTAATTATTACATAATAACAATTACTACTACTATCATTACTACGATGACGGCTACAATTATTACACCTATCATTACCACAACAAGAACAATCAGTAATATTACTTTAATTACTGCGATAATGACAATTTGAATTTGTGTTTGTGTAGTACGATAAAACATAGTAATGATTATTATAACATTAGTCTCTATGGTCATATTGAGGTTCAAATCCCTTTGAAATCAGAACATGACTTTAATAATTATGAATTTAGCCAATAGTTTAGTAATCCTGAAAAGGGGGGGGGGGGGCTTTTCAGCTTCTCTTTACAGATTTTTCACAAAAAGGAAATCAAAATTCTTGCGAAAAAGAGGGAATTGATCAGTAAAGCGGGGGAACTACTTTTTTTGGGTACAATCCCTAACCATAAGACCTTTCTACAACCCCGTTCCCTTTATTATGCTCCTGACTTCAGATATGCCAAGTCCTACACTTATCTAAATTTCATGTTAAGGTCCTTTCTTTTCTCCCTCGTCACTGCCTCAATTTTTTTCTATCAAAATAAATGGAAATATGTAGCCTCATCATCATCATCATGTGCCGTCTCTGCAACGAAGGTTGGCTGCAACGGATCTCCAACATCCCATGTCTCTTGTCTTGTGGAGCACTCTGCTAGAATATAACCTGTCCATAGTGTGATGTTACTCTCCCACTTGTATCTCTGCCTACCTCTTGCTCGCTTCCCGTTGACTTTAACCTCAAGTAAGGTCTTCAATAAGGTGTCATGTCTGTTAATGTGTCCACAATATTTTATTTGCCTGATCTTTATTTCTTAGTAGTTCTTTCTTCATATTAAGTGTTTTTACCATCTCTTAATTTGTTTTATTCTCATTCCATGATATTCTCCCTATTCTTCTATATACCCACATCTTAAAGGAATCAATTCTGTCTTCTAATTGTTTATTTATTGTCCATGTTTCTGAGCCATACATTAATATGGAATAGATGTAGTATTTTATAATTCTCATTTTTAACTTGTTTGTAATTTGTTTAGATGTTAATATTTTCCTCATGACATTGAAGGTACTTTTAGCCATTCCTATTCTCCTTTTAACTTCTGTTTCACACTGCCATCATTTGTGACTATGTTTCCAAGATATTGGAAATAGGTATAAGTGTTACTAATAGAAGTCAATAAAGTAATATAACGGCGAGGCATAGTGATAATCACCGTGTCTCGTCGTTATTTAACTTTATTGACTAAATATTGGTTACACATATAGTTATTTCGCTTTTTTTATATACACTGTCTTTCTCCAGCGACGTTATTTTCAGTTCGGCTTTTACCTTACTCTGGATCTATATTTCCTCATTTTGTGCTATCCTGACATGGGCTAGAATCCACATTAAATTAACTTGTATATAAATACTACTACTACTACTACTACTACTACTACTACTACTACTACTACTACTACTACTACTACTACTATTACTGTTAATAATAATAATATTAATAATAATAATAATACCTCCACTAATTCTACTACCTACTACTACTATTACTAGTTCTATTACTACTACAGTAGAATACCGCTATAATAACTTAGTCTGAATTGCCAAAATGTGTATGTAATAACATAACTAATATATCACTATATATAGTATAAACAATATAGAATAACTATAACTGGATTCTAAAAAGTGTTGTCATATAGGGAAATATGCAATTAAAGAATGCGCCATAGAGGGATTTCATTATACTGACATTACTACTTATTACTACTACTGTTACTACTACTATTAGTAATACTGTTACTACTACTATTAGTAATACTGTTACTACTACTATTAGTAATATTGTTACTACTACTATTAGTAATATTGTTACTACTACTACTAATAACAGTGTTACTACTACTATTAGTAATACTGTTACTACTATTACTGTTGCTAATATATTTATTATTACCAATATTACTGCTTCTACTACTACTACAACTACTGCCACCACCACTACTACTATTACTGCAATTACTACCATTACGACTACTTCTACTACCACTACTGCACTCTAACTAACTGCTATTACTACTACTATTACCACTGCTGTTAGAAAAGACCAGAGTATCATATTCCGACTGCGCACACAACATGTACAGCTTAATAATCTCCAACACACTCCAGGGTGCCGGCTGTGCACTCATCCATTTGAAACTGTTGACCACCACCTTTTTTGAATGATCAGCGCTGGATGACATCAGGAAAATGCTTCTCCCTCCAGGGCCAAATAAATGGAACACATTATATGGAACAAAACAACAACTCACAAACACATGCATATATCACACAATGGCATTGGGTCAAAGGGCATGAGCCCATGGACCGCTGGATCAGCAACCAACCAACCAACCAACCACTGCTGTTACTAATGCTATTGCTGATATGCCAATACTACTGCCACTACTACTAATACTGCTACGGTAAAGATATGTCCCATGACAGCAACTTCTCGGGGATGAAGATAACTCTTTATGTACCAAGTCGCAGCAACTATTAGGTAGGGGTGGCCAGTTCACTTCCTTGCTGTCTTTACCTCCCATAGTTCATGCGTCATGTGCTCATTTAAGTCGACTGAAGGAGTGGTCGTGTCAAGCGAGAAATCACAACCCCAATTCTTTGTGTCCGGACATTGTTTCGAACCTGGCATGCTGTAACCTGGCATGCTGTAACCTGGCGCTAGTATTCAAGCTCACTATCAACTAGGCTACCGCCCTCCTCATACTAATACTACTATAGCCAAATCAACAACTACTACATTTCTATTACTACTACTGCTGCTGCTGCTATTATTACTACAATTACTTTTGCGACTACATCTATTACTACTACAAAAATAATTACTACTACAAAAACAGCTGCTTTCTACTGTTTTTGCTACTACTATGACGGTTACTATTACTACTACTATAAGGGTTACTATTAGTACTATTATAAGGGCTAATGATGACGTTCCTCCTTCGCAATCGAAGCTGAGCATGGCATGAAAAACAACAAATGCGATGGAAAAAAATTTTTTAATTAAAAATTAAATAAATAAATAATTAAAATTGGTAATTATCTAATTTGGTTTGTGAGTTCGTAGATGCCAGATGAGTCCGATTCGTGCACGGAAAGTTCTATTGCAGTGCATGCAGGTGTGCTGAAGGTTCGGGGTAGGAGAATTTTCGGATTTGTCCTTCCGCTTCTTGTGCTTGTGGATTTCTCGCAGTGTTCTTTTTCAAATTTCGTGATGCCAGCAGTGATCTGGGCGTACCAGACTGAGCGATCAAGTGCTGCAGTCTCCCAGGAGCTAGGATCGACGCTGCAGTGCCCGAGAGAGCTCTCCAGGTGATCCTTGAAGCGCTTTCTCTGCCCTCCACTCGAACATCTATCTTCGCACAGCTCCCCACAGAACAATCTTAAGGGCTAATATTACTACTACTATAAGAGGTACTATTACTCCTACTATAATAGTTACTATTACTATTACTTACTATGAGGGTTACTATAACTACTACTATAAGGGTTACTATTACTATAAGGGTTACTGTTACTACTACTATAAGGGTTACTATTACTACTACTATAAGGGTTACTATTACTACTACTTCAGCTGTTAACGCTAATAATATTCGTGCTACAATTACCATTTCCGCTACTATAGCTGGTATCACTATTATTGTTTCAGTTACTACTTCTTTGTTTTTTCTACTACCGTTACTATAGTTACAACTACTACTGTAATTGCTAATGTCGCTACACTTAAAACAACTAGTATGCTTCATCTGTACCACATAATTCATAATTACTTATAATCCATCAACAATAACTTTCTTTCTGTATGATAATCTTAGTATACACTCACTACTTATTGTCTAAATGTTTCACATCTCTTATACAAATACCACATTTTGCTATGATATTGGTTTACACAAAATATAATAGAGAAACACTTAACTTCACCATTGTCAAATAGAAGACCGACTTTTAGTTAGTTATTTATTGCCGTACAAATGACTATGTACTTTACGTACACATGTGGGACAGACAATTAATTATATATTTTAATGGAATAGCATTGGATACTAAAAGTGAAAGAGATTTGCAATAATTAGTTTTGGATGAAGAAACACAGTTATAAAATTGAAACACGTTTTATAAATGAGAAATAATGTTGCTTAGATCGCAACATGTTGATCACGTAAAAAGTATAAATAATAACTTGCCTCGTGTGATATCTGATAAAGTGAGGAATGTCGCAGTAATACATTAGTTACTGCGTTCCATTGTATAATTTGCGTTTAATTCCTATTCGTTTGTTTGTTTGTTTTTATATTATAAACGTCTCTATTGCATATTAACGTTGAGAAACTTTTGTTCCTTTGTGTTAGTTTTCATTTACAGTATTTTATATTTGTTATTTTAACTATTTATTTATTTTATTAGTAACAGTGATAATAACACACTGTCCTTAATGTGATCAAAGAGAAGTAAAGACGTGCCGAGGAGTACATAATGGCTAAGTTATATAAAATATGTTGTTTCAAAAACGCCCTGAGTCATCTTGAATATTGTTGATGAACGAATTCCTTCCCAGTGCCTCCGTTCTGACCACGTTACTAATACTTTATGTTAAACTATCATTGAAGTTCTGACACTCACTTTTCAAATATATTTTTTGCTATATTTTTATTATCAGATAGTCCATTGCTCCATTGACATCAGTATAGTACTCTCAAATTGACATCAAGTATAGTACTCTCAAATTGACATAAGTATAGTGCTCTCACATTGACATCAAGTATAGTGCTCTTACATTGACATCAAGTATAGTGCTCTTACATTGACATCAAGTATAGTGCTCTTACATTGACATCAAGTATAGTGCTCTTACATTGACATCAAGTATAGTGCTCTTACATTGACATCAAGTATTGTGCTCTCAAATTGACATCAAGTATAGTGCTCTTACATTGACATCAAGTATAGTGCTCTCACATTGACATCAAGTATAGTGCTCTTACATTGACATCAAGTATAGTGCTCTTACATTGACATCAAGTATAGTGCTCTTACATTGACATCAAGTATTGTGCTCTCAAATTGACATCAAGTATAGTGCTCTCACATTGACATCAAGTATAGTGCTCTTACATTGACATCAAGTTTTGTGCTCTCAAATTGACATCAAGTATAGTGCTCTCAAATTGACATCAAGTATAGTGCTCTTAAACTGACATCAAGTATAGTGCTATCAAATTAAAGTACTCAAAATAAAATCAGTCACGGCCGAGAACAATTTTAAAAATCGTCTGCCATCAGCTCTTCAAACACAACCGAGTGATCATCTTCCTTCTGGACAGTAACGTCACTTGGGTTGGTGTCACCCAGTGCAGTAGAACGTAGTGTCACCCCCCCCCCTCCTCCCCGCTCTGACGACTAACCCCATGGACTTCTTCCGAGTCCGCCAGTGCCAAATAATGGGACTGTACAAAATAATTAGTAACGTTTGTAAATGTAGGTCCTATATTTATAAAAGACATAGAAGAAAAATTGAATTCAATGTCGGAGGTAACAGATTGTAAGAAGTTAAGTACTATGAACTACATAGAAAATATGTTACTTTTTTAATTTTAATTTTAATAAACTTTAAATGTTACTGTTACAGGAGATAAGGTTGTAACCGTTCTGTATTGGGTTTGTACAATCAGTAACTGTCAGAATCGTATGCAACAATACAAATTACAATGTCACATTAAATCTCAACTAAATCAGAACTTTCTTTTCCTCGCTTTTAAAGCTGCAAACTTGTTATTACTTCAATTCTTCTTCTTCTTCTTTCGTTCACTTGAAACATGTCTATATCTGTAATTCTGTCTCCTTAATAAAACTCACTGTCTTTTGTAGTTCATACAGTGTCCCATAGAGTTTTGATAATAGTGTTGTTTCCTCTGGCCAATATGTCTGCCTCAGCGTTTCATGCTCAGAATACTCTTGAAGTATATGTTTGGCACTCTGTGCTCCCTGTCCACATGTACACATGGCTGTGTTGCCAATCTTGAACTTTGTATACATGTGACTGCGGAGTCGGTTGTGTCCTGTTCTGAGACGTAGAATTATAACTTGTTCTGGTCTGTTCATAATATGATAGTCATCTTGTGTTGGTGTTTGTGGCTTTCTTATTGACTTGATCATCTGTTTTTTCTGATGGTAGGTGATTGGTATATCTGGTTGGTCTTCGGCAGCACCTTCCTTAGCCAGTTGGTCTGCTTGTTCATTTCCTGGTATTCCACAGTGAGAGGGTATCCACTGCATGGTTACCCTATACTGGTAAGACAATTCGCTAAGTAGTTTTTGCAAGTCTGTTAGTTTTCCAGACTGGAGAGCTTGAAGCACTGACCTTGCATCTGTCAGGAATACCACAGGCTGTAGGTCAGAGTTGGAGTTCAGCAGTTTTTTAGCTGCCACACTAATTGCCTGGATTTCTGCATCATAATTATTGCAGAATTTTCCTGTCAACTCCTTTCGCCAAATAACTTTCAATTGATAATATTGCACGATCAGAAAGCCTTGACTGTCACATGGTAGTTCGCAAATAGTTCTTTATAAACTTCAGCTTCTTAAAAATCTCTCACATGCAGGCACAGACACACAGATAGTAAGAAATAATTGTAGGCTCACTGAGATATATGGAAGAGAATCGAGGAAGTCCTATTCATCTATGTGAAAACGTCAAATACTGACCAGTCCTTGGCGTATTCAAGATCAATCTCTGCTGCCTTGGTATTTCTAATAAAAGCAATACCTAGGATAGCTCATCATAGAAAGTGAACAATTTTGGAATGGACACCAGTAACTCTTCTTCAGTGGCAGATATCAAAGTCTTGACGTGAACATCCTCACACATGGCTGCTACTTCATTAATGGCTCTTGATCTGAACTGGAATTCAGAATGAAAATTATCATTATACTCAAGCATCGCCCTCTAGTTTTCTACTTACTGATTAAGTCCAGCATGACTTATCTTCTCACCTCCGATCCTCTTCTTGAACCTGTGTCTGCTCTCTACTGAAATCCCATATTGGTCTGATTTTACAAGCGTCTGTTCAATTGCCTGCTCCACTAGATGAATACACACAGAAATGTGAATTGCAGACAGCAGGCAAAATACCTCGGGCTGTACCTCTCTGTGTCTAAATTTTCATCTGAATCACATAGTGTTTCAATTGCCGCCACGCAATCTTTCTTTCAGTGCTTTTACTGCAGCATGGCGAGCACTCCAGCGTGTTGTTGATAGTTTTTTCACTGAGACTCAAGTGTGATCCATTAAAACATCCCATCTGTGAGTGGAAGCAGTAACATTGTCTCAAGATTTCCAAAAACAGTCACACACGAAGCATTTTCAGAAAAAGAATGTTGACCGCACAATGTAAGCGAACACATTAATTAAATATAGCTTTCCTTTTCTATTTATAAATGACATGTACACACCTATGGATTCCAGCAATAGTGGCAGTATTATCATAACCTTGAACGAGGCATATCATAATGTCGAGTCCAGCACTGTCCAGATTTTTTAAACTATCATAACTGAGGTCAATAGCTTTCGTCTTCTTTAAAGGGAAAAATCCCAGAAACGTTTCTTTTTCTTCAACTTTCCTATTGTGGATTTTCACATATCTGATCACTTTGGACATTTGGTCAGTATGTGATGTGTCAGGTGTGCTGTAGAACATGATCCTAAAATATTATGTGTGGACAATGATAGAGGCCAGAGAAATTATGTTTAGATAATCAAGGGCGTATCCTAAAAATATGTGACAGGGCACTTCGTCTTCCAAAACAAGGGGGGGGGGGTGTGAGGAGTGGTCTCAACAAAAAAATACTGGGGCAGTCAAATTCAATTTGTCTTACAAAAAAGGTCGCTTAAAAATAACACCGGGGCACCGTCCTGGAACCACTATACACCTGCAGATAATAATCAAATTTACTTTACACAGGCAAATCAAAAGTAACAATAGTATAGGTTAGATGTCAATTAGCTAACCGTGCGAAGCTGCACTCAATCTGTTCATTTGTAAAGTTTGTTTTCCGTGAACTTATCCGTGAATTGTTACAAATATTTTAAATTTGAATTATTTCGCTGCATTTTATCACAAGTTAGTACAAAGAAGCGAACAAATCTGATCATTAGATTTGTTCGTTTCTTTTTATTAGACTAGTGTTATCTTTTTGGAGGAGTTATTATACACGCAAAACTATAACACGTTTTTGTGTTTATAACTAACAGAACAGAGATACTTTTATATTTCAATAATAAACTACTGTCGTTGGGCATAAAAAATGCTTACGAAAAATTTCACAGGGGGACATAGAATCATAGACAGTAATATTTTGCACTTTGGTGTCATCCCATGTAATGGTGTCGCTCGATATGGCCTGCAACCCCCGCACCCCTATAGTGACTCCACTGCTGCTGCACACAGAACATAACAGCTGCAGTCACTCCCTATATCACAAATACAAGATCGGAACTGTAGACTATATAATAACCTTGTGACAGAGGACCAATTGTTGCAGTCCTGTTCGGTATGCGATGGGAAAAGGAGAAACATGTGCACGTATCCTTGTCTCCTTTAAATATATGCTGGCAGTCTGATGTTCATTTTTATCTTTTTCAGAGTCATCAATGTGAAAGTTTAAATGCGAACGAAGAAGAAGAAATAAAGAGTAGGATAGATCACGTCAAATCGACATTCTAAAATGAGAAATATTCTGCGAAATGACTATTTCAATGCGAAAACAGTGCTAGGGTATTCAAAATAAACAATGTTTGTATGGTTGTGAATCATGGACTTGACTATAAGCAACACATAATCAAGAAACAGATTACAGTTATAATTAAATAGTTTATAGTCGTCAGCGTGAATGGGCCTGAAAGGGAAGCAATGAAAAGCGAGACTGTACCTTACACGTATGTCGTAAGAAACGACTAAGGAGATTTTTGCACGGGGTTGGCTGTTTCATGCCATGTAAAGTCAATGTGATTCAGACGCCATATGTTGTAGGATGCGTCAGGCCGAAAGGCGCAGATATCACAGCTCAGCTGTAAACAATGACACAAAGCATTTCTTTTGATACGATTATGCAAGGGTGTGAATTTCGTGAATGTCTGACAGATGTGGATAATGAGAGGGGAAGGTTGGAGGTGGGGTTTTGCCAAAAAATGTTTGACGTAGTTTATAGACATCCCCACAGAGAGTTGGTCGCACCAGGTTTTAACACAACCAGATATCAATATACACAAGAAACACATTAAAGGACAATGAAAAAAAAAGTTAGCAGATAGTCGTAACCTCGGGATCTCATTTCTCTACAACAATTAGTAAAATGGCACATATTTACAATGAGACTTCATTGATTAAAACGGAAAATGACAATAAGTTACAATGGGAACGATTTCGAACCAATAGGCAAGCACATTTATGAAAGAAACATAAAAATCAGAATAAAGACTGAACCTTATAAAACTGCGAAAAGCCGACAAAACCAATCTGAGATTTCAGTCACGTGTCACGTGCGCCATCTTCCTCATTAAAAGAAGTGATGACAGAGTTAAACGATTCCATGGTTCAGTTTAATATGGAATATAATACTTTCAGTGAAAGGTGAGGCCACCGAGCATAGGGGAACAAAACAGCAGCAGGTTATTACAGGCTGTTAACCAGTACGTGGTTTTGTCCAGTTGAAGAAACATTTCATGCAAAGCCGTGAACAATTCAAAGGAGAAGCAATTTAAAAAAGAAAAAAACGCCACCAGCAAATAAATGCCCACAACTTTCCTGGTCTTGGCAGGTGATCCATCACGCTGTGAACTAGTCCTCACCTGGAGGGTTCTAGAGGCCCGCCAGTGTCCACATCTCACGTGACATAAACATAAACAACAAAGTTTGATTCTCCACATGGAGGAGAAAGTCGTTATTTATTGCTAGTTTTTTAATTTAAAAAAATTGTGTTCAATACTTCATGGGTTGGAATCCGGCTTACAAGACGTCGCTTGAAGCTACAAACTTACGTGCTATGATTGGCACTCTCGGCAAGTGATGTGCCGCTTCGTTGAGAATGACGGAGTACATAAGGGATACCGAGTACGGTGAAGTCAATCCTCTACGGCATCCTGAACTTTGTTAAATTAACTCTTTCCATAAACAGCGTTTTTTAATAGATCAGCAGGTTGCATCTGGGATTACGTGACGTCTTTTACAAGATACTTACATTTATTTGCTAATTTAATCATTTTCAGTGTTTATATCGACATAATGATGGTTCCGAACGAAAGTGTAATATGTCCACATTACTTCTGACATGAAAGTGTAATATGTCCACATTACTTCTGACATGAAAGTGTAATATGTCCACATTACTTCTGACATGAAAGTGTAATATGTCCACATTACTTCTGACATGAAAGTGTAATATGTCCACATTACTTCTGACATGAAAGTTTAATATGTCCACATTACTTCTGACATGAAAGTGTAATATGTCCACATTACTTCTGACATGAAAATGTAATATGTCCACATTACTTCTGACATGAAAATGTAATATGTCTACATTACTTCTGACATGAAAGTGTAATATGTCCACATTACTTCTGACATGAAAATGTAATATGTCCACATTACTTCTGACATGAAAGTGTAATGTGTCCACATTACATCTGACATGATTTTGATGTGCAATTACCATATATCATTTTTGTAAGTTATTGATACATTTTGAAAATGGGTGGTATGTTGACATAAGTTTTCATTATATTTTCTATATATATATTTGAACAGCTCTGTACTGAAGTGGTACAGAGCGCGTCTGTGGCGGCCAATGTACCGAGTTGGATTTGATGCATTTGAACATCCGGACCGTTCAGAAAGTAATGGCAAGTAATGTTGTTGTTTCCTTGCCGTGCCAGTCTGTAAAAAATATTGTCTAATATTTTCTCGCGTTTCCGCCCTCTGTCTCTGTTGCCTTCAAGTTTGCCTGTTGTGACTATGTTCCCTAAACCTGCCTGTCTCATGAAGTCTGGTTGATATAGGCATGACAAATCTTAACCTTAAGTAACATGTACCCTCTTATGGTGAGATACGCATCTTTCAACCGTCACGTTAGTCCAATTTGGTTATATCAGAGCTTTGCAATCATCAACAAATAGTTGAGGTCGCAGAACTGGTAAGCTAGTCACCATGGCCTTCTACTTGGAGCTAGTTGCTTATTAAAATTCTTGGCGATATCTTGGTCCACATTGAAATAAGATCTAATATGTCAGACAATTTTGGACGCAAGCGTTTCTACACAAGTGCACATGTAAATATAGACCCGCTACGTGACATATCCTAAGGCCACTTTCTGTATCGGCGATGTCTTTACATGAAAATCCCGTAGCTTCATTTACGTTATCATTTGTAAACGCTTTGTAAACGTAACCGTTTATATAGGCTATATTTGTAAACGTAAATATAGGTTAAAATAGTAGATGAAATAACCGTTTGTGCCAACAACTTCATTCAATTAACCACTGATCTCGTACGTCTGTCTCTATGCATTCCAATGGCGGTGAACATCATTGGGCCAATGATATTCAAGTCACTTCAATAGTATCGTGCACTACATAGGATATAGCTTCTTCTTCTTCTTCTTCTGCGTTCATTCTCAAACTCCTGCAGATTAGCAGGATGTAGTCCAGAGAAAGGAATGCGTTGTGTCATGGTTTACATCACTGCTGCGATATCCGCGCCTTTCGGCCTGACACATCCGACTTCAGCATGGCTTTGGGTCACTTACCCTATATGGGATGGGACAGCCAACTCCATCCCATAACCTCCTTAGTCGCCTTTTACGACATGCGTGGAAGGTAAACAGTGTTGCTATTCTTTGCTCCCATTCGGGCCCCGGGAACACACGTGCGGGATAGAGCTAAGTACGCGATAAAAATCTATATTATAGTTTGGTACCATTAAGCCACTTGGTCATAATACAGATCATTCATTTATTCAGCTTTCGGTGGTATGAACTTTGTTCTATTAATTTCATGTTGTTTTCATGCATAGTTGTTTTATTTAATTCTTATTCTCCGTGTTTTAATACGTGTCTCAATGCCAATACTTGTGTATATGCATATGATTGTTGCCGTGCACACTTCTGCGATTACATGTCTGCATTCTAATTTTTGTGTGATAGTGTCTTTATTTGTGCTGGTTTATTTACTGTTTGTATTTTATTTTATGAAAAAAGACATTACTGTTGAAATGTTGAATCTGTCTTATATATTGTTTTTTTGATATGCATGCACTATAGATTGATAGTCTTTGTGTTCATTGTAAAACTGATGTTCATCTGCAGAAGTTGGAGAATGCACACAGAAGAGGAAAGATTCCGATAATTCACCTGCCACCTCCCAGATCACTTATCTATTAACCTTCCAGAACCTAGTGCAGTTATCTATTCACTTACCAGTACTCAGTGTAATTATTTGTCACCTACATGTAACCAAGTACAATTATCTGTTAATCTCCCAGAACCTAGTGCAGTTATCTATTCACTTACAAGTACTCGGTGTAATTATTTGTCACCTACGTGTAACCAAGTACAATTATCTGTTCACCGATAACATAAGCCAGTGCATTTATCTATTCACCTATCAGAATAGCCAGTGCAATTACCTGTTCACCTACCAGTTCACGGTGCAATCATCTATTTACCTATCGCAGTTCAATTGACCGAGATCCGCTTTCCGTTCTCAAATCAATAACAATAAACTTGTTGCTAGTGTGCTCCAATTAATCACGGGCTCACTGTATCCCATTGTCACCTCTACCGTTTCCGGTTGACAATATAAATGCCAAGCTATGCTCACGCCGGAAGCTGTCATAAAAGGCCTGGTTGGCCCGCAGAACTTAATTCCGAATTGTAATCAGTCCTTATATCTCTGGCAAGTGTATAATGAAGATCACTCATTGTGAGGGTTTGTTGAAATTAAAATTGCGTGTCTTTGTTGTGTGTGAGTGAAGTGTGTACTTGTTGCAGTAGACTTATATATAGTTTTAGTTTTATGTATGCGTGTATTTGTTATGTACGAATCATATGTATATTCTGTATGTGTATGGATATGTTTTCTACTTGGTTCCTATGTTATGTATTTTCTATATTTGTGTGTGGGCTTCTGTAGCCAATACGTTACTGTTGAGACAGCGACAAAAGTAGCAAGCAAACGAGGATATTGCCAAAATTAGGAAATGTGAACCAGAAGGTTAGTGTGCTCTATTATACTGGTAACCATAGTTTTCTTCTCGTTCACAGTTTTACATGTCCACACAGCAAGTCCCTTTTTTCTTAATAAATGCTGCTGTATTTGAGTGCTCCCATACATCTTTCTGTGGATATCCATCACTGTGGGCCAGTGTTCTTCCCTTAACTGGTTTAGTGTATTGCAGTCTTGCAGGATATGTTCAGTGCTCTGTGCTGCCTGCCCACAAGGGCACAGTGGTGATGGGAACAACCTTAGCCTATTTAAGTGGCTGTTTATTCTGTTGTGTCCTGTTCTGAGGCGGAAGATAATAACCTGCTCTGCTCTGTAACCATAGTAAGACGCATAAGTTTACCCACTGGAGGTATGAGCGCGTATCTTTCAGTGAAATTACTAGAATGTTAACATGAACTACCATATTTCTACCGTGGCCCTAAAGGGAAGCACATAACAGCAACATTATATTACCTTCAATGCTTGTCGTAATAGACGACTAAGGATGATGGGGTAGAATCGGCTGACCCACTCTATATATGGTAAAAGTGACCATAAAGCCTTTTTGAAGTCTGATATGGAAGTCAGAAACTCGCAGATATTGCAACAAGTTGTGAACTATGGTATAACGCATTTCGTTCTTATGCATATACCCTGATAGTGCACAGGAGTTTGAAAACGAACGCAGAAGAAGAATAGTAACATAAGAAATATCACTGCCGAAGTTGAATGTGTTGGTCCATTAACGAAAAATAAAAACCACGACAAAACACATCTTCGTTATGTGGCCTATATTATGGAAAGCTAGTGCTGCTACAAGAGAGATTTTGTTGGAGTATAAGATCGAACAGAACACTAAAACACGCTGTGATCAAATGGCGAACTTTTATCTTCTTCAATTTCTGCGTTCGCTCTCTGATAACCAGCATGAAGGTTCGTGTGATTTCCGCCGGGGAGCGTGAAGTACGTTGTGTTTCCAGTTCCACAGTAGAGTTGCGTTATTTGCTCTTGGAGCTTCTAGTACATCCGGTTTCGGCATGTCTTAAATATGGGTGGGCTTCTCTACCTTTTACACCCTTTCTCTCTGTCGCCAGGCGAGTAATGTGCATAGACTCTACACGGTGAAGGTTTTCCCACCCACTGTGCCTTTGGACTTTATAGACCATATTATATCTCTATGTGGCAGTCTCCGGGGAGAAGGGAATCAATGATTTAGGCTTGGGTCGACTACGTCAATCGAGCACGAGGTGTCGCTGCCAGTGAACTCGTCTCGCGTAATCACACGTTTTGCGCATGTACTCATCAAATACTTAAACTTTCCTGTGTACGTCCATCACAAGTGATAATGACCATTTGTTACATCAACTTTTGAAAATCAGTTAGAATTATGTCCATGCCTAATAGTTCGTAGATGGCTAATAAGTCCTATTCGAGCCGCATATCTCATTGGGCAGTTCGGGCATGAAATGACCACTGTAGACGGATTTTGGTCTATCCGTGACTTTCTACCTATCATCCACAGGTCTGGTAGTACAACTAGAAAAAAATATCTCTATGATAAAAGAACACAGCAAGTATCATTTTAAAAAAACAAGAAAAGTAAAGGTGTATGGCGTGATTCAGACTAAATCATGCACAGTGTCCTTGGACATTAAAAATTGTTGACATAAGGCCATATTCTCCATATCTCAATTTGACTACTGTGGGTTGTGTTTTTTTTATGTCCTGCAATGTTCGGATACTCGTCAATGAAGGTTGCCTGCAGCAGAACTCCAATATTCTGGTGTATTTTCCTTTTTAGTGCACTCTGCTAGACTGTAACCTGTGGATCTCGTGATGTTTCTCTCTCATTCGTATCTCTGCTTACCTCTGGATCGCCTCCTCTCAACTCTACCCTCAAATAAGGTCTTCAACAAGTTCTTATGTGATCGCTGTGCAGTTGTTATTCACGTTAGCAATATTTTAATAGTGGGACATGTTTACTGTAGAATACAAGATCAAGACAGATTTATTACCAAGATTCTAGTTGCGTCTGTAAACAGATGTCACAAATATAGACAAGGTCGCCATTCATATGGACAGGTATACGTATACCAGCAAGCATTAAAAAACAGACACTCAAATTTAAGCGTGGACATTTTTTTGTGCCGAATTAAAAATACATAAAAACAAGTAAATTTACACATTTGAGCCATGTACGGACTCAAATATGCATTTTGCTAAAATGTGCAAGTACCATCACCTAAGCAGTTGTCTACACTAAGTAGCTGTCTACACTAAACAGTTGTCTACACTAAGCAGCTGTCTAAACTAAACAGTTGTCTAAACTAAACAGTTGTCTACACTAAGCAGCTGTCTAAACTAAACAGTTGTCTAAACTAAACAGTTGTCTAAACTAAACAGTTGTCTAAACTAAACAGTTGTCTAAACTAAACTGTTGTCTAAACTAAACAGTTGTCTAAACTTAGCAACTGTCTACATTAAGCAGTTGTCCAAACTAAGCAACTGTCTACACTAAGCAACTGTCTACACTAAGCAGTTGTCTACACTAAGCAGTTGTCTAAACTAAGCAACTGTCTACACTAAGCAGTTGTCTAAACTAAGCAACTGTCTACACTAAGCAGAAGTCAACACTAAGCAACTGTCTACACTTAACAACTGTCTACACTAAGCAACTATCTACACTAAGCAGAAGTCAACACTAAACAACTGTCTGCACTAAGCAGAAGTCAACACTAAGCAACTGTCTGCACTAAGCAACTGTCTACACTAAGCAACTGTTTTTAACTAAGCAGAATTCAACACTAAGCAGTTGTCTACACTAAGTAGAAGTTAACACTAAACAACTGTCTACACTAAGGTTAAAATAAAATGTGCACTCATTGTCAGTAAGTTAGGGACATCATTAATAGTGTGTGTGATCCGCTGTTTTGTCAATACAATTTTGGCATCGGCGTGTTATGCTATTGCACGGTGACTGAAAAATTGTTTATGGTATGAGATCACATTCTGCAGTTCCAACAATTGAATGTGGTGATCTTGAGCTACCGTTACTACACGAGGTTGAGCAGGCCTTTTACGGTCATTGGTTGTACATGTAGTCAGAGATCTCTCATTTAGCCTCAATATAGTGGAATGGTCACAATTAAAATGTCTGGCAACTTCTCTGGTCATCATACCATTTCCCATCTTACCGACAGCCTGCCATCGCTCTTGTAACGAAAGTCGAGGCATCGCAAACACAAAAACACACTTCCATTCGATGAAAAAAAATATGGTGTTTTACTGAAGCATTACTAATGTGCAGGCTTGAGCATAGGAATGTTATTCCCATGGGATTCCCATGGGAAACGTCCCATGGGATGGGATGGGACAGCACATATTTGTATTTCCCATGTATTTAAAGGCTTGTCTAGGTTTTTCTCAATTTTACGAGCGGTAACACTGCCAGACTGGCACATTGCGCATGCTCGCGGCTAGTCAGCTATTGTTGATTGTCGTCTTTCGCGATTTGTAAATAAATTTTGTCGTTTTGCATGTCTCTTTGCATATGTAGTCCTATTTAGTAGACACTAAACCTAAACGTTCATAAATTTCATAATTTTATTTTAAATGTATTCCATATTAATATTATAATAGTAATCCCATGGGATGGGAGGGGATGGGATGGGACAGAAAAATATGTCCCATGGACCATGCTGCTAATGTGTATGCCAAATTTCAAGTTGATTCGACTAGTAATATGGTCAGAATTAAGCAATTTGATGTCTTGCACGTGAAGCAGGCAAAATTGAAATAAAATATTATAACGACAATAAAATGTAAAAAAACATTAAAGTTAACCGTTACACATTAATGTGATTTGAAAATAGCTCAAACAACAATTCAATGATGAAAATAGGACATGCTTTTGGTGTGTTTTTAATAATTGCTGGTATGTATTAGTTGTGGAAGGTTCAATTTAGTTAGTCGACGGATCACCATCACTGCAGACTGGACACATAGCTGCTCCGATCTCTCCCTAGGTGTATCCGTTATTACACTTCTGCTGGCAGTACCGGTCCTTGCTGTTTGATCATCATTCTTCTGAGCCCTCTAAAATGTTTACTTTAAAAACTACACATTTCAACCTTGATCTTTAATCCTGGGCATTGGAAAGTAATCATCATCCACACTAGTCTTACTCTTGCGTGCTATATCTCTTATGGAGTTCAAAACATCAGCACGATCGATAGCATCATCGCCCTGCGCCACAATCGCGCATGACGCAAATTGATCTGCTCTTTCATTGTCTCGAAGGCCCACATGTTCCCGCATGGAAATAAATGTAGCTACTTTCAAACTAGCCTTTCTCATGGCTTAATTCACTGTTTTCGAAAGAGACCCACTGGTACCTTCTAATAATACTCTTATAGAGTCACTCAAGAAGCAGACTCGTGTTACCTTCTGTGTGGCTACTCACTTAAATGTCCTGCTCACCACGATAATCTCCATGGCACTCGTATTCACAGCAACTCTCCACTCTCCTCCCTGATCGTTTTACATGCGCACTGAGCTATGAAGGCCCACACCCTGCGAACATGTCTAATAACAGGTCCATCAGTGTATAATCACTCACACTCTTTGGAATTTTCACTGACCACAGCCTGTACCTCTTGCTCCACAGCCGTGGCACACCATTCTCTGCATGCCCTGATAAGTGTTTTCACTACTCTCAATCAAGTTTCGAAATCTGTGGATATACAAATCCATTCTGCACATGCTACCACACCTTGCAATTTGCACACGCTTTGTATGACATCCTCGGCACGTCCCATCCACGACTTCCCCCCTTAAGTCTGCTACCTTTAACTTTATGTATTTCGGAATGCAATGGATGTTTTGTTATTTGCATGGATCTGAAGGCACGTCCGTGCACGGCAATACTGTAAATCTGTGCTCAGCTGTTGGACAGTTAAGTAGCTATCGCATAGCTCTTGTCGATGTGTCTCTTGTGCAACTAAGAATCATGCGCATTGCTGCATTCTGGATTATATACAGTCTTCCGATCTGAGTTTGGCTAAGTGTCAGATTCCCAGTGCATATTCCACCACAGCCACCACCAAACCCTGG
The DNA here is from genome assembly GCA_034231615.1 of Meghimatium bilineatum. Taxonomy (NCBI): domain Eukaryota; kingdom Metazoa; phylum Mollusca; class Gastropoda; order Stylommatophora; family Philomycidae; genus Meghimatium; species Meghimatium bilineatum. Next base: position 38,209,909 of record CM067322.1, read on the forward strand.
TACAAAAGACATAACAACCTCTGCTCACACTGCGCAGCAATCATAACCTTGATTGCTGCTAAGGCTTTGCCTGCCCTTATGATAACATGGTCAACATGTTCCGTGAAACTCAGATTTCGGTCAAACAACGCACCCAGGTATCTCATTGTGCTGGTTCTTTCTAACCTGTCACAGGCCAACGAAACATGTAGCATGTGTGTCTTTACCATGTGACTGTTCAAAGAAATCAAGTCACGAATGCCTTTGGAGGATTTACCACTGCTCCCTTATCTTTACACCAGTTCGGTAATTTGTTCAGCTCCCCTGTACTTCCACGACCCATTCTTCTCGATTTCTGCTCTGCATATACGCCAAGATGTTATATCGTACGACATCGTTCTGTCAGCGCCTGTGATTTGATTGCTAGTGATGTGTACTGTGTTGCATGTAAAGCACGTGCGATAAAGACCATCCCTGTAGGGGACCATGGCTAATAACCGTTGGTGCCGATACCCAGTTACTACACTTTAGAACTACCATCCTGTGGCCATAGGGCCGCATATCATCCCACGGCACGACACAAGGATTTACTTCAAGATGTAACAGTTGATTAACCAAGACATCCAAGGACTCCCTATCGTAAGCATCCTCAAGATCTATTGCTACTGCACATGTCTCCATGTGCGAATCGAACCCTTAAAAAAACATCCTGCGCAAAGATAGTTGTATTCTATCTTTTTTCCTGAGCGATACCCACTTAGCAACGTTGGTAAACAATTATTTTTTCTCAAGAAAGTTCAAAGTGTAGAAAACGAAGATTAATTCTACCATCAAAGTAGACAACCATTGAAATATTGAAAGATACATGAATTGATTTCACAACATGTAAAAAATATAAATGGATATAGAAAGGTGGCTTATAATACAAGTTTGTGAAGAAAAAAACATAAATACAGAGGTATACAAAATAAACATACAGAAAGGATATATAAACATGTTAGCGTACACTGAAGGGACATTGAAAATACCGGTCGCGAAAACAGTGGGAAACTAGTATTGCAGCACCAAGTAAAAAATAAATAGAGAATGCCTTATTAAAAAGTAACTATTCATATATGTGCAAATATAATTTATAAATAAGACAACATGAGAAACCCGTAGATTAGATTAGGGTGGTAGTTTAAACTCACGTCCATGAAAGCATCGGCTCAAAAAATCCTCCAAACATATCTGTCCTCAGCCATGCGAATAAATGCGGGGGGGGGGGGAGCACAGATCCGTCCAGGAGAGCTAAAGGAAGATAACTATTTTAATGATACACACAACAATATGGAAAATATTAAAGCTTCCAATTTATTGGGGACATGTACATAAAATTAATTACCTTTGTTTATGATTTATGCATGGGCCACGGAAGAAAATTTGTCTCAAAATGGACCACGGTCAAAATAAAGGCGAGAACCACATAACTGAAAATTTTACCGTAATAATCTTTACTTCTTCAGTGATCTTGCTTTTTCAAATCATATTCTTCCTTTTATGGCAAAGAAGAAACGACATATAGTATAGAAACAGAAAGAAAGAAATAGTAAAAATATTGTATGCGGCCTAACTTCATGGAGTGGAAGATATCAATATCGTACATGATGGTCGATACAAGAGAAATCGTAGCATGACCGCCTACTATAGAAGACCTACTCGCTAATAGAAAAACCAGTCTTCTTAATGACTAATTGTAGTGTTACTAATCTCTCTTTCCTTAGTCCACGATAGCACAAGGTGATGTCGTTTGAGAAAAAGTACAATCTTTAAAGGCGGAAATACCGTACTAAAGTAATACAGTAACATGTATTTTTTGTATTGTCTTTCGTCAGGTGAATCACCGGCATGAATCCAACTTAGTCGTATCCATACTTGCCGTTAAACGTTGGTGTGGTAGCCTTAGTTGTTGTTTCAGAGCCAGAAGTGTCGCTTTGGTTGCTTTTAGTCCTTGTTTGTTCATGGTTATCTGTATGTTTTCTATTCACCGTTTTCTTGGACCACCTTTGGCTCTCTATCGGGATATTCTTTTGTTATATATTCTTATGTTTAAATGATTTGGGTTCATTCTCATTAGGCCACCAAACCATTTCACTTGATGTCTTTCGATACTTTCAATATAGGATTTTATACCTACTCTATTCCTAATTTCTGTAGTTCTTATTTTATCTAGTTTGGTAAGTTTAGTTTAGCTTAATGCACGTATACGTTTCATGAATATCTTTTTGTGTATTTGTTTATATGTAACTAATTTACATCATCTTATTTTTATCACAACCACTATATATTTATATCTATATGTATGCTTTCCTAGCGCGAATATTAAAGAGAAAATAACTGTCAAATATTTCATTTCACACATCTTGACTAAACGTTCTTTAACTATCACAACAAAACTCACTCACACCTACCAGTCAACGGGATCCAATGTACAGGATTCGATTTTAAATGTTCACGGACATTAAAGCATTTTGCGTATGCACATGAACATTGCACCGAATGACAACATCAGCTGCTCCATTCTCACATTATTGCAATTCGTATAAATGTCAAGATTGATCCCTCAGTATCACTCATGAATACCTAAGTGTGGTAATATCAGACATTGTTTCCCAATGTGGGCTGCCCATAAATTATGTCAACAAATTAGGAGGGGGAGGGGGTCTGACAAAGTTTGATATTTCATGACTAGTAGTGTGAGAGTTTAGGAAAAGTTAACGTCAGCAATGATGTATTTTGTGCAACAATTAAATCAATATTTTACAAATACTTTATGTTTATTTAAACATAAAATCAATATTCATTTGAATTGTGTATTGCTATTTTTTGATACTAAACATCAAGTTATCAATTCAAATTCACAGCTAAGGGACTATTTATAAATCATGTCAACAATGTTTTCCAATTTGTTACCCCCTTGTGCTGTCAATAACTGTCAAGAATACATGGGACCCTCTTTCCATTTTCTTCATTATGTCTAAAATGTATCGACCCCACTCCCCATATATTTTTGGCAGAGAAACTAGGTAAGAATTACATGATTTTGCTGTGCTCTTTAGATAAAAATGTTACAAATTAATACAGTTTGTACAGTTTAATTGGTGTATGAAACAATATTGTTGATGTAATATTTTGTCAAACCCCCCTCTCCCTCTGACAACAACTGTCAAACTTTTTAAAGACTCCCACCCTCCCCCATTTGTCGATATAATTTATGGGTAGCCCCTATCATATTTTAGTGGAGTTGTCTGCACGAAAAGATAAAGCATTTTCGCAAGACTCATGTTCTGTTTTGTGTTTGATTCTGTAACTATTCCTTGCAAATAAAAGAATGAAATATTGCTAGCACGTACACTTCGCATCCTGAGATCAGCACTAGTCTAAAGATTGCCTTTAAATTAAACTATTTCAGACTGCTGCTCATAAGAAAATGCATCATCATTAGTGTGGATGGGAAGTAATTTATAGACAACCTTATTTTTCTTAGTAAAATGTGTACTTTACGTTGTTGTTCGTCCATCATAAGTGAAAATTCAGTTAAGAGTTATGTCCGTGACTATGAGTTCGTAGATGGTTAATAAACGCTATTCTAGCCGCAAACGTCATTGGATAATTCGCGCAAAGGATGTCCCCTGGAAGTAGTTTTTGATCTACCTGTGCCTTTCCAGCTACTCTCCATTTGATGTTTGTTATATTAGTAATTAAAGCCTCTGGCCGTACTTTCAACATAAGAGCGGAGTCTATGTTGGTTATATCAGTTGCATGTGGGTTCTTTTAACAAGATGATGCGCTTTTTCTTTTACAGTAGAGCAACATGTACCGGTAGCTCTATTTCATGCAACACCGTCCAATATATGTTGGTACATTACAAAAATACCCAGAGAGGTCTTTATCGAGTCCTTGTAGCGATTCTTTTGGTCATCTTAGAAAGTGCGCCCTTTAACGACTCACAATGAGAATTATCTTTGGTAGGTGATATTCTACCCAGCGAAGCCTTAAATCGTGTAAAGATATTAGGGTAATAGAGTCTGCAAAGAATGTTCACAATAGCGTGAAAAGTAAGAAAAGTCCCAAAGGAGTGGCAAAAGTTAGTAATCGTACAATTGTGAAAAAATAAGAACACCAAAAGAGAATGTGAAACATACCGAGGGATCTCACTATTAAGCCACACCGGGAGAATCTATGTAAAGATAATAGAACGACGTGCAAGATATATCGCCGATCCACAATTAAACCCCTCTCAATTCGGCTTCATAAGAGAGGTTAGTTGCGCAGATGCCTTTTTCACGCTGAGCCAAATGAATGAGAGAGCAATATAATACAACAACGAATTAAACGCAATATTTATAGATCGGGAGAAAGCGTTTGATAAAGTCAACACAGACATACTATGGGAAACTGTAGAAATGTATTGTATTAAAGAAAATCGTAAGAAAGTATAAGAGCATTGTATAAAAACTGCCAGTGCGTGGTAAGAACATCAGATGGTATTAAAGATGCATTTGAGACAAAACGGGCGATCGTCAAGTTTGCCTTCTCTCACCCTTGCTTTTCAATATATAAATATATAAATCAACTAACTATCTGCAACATGTAAAAAATAAAATACCAAGATTAAAACACAAAAGACGGAAACTATGAAAATATGCAGAAATATCGAGCCCATTAAACATACATGTAGACAAAATTAGGAGTGAATAAGTATCGAAGTCCAAATATCACGGTAGTATTTTGCATACAATTTAAGCCTTGATAGAGAGATAGATACAAGATGTCAAAAGGTAAACGCAGTAACATACCAAATGTCATTACTACTTATTCATCCCAAGATTGAAATGGAGGTTAAAAGACAAATGATTTACAGTATATTCCTACCAAAATTTAGTTAAAAGTGCCAAACCTGGTCTCTCTCAACTTCAAATTACAAATAGTGGCATGTAATATGAAATGCTTAAGGAAGGCTGCAGGTGTCACCAGGCTCGACAGATTACGAAATGAAGACATCAGGAACATAATAGGTATAACACATAGCAGAGAATACAGAGAAAGGTAGTAAATTAAGTGGTTTGGCCACATTATGATAATGCATCACGACAAGCTACCAGTGCAGACACATAACCAAATGAGATCAAGGTACAAAGCCAGAGGAAGACAACGAAAAAGATGGATAGAAAATGTCAGGGACATCTTGAGCAAACACCGTCACAGCACAACCTAGGCAGCACATCTGGCCTTAGATAACAAGCTCGAGCTTCGATCACCTCCTATGCTTACCAGCAAAGTGGATAACAAGCCACATGGGGAAAGACAATAGGCGAAAATCTTGCATATATACCACATGACTTGCCCAACGAATATGTTTAGAACAGTGTCAATGTTAAGGATACCAGCTCTGTCAAGGACAGTGGTATCTGGAATCATGTCTTGCCATCTGGTCTTCACAAAGTTCCTGAGACAAGGTTGTGTGAAAAAATGGAGATTCTTCACTCTATATTTTACATTAAAACCAGGACAAATGTGAATATATAGTACCACCCATTTATCACTTCCCATCAATCCTCCTTGTTGTCAGTATTTACTTTAGCACCCATACTCTTTTATCATCAATCATTTCTGCTGTTACTATGTACTATGATGATGATGATTCAATCCCTTTCGCTGTGAGCAGGAAGCTCTTGACAGCCCATAGCGCTTCTGGCGAATGCACAGGTTTTCCTCAGTTGTTGTACAGTTGTGTAGTGTGTTGTGTATAGCTGGAAGTGGTGGTTATAGTTCTTGTCGGATGTCTGTTAGTTTTGGGCACCGCAGTAGTAGGTGTTCAACAGTCTCTTCTTGTGCGTTGCAGTGTCTGCAATTTGGTTCGTGTAATGGGTTTATTCTGTTTATACTATGTACTATAGCAATAATGTATCTCTTTCCATCAAGCGTCCTTTCTGTCAGTATCAACTGTAACACCCATGTCTCTTTGTCAATTTCCCGAGTGAATGACACTCTAGTCAGACCAGCAGACACATATTTCTTCGACTTACCATCGGTGAAGGTAAACAGCAATTAAGAACAATGATTCACAAACGGGTATTACGAGGCTTGTCATTACGAAGTAGTATATACATACCTCACCAATGGAAAATGAGGGTTGATACCCGTAGATAAGGAGAGGGGAAGGGGGTTGGTGTGTTTAAACTCCCTCCTTAACAAATACGAACATGGGGTGCAAAGGGAACGCATTGCTCTCTAGGCGGACCCAGGGTTAGCAGATAACCAAGATCCCAAATGTACCTCCACGCGGTGCACCCTGGAAACAGAAATACAGCAACTCGTGTTGATTCTGGCCAAATCATTTGGGGATCGTGTCCGAAAATGTGGAGGTAGCAGATGGAAAGAGATTTGACTGCACAAGAGACAGACAATATTTCCGACACCACCAGCATCACCACATATAGCGACACTGTCGACATACAGTGAAGCAAGTCAGTCCAGTCCGAACATTGGAGGGGCGGCCAATGTAAAATGCACGTAAAAATAGATGCATGGCGAGAGACAAATAGATTTCATACCGAGGACAATGAAACAATGAAAGGGCAGAACAGCACTAGAGGGCAGCGCGAACTGCAAATAGAAAGTGAAAAGTCCCTAGGAAAGGGGGAGCTACAAGCTCCGTCAGCTCGAGACGGGCTTCTAGTTACCTGAGTTCCTTACAGGCAGAGACCCAGATCCATCCACTGGCGTTTGGTAAAGCAAGAAGACCTAACCCAACTCTAATGTCGAGCCTTCCTAAACCGGAAATATGCTCGCGAAGAGAAAGGGTTCTGTACCCAATGGGCTTAGGCAAGAAAGGGACAACGATGGTAGTCCTGGCCCAACTCTACTGTCAAGGTTTCCTATACCGGAAGTACACTTGCAGAGAGAAAGGGTTCCGTACTCGATTCGCTCAGGCACAAAAGGGACAACGATTTAGCCCTGGCCCAACTCTACTGTCAGGTTTTCCTACACCGGAAATACACTTGAAGAGAGAAAGGGTTCAGTACCTGATGGGCTCTGGCGCTATTGGGACAAGGACGCTCAGCTCGAGAACGCCTTGCTCTCAAACGCGTGGTGTGAGACTCGAACTTGGACAAGGGATACACGATGTCGGTGAATGACACCTCGGCTAAGAGGGCGAAAGAGCCAGGGTCCAACTCCTCTGTTGAGTTCTTCCCCTTAAGGAACCAGGCTCACGGATGAGAAACGGTTCGGTACCCAATGGGCACAGGCACAGCACGTCCAATTACACGAGGCAAGTTCATAGACAGTGGAACACCTCGTTCGAGTCAGACGAGAGCAAAACATCGTCTGGGCGAAGAGTCTCCACTACGCGTGCCTGGAGACAGATATAGAGGCTGTCACAGGCTAAGGGTAGCCCACCCGAATTGTCAAGGCATGCCGAAATCGGATGTGCTAGGCCTACAAGGCGCATAACGGTGGCACAACGTAATCACGCTCCCGGCGGAAATCGCACGGATATCCGTGATGGTTACAATGGAGCGAACGAAAAACAAACAAACAAATACGAACATTACTTTTAGAACTAGAAATTTGGCAAAAAGGAAGCTAAATGGCCATTAAAACTATCTTTTAGCAATTATCACAAAAAGATAATCTAATTTGATATTCAAAAAGGGGAACAAAGGGTACCGCATTGCTCTCGACGGACCCTGTGTTAGCAGAAAACTAAGATCCCAAAACTCCTCATGGTGTACCTTGTAAAGAGAATTACAGCTGCTCGTGATGTTTTCGGCTAACACTTTTGTGGGCCGTGTCAGTGAATGAGGATACAGCAGATATAATAAGAATTGATTGGGAAAAGGCAGGCATCTATGCGTCAACACAAGCAGCAGCACTGTCGACACACAAAATTATGCTAGTGTGGCCCTAGCATTGGAATGGCAACCAATGCAAATATCACGAAATGGACAGATATAAGGACGAATATTAAGAGTCGTGCGTTAGTTTCCGTAAAGATACCACGCAGAGTACAACGAAAGGGCAGCTCAGCGCCAGGGGGCAGCACCATGTACAAATAGAACAGGAAAACTTTACAAGGAAATCGGAACTACCGTTTATTCAGCTCGAGACTAGCTTCTAATCCTCGATGCTCCTAATTATATGTAGCAACTCAGACATGGCCGATGGGTTCGCAATGGCACCTGGCTAAGAGGATGAATGAACTCGGTTCCAACTTTACCGTCGATGTTTCCCTATACCGGAATCGTGCTCGCTGAGAAAAAAAGGTTCAATTACCGATGGACACAGACAGAGTACTTCTAATTACACGAAACGAGTTCACTGGCAGCGTAACACCTCTTGCGAGATTGACGTAGTCGATCCAAGCCTAAATTTTCGAGTACCATCTCCACGGAGACTGCCACCAATTGACATGTTGTTGGCCTGTAAAGTCCAAGGGCACAGTATGTGGTAAACCGACACTGAGTAGAGTCTACAAATATCAATCATCTGGTGACAAAGAGGATGTTTGTCACAGGCTAGTCAAGCCCACCCGAATTAAAATCTTTCCGAAAAGGATGTATTGGACCCTCTATGGGAAAAATAACACAGCTCTGATGTGAAACTGGCAGCTCAACGTCCTTCACGCTCCCCCGCGTAAATCACACGAACTTTCGTGTTGGGTATCAGATGGCGAACGCAGAAGAAGAAGAAGTAGAATACGTTAAAAAGGTACATCTGACATCGGAAAACATGCGAATTATTTTTTTATGTCTACTTTAACCCTTTCCCCTTTATGAGATAATATCTACGGATCTGGTTGACAATGTGAAGTAGAATATATATTTCCCATCAACAGAAATCTAATGTATGACATTGGAGATATACAAGCAGAGGAAAACTAATTTGTGACATTGGAATTAGAATATGCATTTTGAAGCAAATAAAGCTACTTTGTAACATTGGAAGTAGAATATGTATTTTGAAGCAAATAAAGCTACTTTGTAACATTGGAAGTAGAATATGCATTTTGAAGCAAATAAAGCTACTTTGTAACATTGGAAGTAGAATATGTATTTTGAAGCAAATAAAGCTACTTTGTAACATTGGAAGTAGAATATGCATTTTGAAGCAAATAAAGCTACTTTGTAACATTGGAAGTAGAATATGTATTTTGAAGCAAATAAAGCTACTTTGTAACATTGGAAGTAGAATATGCATTTTGAAGCAAATAAAGCTACTTTGTAACATTGGAAGTAGAATATGAATTTTAAAGCAAAAGAAAACTAATTTGTGACATTGGAAGTAGATATATATTTTCAAGCAAAGAAAAGCTAATTTGTGACATTGAAAGTAGAATATATTTTCTCATGTAAAGACAAGCTAATTTGTGACATTGGATCTAGAATATACATTTTCAAGCAAAGAAAAGCTTATTGCTTAATATTGTGAAAGAGAATATACCTTACACACTAAAGACACCATATACCTTGCGCCATCTTTTTTCTTTTTTATATTTTATAATAAAATCGATGCGTTTTTATTTCAGCGCACTGTTGCACTTTATGGGAAGTGTTGTTTCCTTCTTTTTTCCTCTTTCACTACTGTGGTGGGTGAGCTAGCTTTCTCCCATGAAGTTTAAACTGCTTTGTAAATCTTTCAAAGTCGGAGGACGGTGTCTGTCAGAAAAGTGTCCATTCAAACAAGTTGTGTCCATGATGTGCTGTTGCACCCTGTCAAATACGAGCGGATCAGTACGTTTTAAGATCGGTTTCACAAGTATGGAAGAACTTCAGAACCCCAGTTTCGTTAGGGTCACCTGTCAATATCAGTGAGTTGTGGGACATTTTTTAAAGAGCTGTTAAAGCTTAACCGCCGGTGTCAGTTGGTTTCTCGGGGTTAATCAGTGTATCTATTTGATGCATTTAATATCTACATCAATTTTACAAGATTTGTATTGATGATATTGCATTGATTAGTAGTATCATGTATTGGTTTACTGTTTTCTGTTCTGTGTTTTGACCATATGTAAAATAATTACTTTTCTTCTTTGTTATAATTTATTTCTTCATTCATTTTTTCCTCTTCCTCAATTCATATATGTTATGTTCTTCTTACTATTTGTGGAAACTATATACGTATATAAATGAGGCACAAGTGACAATTTGTTTAGAGATGTCTCTGAGTTAATAAAAAAAAACGTTGTTTGACATCGTTGACTGTTGGTGTAGCTTGATTAAAGCTTTGCTTGCAGTCTTATGTTTGTTTTTTTATTGATTCTCCCATGACGGCTTCCGTTCCTATATTCCCTCATTTTGTTTCCTTTCATTGTACTATTGTCTTCATCTTCATTCATCCATGTTAATATATAACTTTCTAATAGCTACTTGTTTTATATTTCATAATTTCACTTTCATTCGTTTTTCCATATTACTTTCCCTTACGATCTCTTCTATTCTTTCAATATTTTATTTTCTAAAATAGAACATTTCTTCTTCTTCGTCACCTTCTTTTTCTCAACGTTTTCTCCTCCTTCTTCTCCACTTCCTTATTTTAATTCTTCTTCTCCGCCTACGTCTTATTCTCCCATTACTTCTTCTCTACTTACTTCTTATTTTATGATTTCTTCTTTCACTACACTCACTTCTACTTCTGCTATTCCTTCTTCTCCACTTATTTCTTCTTTACATTCTTCCTCTTTTCTTACTCCTCTCTACCTACTTCCTCTCCTCTTACTTCCTCTCCACTTACTTCCTCTCCACCTACTTCCTCTCCACTTACTTCCTCTCCACTTACTTCCTCTCCACCTACTTCCTCTCCACTTACTTCTTCTCCATTTACTTCCTCTCCACTTACTTCCTCTTCACTTACTTCCTCTCCACTTACTTCCTCTCCACTTACTTCCTCTCCACTTACTTCCTCTCCACCTACTTCCTCTCCACTTACTTCCTCTCCACCTACTTCCTCTCCACTTACTTCCTCTCCATTTACTTCCTCTCCAATTACTTCCTCTCTACTTACTTCCTCTCCACTTACTTCCTCTCCACTTACTTCCTCTCCACTTACTTCTCTCCACTTACTCCCTCTCCACTTACTTCCTCTCCACTTATTTATTCTCCACTTACGACCTATCCACTATAATTCTTCTCCACTTACTTCTTCTCCACATTTACTCTACTTACATTTTCTCCACTTACTTCTTCTACCCTTACTTCCTCTCCATTTTATTCTTCTTCACTTCTATTTTTATGATTGTTTATTCTCCACTTACTTCTTCTTCTCCTATTACTTCCTCTTCACTTAATTCTTTTTCACTTAAGGATTCCCATATTTCTTTTCCAATTATTTCTTCTCCACTTTATTCTTCTCCACTTACTTCTTCTCCATTTACTTCTACTCCACTTTATTCTTCTCCACTTACTTCTACTCCACTTTATTCTTCTCCACTTACTTCTTCTCCACTTACTTCTTCTCCACTTACTTCTTCTCCACTTACTTCTTCTTCTCCTATTACTTCCTCTTCACTTAATTCTTTTTCACTTAAGGATTCCCATATTTCTTTTCCAATTATTTCTTCTCCACTTTATTCTTCTCCACTTACTTCTTCTCCATTTACTTCTACTCCACTTTATTCTTCTCCACTTACTTCTACTCCACTTTATTCTTCTCCACTTACTTCTTCTCCACTTACTTCTTCTCCACTTACTTCTTCTCCACTTACTTCTTCTTCTCCTATTACTTCCTCTTCACTTAATTCTTTTTCACTTAAGGATTCCCATATTTCTTTTCCAATTATTTCTTCTCCACTTTATTCTTCTCCACTTACTTCTTCTCCATTTACTTCTACTCCACTTTATTCTTCTCCACTTACTTCTACTCCACTTTATTCTTCTCCACTTACTTCTTCTCCACTTACTTCTTCTCCACTTACTTCTTCTCCACTTACTTCTTCTTCTCCTATTACTTCCTCTTCACTTAATTCTTTTTCACTTAAGGATTCCCATATTTCTTTTCCAATTATTTCTTCTCCACTTTATTCTTCTCCACTTACTTCTTCTCCACTTACTTCTACTCCACTTTATTCTTCTCCACTTACTTCTACTCCACTTTATTCTTCTCCACTTACTTCTTCTCCACTTACTTCTTCTCCACTTACTTCTTCTCCACTTACTTCTACTCCACTTTATTCTTCTCCACTTACTTCTTCTCCACTTACTTCTTCTCCACTTACTTCTTCTCCACTACTGCTTCTCAAATTTATTCTTCTCTTATTCCTTCTTCTCCACCTATTTCTTCTCCACTTACTGTTTCTCACTTCTTCTCTACTTTATTTCTTTTCCACATGTCTAATGTTATATGCTAGTTTGGATTTTTTAGATGAATATGTTGTATTCAACAGCCCCGTGACAGGACCGTAATTCCTTTTTCGTTGGATATTTTTAGGACAGTTTCTTTCTCTTTAACGTTTTTCAGTCAATCATCAGCAGCGCCGTATTTAGACTTGATAAGACCCTAAGCTATTTTGAGATATATGTCCTTTATAAGTCCAGATATTATATGCGAGTGTCAAATTTATTTTTTCGGGGCCCCAAGACAGTGGGGGCTTTAAGATGTAGCTTGTTTAGCTTATACGTAAATCCTGCACTGGTCATCAGGTAAAAGCGCAAAGAGCTTCAATATACTCGGATAATTCGCTTCATGTCATCTATGAGACCCCCGAGCTTGGAAGAAGTGCCGTCTCAGTATGCCGTAAGTCCGACGATCAGGGGATTTTGAGATATATCAGCACGAGTCAATATCGAGAATGTGTGAATTTGAGTGAAGATAGGCGTGGCCTTAGAGAACACTTAACAAAGATTTCAAAAAGAGCAGTGAAAAAACATAGAATCATTACTATCGGCCGTTATACCCTGATAGAATTACTAAAGCGGAGTTTTGAGCACCTTTGGACTTGTCCGGTGGACGAAGAGGATGATCATTATATCTAATATATAATACCTTCTGAAGAAGATGTTCTGCAGTATCTGGGCTCAGTCTATATTTGTTCAGATCTATCTCATCTATTCTCAGCTTTTTGAACATTTGATATTCTTCTATAGATTTATTTTCCTCCAATCCAGTGATTCTTGAAGTGGTGGCATGAGGACATGTGCCTGTTTCAGCCATCAGTACACGTTCTTATTTACATCATATAAGAAATATGACCCTAAGCACTCAAAAAGGACTCTAGCAAATTGGTTGGTCCACGGCAACACTCATTTTGAAAGCAATGCTTTAATTACAACTTTCTCAATCTTTCCATCTATTTCTCCAGAATGTTTAAACTCCCTCTTCATTTTCCCATTGCTTAGTATATATTAACACCAATACTTTGTCATATTCTCTTCAAGACAGCAGTTATTTTTCACCCAATGTTTGTAGATTTTCTTTTCCTCTCTCAAATTAGACTTTCAACATGTCTTTTTCCGATTATCTATTCCTCACCTGCTCTGTTTAAAAAAAAAATTCAGCAAATTCTCCATTATTCTTTTATTTCTTCCATATTCTTGGTTGGTTGGTTGCTGATCCAGCGGTCCATGTGCTCATGCCCTTTTACTTAATACCATTAAATGGCATTATATTGCTGGGAAGTCTGTGGATTTTCGGCCCGCCCCGGGACAGAGCCAGAGAATAACTATCACACCTCCAGGAAGGTAGGTTTCAAGCTATGCACTGCTCCTATCCACTGTAGCCAAGATAGGGTTCACTGTGCTCATTCCCCGCCACCAATTAACTACTGGCTGTGCCGAACTTCTCTATTGCTCTAGGCATGCAACCAAATGTTCAAGTCAAAAGGATTGTCACGTCCTGAGTCACTGTGCCTCTATGATAGGCCTCAGCCATAGGAAACATCATTCCATATTCTTGAATCACGTTTTCTTCATATATCCTTTCATTCATAGAGCACAGGCTTCTAGATCGACCAAGCCTAAGGAAATGGGTTCCGGAACTTCTGAGACATTAAAGGCGGCCGAGGTGGTGTTAATCACATCGTCCCTAAAGAATGCTAATGGGCAATGAACAATATGAACCAAACACAGAACCCCCCCCCCCCCAATACCTGTAAATAATATCAAGTGTATGTGAGGTATTATAATTGATTGTAAACATCTTAAGAATGTGTGTGCGATGTGTGTGGAAATGCAGACTTTTGATATATGTCGCAAATAAAACTAAAGGTTGCATATTAAAGAAATATTAAATTCATAGGGTCTATAACATTTTAAATTCATACATAATATTTCATTAAATGCGTTGCATGTTGGCTGAGATACAATCAGTTTAAATTTGGGCAAATCTAGTGACACGTGCAATGAGACTTACACTAGAATGCAGCTATAGTGTTCTATATTAAAAATAAACCTATGTTAAAATCAATATGATGTACAGAATATTCATATTTATTATTTGTTACATGTTTGGTCGGGTATTCGCTTCATTTGAACGAGAGATATTCCTGTCAACCAAGGTTTGGTTACCTTGGTTACATCATACCATCTGGTGGAATTTTGTTTTCCTTGGTGCCTAAGTTGGCGCTAGAATTTTACGATGCAGCCAGGATGCAGCTAGCTATAGTCTTGAGAAAAACTATACTGTGTCTTTTTAGTTTTTGAAAATTATACTTAAATTATGATGTTGAAAATAATTATAAATACTAGTGATCATCTAACCAGACAGGTGACTATGGGCTGTGGTAATGAAGGCTGCTTTACCAAAGCAGACGCCGGGACATGTATAGGGCGGATTCTGATTTTACTACCGAAAGAAAGAAAATCCTGTCCCAACCGTGGATTGAACCCGGGACCTCAAGGGTCTGAGAACGGCGTTCTAACCCATGCTCTCCAAAGAGATTTATGATTGTACTATTTACGTCCTATTGTAGCGACGATCGAAGTAGTACAAACATGCCATGCTGAAGTTAGATTATTAGTCCGAAATACGTAGGCTATATACGTCAACCAATCTGTAAGCTGCAACAAAACGCTTTTGCTCTTCATGTATATGTTGTTCGTCCATCACAAGTGCTGATAATCATTTGTTACATCCACCTTTGAAAATTCAAATAGAGTTATGTCCTTGAATATGAGATCGTAGATGGCTAATGAGCCCTATTCGAGCTGTAAATGTCCTTGGGTAGTTCGGACATGGAATGACCACTGTAGACGGATCTTGGTCTATCCGTAACTTTCTAGCTACTATCAGTTGTTGGGCTGCTGCATTTTTCACAAGATGATGCGCTCTTTTTTATTGTAGAACGCCATGTAGATATATTGTGTGCAAGTTCTTCCCATGTATATTGGCTTATTTCAAAGGCTTTCAGTGAGGTCTTTAACTAGTCATTGTAGCGCTTCTTTTGGTCACCTTGAGATTATTTACCCTTCTCCAGCTCACCATAGAGAAGTATCTTTGGCAGGGGATGGTCTGACATACGCTCCAAATGACCTGCCCAACGAATCTGTGTCTGCATCAGGATATTGTCAATGCAGGGGATACCAAACTCTATCAAGGACAGTGGCATCTGGAATCTTGTCTTACCATATGATGTTCATAACTTTTCAAGTTATCAGACAAGTTGTGTGAAAGTGATTTATTTCACATGACGTCTATACCAGCTTAGTGTATAGGTATATATTCAGGTATATATCTGCTAATGAGCCAGAGTGTGTCATGTGACGTATTCCTTCCAGAACGTTGTCTTCCCAATGAACTCTCTGAACCTCTCTCTGTCTTGGGCGATGTGGCTTGCATTTTCTAGCGATGTATTCATATTATCTTTAATGTCGTCAGTCCATCGTCTTCTTGGTCTGCCCCTTCTCCTCTTCCCAGGTACTCTTCCCTCCATTATTTGTCTTTCTAAACAGTTATGTCTCTTTATATGACCAAACAGGCGTAGTTTTCTTTTTGTTATTGTGTTTAGTAACCAACACTCTGGAATATTCAGTGTGTTTATAATATCTGAGTTTCTGATTTTATCCTTCCATGATATTCTAAGTATCTTTCTGTAGCATTTCAGCTCGAAGGCGTTGATCTTCTTTGCCGCTGTTTTACTTAGAGTCCATGTTTCACAGCCGTATGTTGCAACCGGAAAAATAAAAGTTCGTAACATCAGCACTTTCGTTTCTATTTTGTTGTTTTTCCATATGTTTTTCAGCCGTGTTATTTTGCAATATGCCATTGCCAATCTCTTCCTTATTTCTGCCATGCAGTCTCCTGCACCGTTGATGTTTGCTCCTAAGTATTCAAATTTAAGAGCCAGAGTATGAGACAAAAATACAGATGTATTTCTGAAGTGATGAGCTGATGGAGTGACGACTGAATAGAAACGGCAATGTTAGAATGAAAGATGAGCAAAGCCTGTATAAAGACCTGTCGTACTGAGTTGAAAAAAAATATATGAACTTTACCAACTGTAATTATGAAAATAAAAATAATTGTTGACTTATTTTGAGTTATCTCCCTGGACTGCGTCATAACATTTACCGTCAATGTTTCAAACACAATCTCATGTTTCTGCCGAAGCTGACAGTACGGCTTACCATCATGTCATGTTAAGTTAGACAGTACGTATTAATGAATATTTATTGCTGCCAAATGTGCTCCATGTAAGCTACCAACATTGAATATCCCTTTTGGTTCCCTGCTCATCGAGAATGACCTATTTAATCTTTTAAATGAGGTGCAAGCGCCTGCATTGCGCGTGTGTTCATGCCGATTATAAGGGTCCTGTCCAGGTAGAACTGACAGCGCATCCGGTGACATTCTCTTTTGCGACCCAGGAAAAGTATCCGGGATTTGTACAACAAAGACTAACATGGCTACTTGTCTTGTCAACCAACTCTGTGTGAACATGAAACACAACAGCGACACGTGTCGGCTAATAGTGAATGCGTGCTACAACCTCGTTTTGAGTACTGATGATTTAGTAATGTAAACTCTCGTTATTCATTTGTGTTTAACTACTGTACGAAGAAGTAGATTCAGATTTAACACACATAACACTGACATATAAACATACCACATTGAAATTTAATACAAATCGCACGGAAATTAACACACACCACACTGAAATTTAAAACACCACACTAAAATTTACAAAAACCACGCTAAAATTTAACACACACCACACTGAAATTTGCAAAACTACACTAAAATTTAAAACACCACACTAAAATTTAACACACACCACACTGAAATTTGCAACACTACACTAAAATTTAAAACACCATACTGAAATGTCGCGCACATCACACAGAAATTTAACACATACCACACAGAAATTTAACACAAATGCACTGAAATTTAAAATTGGCACATTTAAATTTTTTTATTTTTTTTAAATAGCGCCGTAGAAGGTGCGCAGTATCCTAGTTGATAGTAGCTTGCTGTCTATCACTGGGTTACATCGTACCAGGTTCGAAACAACGTCCGGATAAAAAAAAATAAGTCCAGGTTTTTTCTCGCTTGTGATATCTCGCTTGGCACGACCACAGTAGTGTATGATGCATGGAACGAGCCGCGGATATGACATGATATGACATGATATGCCATGATATGACATGATATGCCATGATATGGCATGATATGACATGATATGACATGATATGACATGATAAGGTACCAGATCCAATAAGGTGATCGGATCACGAGCGGGCGAACCCGCGCGGTGTGTGTGTGCCCGGGATCACGATATCGGCGGTGCGGGCGGCGCGGGCGCGGCGGGCGGCGCGGGTGGGGCGGCGAGGCCCCCGACCCTGAAAACTGGAAAAGGGGTGGGTAGTATATATGTGTCTATATGCTGGGTGGTGTTTCCATTCAAATTTGTGTTGAAAATTATAGCTATGGTGCGCTATGTGTGTGTGTGTGTGTGCGTGTGTGTGTGTGTGTGTTATATAAATATATGTAACATACGACAAAAATGGTTATTAACAGAAATGGATACGAGGTGGAAACATCCTTTTACAGCTATGATTGCGGGTCCGACCGGGTGCGGAAAAACTGTTTTTGTGCAAAATTTCTTAAAATATGTACATGAGATGGTGGATCCGATACCAGAGGAAATTATTTGGTGTTATGGCGCGTGGCAGGATGCGTATGAGACCATGCCTGGTGTTAAATTTATTGAAGGACTACCAGACGTGGAGCAATGGAATGGTGATAAACCAAGACTGTTGGTTATTGATGATTTGATGAGTGAAACGGATGATCGCGTTACTAAATTATTCACTAAAGGAAGTCATCATCGGAGTCTGAGCGTGTTGTATATAGTGCAGAATTTGTTTGGTAAAAACAAAGAACACAGAACAATTAGTCTCAACTCACACTATATTGTGCTTTTCAAGAACCCACGTGACGGCTCGCAGATTATACATTTGGCCAAGCAAATGTACCCTGGTCGCAACAGCTACGTGCAGGATAGTTTTAAAGACGCAACAGCGAACGCACATGGTTATTTGTTGGTAGATCTCAGACAGACAACACCTGAACATTTGAGATTGCGGAGTCATATATTTCCAGGCGAAAATCAGGTTGTATACGTACCAAAATAAAAATATGGGTGATAAATTGAAACGGCACGGTCCAATATTAAAAGTCCTGTGTCGGGCGAAACCAGCTGCGGTTAAGAGTATAATAAAAACGGCATCACCGGAACTCATACGTACCCTGTGTGAATGTTCCCACAATATCTTAAAAGGGCATGTTCGACTTACGACGCGTCAGAAGAAGCTACTACAACGGCACAAGACTAATCTTAGAGTACTCGCTCGTAAAAAGACTACTGTGAAAAGACGAAAACATATTCTACAACAAGGGGGTTTCATTGGTGTTTTACTGAAACCTGTCCTGAGTGTCTTGGGTAGCCTGTTGGGTGTATAATGGCCAAGAAAATGTTGCTGATCGATCCTCGTTTATTTGAAACTCTGCAGAACAAATCTACGTACACACCACCTGATAGTTTAACAGATAACCTGAGGGACCTGGATGAACAAATGCGAGTGGTTTTGGATCGTAGTGATTTATCTAACGCTGATAAAGCTAGACTCTACCAACAAACATTACAACAGTATTTGACACGTCTTGACCAATACAAAAACAGATCACGGGGTCTATTAGACATCAAACCACCACCGATGGTGCCTGTGGAACCACTAGCTAACAAACTGACGCCGATGTTTCCTGTAGAACCTGTACATAAAACAGAAGAACTAACTGAGAAAATTCCAGACAAGGTCGAAGTGACGCCTGACCCACCTAAACGCAATCTCAGGAAGAAACGGAAAAGTAAAATTCCTACGCCTTCCAAAACACCCATTTGGGAAACATGGTAGACGAATTGTTGGCTCGTCATTACTACAATCCTAAAAAAGCTGGTGCGTATGGTGGTGTTAGTGGCTTACAACGTACCACCAAACTTAAATCAAAACAAGTCAAAGATTGGTTAAGTCATCAGGATACGTACACTTTGCATAAACCTTCTCGGCGCCGTTTCAAGAGACGTGCTATCATAACAGGTGGTATAGACCAACAATTTCAAGCTGATTTAATTGACTTAACAAAGTTAAGAAAATACAACGATGGATATTCGTATTTGGTGACGTGTATTGATGTGTTTAGTAAATTTGCTTGGGCTGTTCCGATCAAGAACAAAACGGGAAAAGCTTTAGTCGAAGCTGTGAGTGATATTTTCAAGCAAAGGAAACCTATAAATTTTCAAACTGACAAAGGTTCAGAATTTACCAATAAAACATTTCTAAAGTTTCTTAAAGACAATAATGTGCATTTCTTCACATCTGAAAATGAGGATGTTAAAGCAGCTATTGTGGAACGGTTCAATCGTACATTGAAGGAGAAAATGTGGCGCTATTTCACTAAAAGCAACAAACCTCGTTATGTCGATGTGATAAAATCATTGATTCGAAATTACAATTATTCATTTCATAGGAGCATTCAGATGGCACCAGTAGAAGTTAATACTGATAATCAAACACAAGTGTGGAATACTCTATATGGGGATAAACCAACAGACAGAAAAGTGTATTTTAATGTTGGTGATAGGGTGCGCATCGGTCTAGGCCGACAAACATTTAAGAAAGGGTATACACCCACCTGGACAGAAGAACTGTTTACCGTCAGTCAGATACAACCGACAACCCCTGTAACTTATACGATCAAAGATGATGCAGGTAAAGAAGTGCAAGGATCATTTTATAAAGAGGAACTGCAAAAAGTAGGTGACAAAACAACTTTTCGAATCGAAACTGTCCTAGAAGAGCGCGGTACTGGAACGCGGAAACAGTATTTAGTCAAGTGGTTCGGGTATAATGCATCATTCAATTCCTGGGTGTCGGTCAAAGACATTACACGGTACTAATGGAAATTGATCAAGTTGAAGCAGTGTTACGACCAGAAGAAGAAGAAAGAACGGGGAGTCGCTCATCACTCTGGGTCTTATTCGGCAAGCTGGTACCACGTTTAGAAATTGTTTTCCTCTGTCAAATGATTATTATATATGTGGTGATTGGTGTTTCATTATTTAATCTGTCTCGAACCGACCTCGACGCACCTGACGCTAAATTTTGGATTGCCTTACTGAGTAGTTGTTTGGGGTACATGCTACCTAACCCAAAGCTAGGATGAGTTTTTACGTTACCTTACCCAGCAACTCTTCAATGAATATTTATCCTGACAATAACCCCAGTCATTATTTTGTCAAAATGCCACAAACTATAGAGATGAACTCGCAATATGAAGTCGGTTTAGCTGAAATTCAGTTTCCAAACACATATTTCAACGTTCTCGATAATGAGGTGTGGTTGTCGTACATCCACCCACCATCCAATAACCTGAACGGTGTAATAACTATTCCAGCTGGTTTGTATGAGTCACCCGAAGATTTTATCTACGAACTCAACTCTAAGCTAACCAGTGCTGGTCGTATTGCGAAAATATATTACAATAAAGCCTCAAAGAGAGCCACAATTAAGATTCTCGATGAGGGAACTGAGCTTGTATTGAGTGAGACGCTGAAAAACATTTTAGCACTGTCAAAAACACGTCTGACATATGAAGACACTGATCGCACAAGTCATGATATGGTTGATATGGATCGTGACATGAAAAATGTCTACGTGTACGCAGACATTGTATCTGCCCGGTCAGTGGGTGATGCAATGGTTCCACTATTACGGTCTGTACCCATATTGGACAAGACGGCTACCTCAGTGTTTCGAATCTATGACAAACCACACTACGCACCGCTGAGTCGGTTCTCGTTTGACACCGTCGAAATCCTTTTAACCACAGACCAAGGCAAGAAGATCGCATTTACCGCTGGGACGTCAACGGTGACACTTCACTTTCGGTCACGTAAGCGTTTCGATTTTGATTAAACAATGGTTAGACACGCCACAATCCACAGAAACCCCAAACTATATGAAGAGTTTTTCTGTAATCAAGCTGGGAATGGTCTACCTGTATTTGTCGGGGGTAGACATCAAAAAGGACACGGACTAGGTAGTTTTTTTAGTGGTCTGGGTAGAATGGTGCTACCATGGTTAAAAACAGGTGGTAAAGCCTTACTTAGGGAAGGTGTGACATCTGGTTTACAAGTGGCTCAGGATGCTTTAGGTGGTGCAAATATTCGTGAATCTATGCGAGATAGAGCCAAAGAAGCTGGACAGCGCCTATTGGCTGGTGCTGTCAACCACGTTACCCAATCGGGTAGTGGTCTTAGACGCCGAAAACGACCAGCCCCACCGGGTGAACCCTGTCGAAAACGCATAAAACCAGCCGCTAAACGCCGACGAGTTCATTCCAAGAAGAACAAGACTCGAGATATATTCGGATAATGGCTCTCATTCACCCCAACTCTTGTGAATGTCTTCATTCTGGACTTGATTTGTTTAGTGTACCACCAACCCAAACGGCTGTAGATGATGGACAATATGTGGAAATTCATCCCCTGGCCGCCTTAGCGCCGGGGGCGCCCATCGAATTTGTTATTTTGGGGAATAGTGAAGATTACTTGGATCTTTTCAATACCTATTTACACGTAAGAACCAAAGTGACGCTACCCAACGGTGATAATCTACCACCCAATGTTGAAGTTGGGCCTGTGAATTATTACATGCACAGTTTATTTTCTCAAGTCGACGTCTCATTGAATGATACGCTTATCACGGCTAGCGAAAACACGTACCCTTACCGCGCTTATATTGAAGCGACTCTGAACTACGGCGATGATGCTAAAAAGGGGTATCTGTCTGCCGCCCTCTACTACAGAGATACGCCGCGAACGCATGACGATACTCAAGGGGATACGAATAACGGCTTCAAAATTCGCCGCCAACTGGCAGCCATGAGTCAGGAAATGGATATGATGGGTAAATTACATGCTGATATTTTCGCCCAAGACAGATATATGTTGAATGGTGTGGATGTAAAGATCAAGCTAACACCCTCTAAAGATGTTTTCAACCTGATGGCTACCGATGTGACGAGTGGGTACAAAAGTGTTATTACCCACGCAGCGCTAATACTTAGAAAAGTCAAACTGAATCCAGCCATCACTGGCTCACGAGAAAGCCTTAATGCGAGGTAATGCCAAGTACCCGATAAAACGTGTTGGTTTGAAAACTTTTTCCATTCCTAATGGGATGCTATCACACGTCCAAGACAATTTATTCTTATCGCAAACACCCACAAGAGTCGTTATCGGTTTCGTTGACGCTGGAGCGTTTAATGGACACCTGAAGAAAAATCCATTTAATTTTCATCATTTTGATCTGACGTATTTAAGCCTAATGGTAGATGGGCGCAATGTGAGTGGTAAACCACTAACTGTTAATTATACCAACGATCAGTACATCAGAGCCTTCTTTGGGAGCCTGACAGCCCTCGGTTTCGTAGGCAAGGACGCTGGGAATACCATTGACTTTAGAGGTTTTAAGCATGGTTATAATCTGTACGCCTTTGATCTGACCCCTAGCTTGCTTGATGGTGATCAATTTGAGATGGCGAAGACGGGTCCACTGGCCATTGAACTTAAATTTGCCACCGTGACAGCATCGGCCATTCAAGTGTTAATCTACTTTGAAGTTGATAGTGTTTTGGAGGTATCCAAGACCAGATCAATTCTTACAGATTTTTTAGCTTGAGAGAATGAACACTAACCAAATCTATGACATGTTAAAGCGGGATATCTGGATTCGTCGCCTCGGTTTAGTGCGAGTCGTACCACTAGATAAGTTACCAATCTACATTGATCCAACTCTGACATCAGCTTTAGTTGTCAATACAGACCCCAGTTATAGACCGGGTGAACATTGGGTGGCAATATATTACGATGGTGTTGGAACATTTACATATTTCGATTCATTTGGCTTACCACCCAGACATTCAGAGATTACCAAATTTCTAGAAAGAAATTCAGATAGACCTTATGTTTACAACCCGAGAGTATTACAAGATTTGTTGAGTTCTACTTGTGGCTTATACGTTGTGTATTTCTTAATGTTGAAAGCACGCGGTGCATCCATGGCCACTGTGTTGCGACCTTTCACCATCAAGCAATGGAAAAATGATAACCTTGTATATGCACTAGTTGGGAATCAACTCAAACAAAGAGCACGCTTACAACATTTGTGACCTAGATACTACGGCGTGCCCACGTCATGTGTCATAAATCTGCCAGCACCTGTGACCTAGAAATGTCATACTGGCGTGGGTTCATCCACGAGTCATGTTCAAGGCTAAAACCAGTTCAAACAAAGATCGCGCTTGCAACATCTGTGACCTAGATACCACGGCGTACCCACGCCATGTGTCATCATAAATAAAAATATTACAACACCTGTGACCTAGAAATGTCATACATCGATAAATTCAGCCATGAATCATGACCCACTAGCGACCAATCAGATCGCCGCCGACCGCCGCGCGCGCGTGGGGTGCACCGGACTCCGCTGTGTGTATAAATAAGAAGCTCACTTGTTCTAAATCTTCACAACGCACTACCAGTCTAGAAGCGCTATTTTCAATTCCTATTGCATAAAGAAGATGGCTTCATCAGTTACATACTTTTCCAGAACTGGCGATATGATAAAACCATTAGGCGCTGGTGTTAATGCTGTGGCCGTATCATCCTTCAAGAAACCTCTTATCCAGATTCGCCGATACTATGGTAATACACACATAAAGTATCCCACCAAAACAGGTATCACGATGAGTCGACAAGACTTTGTCGATCTAGTAGATCTACGTGATGTTATTCTGAATGAATTTGATAGAATTTCCCGTGTTTTTCCTACAAAACAAGCTTCAAATATGCCAGTTTCAAATACATATGACGATTCATCGGTTGCCGTTTCAAATACGTATGACGAATCATCAGCTGCAGTTTTAAACCCCTATGAGGATTCATTCACATATGGTTGTGGTAACCTAGAGATGTATCTCACACCCGACTACGAACCTGTCTATGTACCTGAACCATCTGTATCAGCACCAGAAAAGAAAATCACCAAACCCAAACCAGCCAAGAGACAAAGAACACACACCGTTATGGCACCGCTTTATCAACAGTGAACATTCTTTTTTTTTTTTTTTAGTATTTATTTTGGAAAATGTACGTGAATGATAAATAAAAATATTTTATATATATCTGAAAAAAATGTTTCTGGAAATTATTTTCTGGTTCTCGTTTGTTTGTTGTGAGTTCTGTGTGTTTTGTTAACTTGTTACAAAGAAGCATCTGTCAAACCAAAGGGTCATGGGTATTCACAGGTCAAGAACTTATACGTTATCCAAAGCCTGAGAATACCAGCTAAACACCAGAAGTTATCCACAGGGCAAGAAATTAAGATCAGACAAGAGCAAGATGGCAAGCGGGGTTTAGGGGGGTCAGAAAACAGACAAGAAGCCATTAAGTGGTGGGTGTTAGACTCGGGAGACATATACATTTAAAAACACACAAATATAAAACAAACAAAACGGTTTAAACATAGGAAATACTTTTATTTACGTACTTTTATATATATTTATTTTGGTATGTACCAAGGTATACAATTATGAAAAATGGATTTTCATAAAATATTTCAAGTATGTATCATTTATACAGCATAAAATTAGTGAATAAAAATGTACAATGTCCTAAAAAGCATACAATTATGAAAAGACCGTAAACACTTATAAAGACCATATAAGTAGGCAAAGTGTATACAAATTTCTAAAGTCATAATCAATACAATATGAAATTATATAAAAATACCGACACCAAGTACGAATTTGAGAAAGGTTATATAGAAAGAGGTGTTGTTGAGACGTTATCTGGCTGTACCTGTCGTTTAATATAAAAGTAAGAAAGTGAGTCTCTGTGTTGTTCGTAAGTATACACAGCTGTCCCTGTCGTCTTAAAACCCATATTCTTACCCCCACTACTCTGTCTAGTTGTCAGAACGTCAGAAAATGTCTTTGCGTCAAATTTATTTTGCGTCTTGCTTAAACCCTTTGTCGATGTCTTGTCGTAGGGTCCATAACAATGATAAGTCTTGCTACATAACGAGATCATCCCTATACCACCATACTCGAGCTTGAATAGGCCGGGCTTTCGTTTATCGAATAGCCTCGCCTCGACGCACTGGGGGCAGTCTTTAGGCGGATCGAGCAAGAGGTCTATATGAGCATGACAGGTTTCTCTAGGGAACCACTGATCGTAGACTCGGCGATATTCAGCCCTCATACTAGGTTTAATGACGTCATGCAGACTGTCAGCTGCTAGGGCTAAATAAAGAGAGTCCGTATCCATCTCTGTCACCTCAAAATCACTCCTGTCCACGAATCTATCGAGGAAGTCATAGTAAAACTCAAGCATCCTAAGCTTGGCGTATTGGTAAACGAAAAAACCAATCTGAATGGGCAGGTCCCATTTCGTGTGCTGATACCGTGACTCAACCTCGTATAGATCAGGACCAACCTCGACCATCTTCTTAAAGTAGGGGCTATTGACCAGGGTGTCGGTAGCTGTAGGGTCCACATACACCACTTTAGTATGTTTCGCTTTATTGGTGAGGGTTTTTCCATAAGCCGCATTCCCAAGTAATTTCATAGTATCACTTGTAATAGATGCGGCTGGTGATAGATCACCCTCACGACGAGCACTGGTAACAGTATCACCAAAGTGACTGAAGCATGCTACAGGTTCATACTCTATAATCTGGTAAATGTATGTAACCACTAGACCATGCTCCAGATACCACTTTAGCAGGGGTGTGGCCAACAGGATTTTGTTACCAACATAGCTCCCAATAAGCGTGCGACGGGGTGTGGTCAATAGATTGTGCTCTTCAGCGTATTTCACCATCAGTGGACCAATATCTGCCCGACTGACATCAATATTCTTAAAGATGGGTGTCATTTCTGAAAAATGTGGTTTTAAAGTGTCTGGGACGTGAATGTCACATTCCACAAGTCCAAAACACGACCCATCGACAACCGCTGCAAGAATTTGTTCTTGGGTGGGTTTCGTGTATTTTGCGTAGGATGGTTTACGCCGAGTGAATGTAGCAGCTAGAAAGTCTCTAATGTCTTTCTCTTTCTTTTTTAAGGCCTGCCATTCACATTCCCAACACTCGACCAGCAGGCCCGAACACGCGACAGACAGAATAGCCCGAATCTCACGTGTTTTGGCATACAACGCAGCCAGTGGTTTTTTGTTGACTGGGTTGATGACATGGCCTGCGGTGATGGGACAGTTGGGGTGTCCATGGAACATGCACCCATGAAATTGGTAGGCGGTGCGTTTCTTTACACAATAGCCATCCACTGGAATGTTACGCTCACTCAACCGCATTTCCTTGCCGTTGAATTGAGTTATTAACTCTATGTTATTAGTGTGTTCCATCCATGCTAGCCACTCCCTACATTGTATGGTGTACAGACTCCGTCTGTGTTGCTTAAAACCATCCTCCTTGGTCCGGGTGATTGTATAATCGGTGGGCATTTCCTGCATTAATGCCCACAAATAAAGAGCATTAGCGTCATACCCCTTAATGCTCTTAACCAACTTTCCACCACGAATGTTGGTTTTATCCACCTCATGGTACCTATGAAAAATAATTGAAGGACCACCGGTAATATTGTGTCGTATGATGTTGTGTAGTTCCTTTTCATATTTGGCACACAACGTAAATACGATACCGCGTGGTAGAGTTTTAAACAGGTACCTGAGGGTGATTCCAGGCACAGAGATGGCATCTTTGAACATGTCAATACCTAGGTCAGCATAGAATGAAACCTGGCTGGCCAAAGCAGCCAACATGGGAACAACATCTTTGTTGTTGTACCACTCTAGAAAATCCTGCAACGTCTTCATTTTATTGACTCGCCAGATTATTTGGCAGTACTCATACTCTTCAACAGATATGTTGGAGCTTTTAAGCTTTGAGTAGAATGCCGCGTGTGGTGGTAAGCGTGTTTCCTTCAACTGCGCCAGGTCTGTTACATACTCGTAGCAGAAAAAACCTTTCTGCTCGACTACTTTGTAAGCCGCCAGATACTTACTGTAACTAAAGCCTGGCGCCAGGTAATTGACAACATCTAAAAATTTCAATGTGTCAGTGGCTATGCACATAAAGTTGTTATTTCGCTTTACAGCGAAGTTGAATGTTCCATTTTCACTGGGGTGGCTCAGAAAATAACGGGTGAAATATGGTTTGATCAAATTGACATCATATTTCCCAGAGTTAAACCCAATCACAGGCAGTTGGGCGAGATAACCCTCGAGTCTAGCCAACTCTTTACAATGCCCACCCATCAGCAAGGCCTGGCGTTCTGATTTAAACAGTTTTCTTAACCGTTTACCAGCGGTTTCAGCAATTTTTTCTAAATACTTCAACACGCGATTGACCAGCGCTTGAGGGTCGCCTGTGCTGACGAAACAGACTGGGTCTGTCATACCACAAACATTGGATGCTACAGAACACGACATAGGGATATGTTTTGCAATATATGTCGTGTTACTCGTCGACTTTTTTTCACAGTCGGACGAGTCGAAATAGCATTCAAAGTCGAAAGTGGCCCTGTAAGGGTAGATATACACAGACTCATCATCATCATCATCCTCACCCGGTAAAAGTTTTGCCATTACCTCAAAGATGGTTTCGTGTGGTGTGTAGAACCCACCAGGGTAGACGCCAGTGCTGCTACCACCTGTACAGGTTTTCTCGTGTCGGGTGAGCATAAAGTTATCTCGCCAGACTTTCCCACATTTGGGACATCCGAAGGAGTGGCTAGCTTCGTCAATATTACTTATGTACATAAAGTGCTCTTTATGTTGGAGGAGGTGCATAGTATTGGGAAATGTGCTGCCGCTACGTAGTATGGGTATAAGGGTATTTAGCTCGTTAAACTCGTACACCTCAATGTTAAGTTGGTAGCAGTCTTCTAAGCTTGGAAGGATTTCAAGTGTCACACCAGGAAAGTCGGTCTGTGGTTCTCTGTCTTGGTAAGTGTACCAGTCGGCCAGTAAACTACGTGTCGGTGTACTGAGTGCTGTGATTTTGTGTTTGTGATGTAGAGCTAAACAGCGAAAGAAACAGAGGTTGTCGTGGTAAGGTGTTCCTGTATTTTTGTTGGTTTGTAATGTAAAGATAGATTTATTATTTGTGATATGTGGTGGAAGTGAGTCTAAAGAACAGCCTAGTGTGTGATTAGATAGAAAATATAGGTAAAATTCTGTAGCACAAATATTTTCTAGCTCGTACTTGGTGTCAGGTCGCACACTAAGCCCGAGTTTGGTATTGTCGAGTTCGTTTACAATAGTTATTAAGCTTTCTAGGTCACTACGATTGTTAATCATTACAGGACTCTCCAAAACAGAAGCATTGTTGGTAGAGCCATGAAAAAATCTGGGTTCTTGTGTCTCCTTATGTCGGAGAATGATATGTTTTGTTATACTAATTTTGTATCGCCGAGTTGGGCGTTGTGAATTGCTACTAGGGTGTCATGCCAGTTATTTATGTGTGGTTCTGTAGGCGAATGGAATATTGTGTAGTGTGCCATCTTTGTAAGTATACGCGAATGTGTCTTAATTGTGTCCCAATTGTCTTTATAAATTTGGTGAATATCAGCTGGTAGCCCAGCAAGTACATCCATTTTAAGTTTTTTAACCATGCTGACCTCTGGTTCAGCTGGTCGTTTTGTTGTTATAAGTGTTGCATCCATAGGTTGTAGCGACGCGTTTGTTGGTATAGATGTCAAAGTATCAGCTGGTATTGGTACAGTGTTATCTAGTGGTATGGATACCACAAGTTGATGTTCAACCGGATTTGATGGTCTAGGACGTGTGTTCACCGGTACCTTGGGGGTTGTATGTGCTCGCTTGATATGACGATTTAGATTTGGTGGAAATGTATAAACTTGGTCGCACATCCCACAGGGATAGCGTTTTCCACTGTGCATGCTGTCTACATGAAGTTTAAGTACAGAGGCTCTAGCGAAACCCTTATTGCAGACGACGCACAGATGTTTGCTTGTTGTGATAGTGGTCTGTGGAAAAATATAATACAGATCGTTAGCCAGCTGTGGAGTATATATATATATATATATATATATATATATATATATATATATATATATATATATATATATATATATATATATATATATATTATATATATATATATATATATATATATATATATATATATATATATATATAGATAGAGAGGGAGAGAGTGCTTAGACCCTATTGCGGGATAGCATATAACACATATATATATATATATCATAAGCATAAATACTGAATTAAGTTAATGAAGTGCTAACTATTAACGTAAAAGTAACTTAAATTAATATAAAGACCTATAATGCTAACAAACAAAAAACACGTGTATAGACCAGACTAATACAGTATAACACATAGTAAATTCTGAATAAGTAATAACAGTACTGCAAAGACCTAACTATTA